>OX459096.1:50340172-50940172 GCA_949775045.1 Metridium senile | reverse complement strand
TATTGACTGCAACTATGTATGCTAAGCAATATCTTGAAGATCAAAAGATCATTCCTAAAAATATGTAATCATATAAAAGTAAATATATTATATTAATATATAAATGGCATCAGCAGTAGTTATGATGGTAGCAGGGGCGGTTCTTAATGCAACAGCATTCACAGGTAGTATGTATCTAGCTAAGTCGTTAGATAAACAACATGAAGATAAAGAAAAAATCAGACATGATAAAGCTATTGAAGAATATCAAAAACAAATGGGTGATTACCAAAAAAAGAGACAAGCTTACCAAGATTGGCTTTCACAGCAATATGTTAATAAGGAGAATGCTGATAAAAATCTAAATAATACTGATATAGCATTTACTCTGTATAAAAAAGAACATCCTGAAAATAATTTTAATATGAATGAAGAGCCAAAGTTTAGTAACTATTATAAACCTTCAACAACCCAAAAGAATTATGAATTGTTGTATGTTGGTGGTGGTATGTTAGGTGTTGGTTATGTTGCTAGTAAAATTTTGTAATTTTGTTTATTAGTTTATACCGGGTTTTATACCATAAAATAAGCAGGAATAATATATGAATGAATAAAAAGGTTGCCGCAGTAAAGGCGGGGTTTGTTCCTAATTTATTTATTTTTATACCTGATATTTTACTGGATTACATAAGACCCGGTATAAAAAAATATTTATTGTAAATAGTATAATAAATGGCAGAAGGTGGATTTGATTTTGGACCTCTAACAGAAGAGGGTAAAGCTGATATTAATCAAGAGATTGAAGAACATTATACTGATTACGAGGAGAGCTATTTCAAAGATCCAACAGGTACAAGTTTGTTTGAACAATTCACACAATTTGGGAAAGGAATTAAATACGCTTTTGAAGAATTTAGAAATAAATTCCATCGAGTTAATCCCGACCAAAAACTACCAGAATATATGGAGTTAGTTGATATGGAGGATATAGAAACTGATAAAAAATATGCTGCTCTTCTAACTAATAAAATTCTACACTTATATCCAGAATATAATGAACCTGATTATAAAAATATTCTAAAATCTTTTAGATTGAATAGGGGAAGCCAAATAGAAATGTATGATCCTTTAAACAAAAAATGGAAGGTACTAGGATCTGATGAAAGACAAATTCCTAGGGCTTTAAAAAGAAAACTTGGATGGTCGAATGAACACATTATGAGATACAAATATGCAAAGGAAAAACTTGATGTTTGGTTTGAAAAAAATATTATTACGCGAGAAAATGGTTATGATCTCTATGATGAAAATGGTATTATGAACGTAAAGGGCCCAAAGGATTCAAAATTCCGAAGAATTAATACAAAAAGTGGTGATTTTTACACAGAAAGTTATAAAGGCGCGGTTTCAACTTTAACTAATCAAATAAAAGAAGACTTAGGTCCTTCAAATTTCGATCGACGCCAAGAAGCTGAAGAAGCGGTAAAGAAAGGTATGGAACAACTCAATAAAGTGAAAATGGAAAAGGTAAAATTACAAAAAGAAAATATTGAAAATATTGTAGAATTAAATAATATAGTTGATCAAATGACTGATCAAGTTAGTAGGGGACAGGTAAATAACAAGGAAGAAATCATAACCCAACTACAAAATATAAAACACAACAACCAAACAATACCCGAGAGGATACAAGAGCTCGAAAATGAAGAATCTCACATCAAGGTAACAAATGAACAGATAGAAGAAAGGCTAAGACGATTAAAGGTTCGTGATGGTGATTTAGTTGATCGTACTGAAGAATTAGAAAATGAAGAAAGAGAAACAACAGAAGATATAGATCAAAATGAGGATGAGATTGAACGTATAAATGAGAGGATGCCATTACGAGAAAGAATCAAAGAGATAATTAAAAAGTATGGTCTTACTGTTACAGGAATAGCTTTAGCAGTTGGTACTATTATAGGAGTAATCGTATCTAATCTAAAATCAGGTCTTACATCTGTTGCTAAGGGTGTCGGCAACGGTTTGAAATTACTTGGGAAAAAATTAGGTGAAATATTACCAGGTATGATTGGTGCTATAGCATCTTTTATTTTCAGAACTGCAGGTGAAGTTGTAGGTTTCCTTGCTAAAAATGCATGGCTTCTTATTGTTGGTGTGGTTTTGTATATGGTGGAGAGGTATAAAAACAAAAGATGATTATATATTATAATGGTAATCTTGTATATTGAAAAAAGAAAAGCTGATGAAACGATTTGGTTGAAAAATCCTATAACAAATAGTACAAAAATGTCACTAATTTATTGTAATTTTGTTAATCAATTATACAACCTTGAAAAAGAAGGGACGATTTCAGATGGAGAAGGTAATGTTTTACTTCGTATTCCAAAGGGAAATTATACAACAAGCTCTTTTAAAAGTGTGGTTGATAAAGCTGTTTTTCTTGGTAAGAAACCAGTTTCCATAAGCGGATCCATTCTTACCCCAAGTGTAAATATTAAATTAAATGATAGTTTAGCAAAATTATTAAAACTTGAAACAAGTCTTAAAAAAGATTCTAAAAATGTTATAAATATTGGTAAAACTCTTGAATCAGTATACATACATTGTAATCTGGTTGATTCTACACAAGTTTTATTCAAAAATAATTATTCACAAATATTGGCATATGTTAATGTGGACAATGTTGGGGAGAAAATAGCTTATGAACCTCTTAATAGTTTGTATACACAAATAAAAAACGATGATTATATCAGTAGTATTCGGTTATGGGTAGCTGATTATAATAATAATATTATTCTTTCTGGGGTATATCCAATGAAAATGGTAATAGAAATCGTTTAAAAATAAAATTGTTTGGTATAGTATAATGGAAAATCATGACGTATTGTATCCTGAGCTGCCAAATTATAGTGATGGTGAAAACTTCAGATTACGCAAGGTAAATGAGGTTATGTCTAAGCTAGAAGTTGAAGTCAAACATTATGAAAACGTTAGGAAAAAATATGCTAAGACACGTGGAATCTTTCATAAAACAGCAGTCATAAGTGGAATCTTTTCTGTACTTTTTACTGGTTCTGGTGTAACTACAAGCTTAACAGGTGCTGGAGCTGTCATAGGCGTCCCTTTAGCGGGGGTTGGTGGTATTCTCGGTTTAGTAGCATCTAGTTGTACAATTATAACGAAAAAACTTACTAAGAAGGTAGCAAAACATGAAAATACTATTCAGCTCGCAAAAGCAAAACAAAATAGTATATATGACCTGGTGTCAAAAGCCTTGTCTGATAACAAGATTGATGAAAGAGAATTTGAACTAATTATGGGTGAGCTACAAAAGTATCAAACGTTGAAGAGTGATATTAGATCTGTACGGAATAATGAGTTTTTAAAAAAGGGTCCAGACCTCGATATAAAAAAAATAAGAGAGGAGATGAGAGTGGAGATGAGAAAGGAAATTGTGGATCAGCTCATAAATCAAAAGAAGTAAGTATTTCGTTTGAAACAACTCCGATGGGTGGATTTACGTATAAATTACGATATGACAAAAATAAATATTAACGCTAATCTTATAAACGTATAAAAGGGAATCTCATCTTATAAATATATAAGATGAAATTTATAGATTTCGAACAAAAGTATCCAAACTATAACACCAATCGTTTTACCAATGTAAATGGTAAAGTTCGATTTATTTTCAATGGAGACGAGTATGATCCTTTTGATGAAAATGGTAATTTGGTAAAAACGGTTTACACATTTCCTAGTTGGAATGGTCACACATATACACCAGAAAATATAGCCGACTTTCTTGAATCTAAATCTAATTTTCCCAATTCGTTTATAATTGCAAAGGTATTTTATTCTATTATTGGAACCTCCTTTGATAAAACACCACCAAGTTTTGACCCGACTGAAATTGATATTTATGTTAACTCTGATAAAAAGTTTACGGCAAAACCGCGTAACATATTCACAGATCTTGTTATCAATCATGTAAATTCTAAAGAAGCAAAAACATGGCTATCTGAACCTAATATGAACTATTATCCACAACAATTATCATTTGCTACTTGGTGCGCAACAGCTGGCTGTGGTGTTGGATATGATATGCTTACAAAATACAATAATCCTATGATAAAATCATTACTAAAGTTTCATATAATATTTACTTGTAGAAGGGTATTATCACAATTAGCCGTGGCATTACCAGGATATCAAAATTTTAGCAATATTAATAATAAGTATAATGAAAATCAATATGATAAATTGTGTAGCGAATTTAATATATCAAAAAACACAGATTTTAGATATACGTACGGTGATAATCATGGATTGGGGGTTGTTTATAAAAATATACTTGGTAAAATATACGTAGTAAAAGATAATTATGACCAACAAGACTCTGGAATATGGCCTGATGGTTTTTTCCATTTCAAAGATGAAAGTGGTTCTTGGGGTGATAAGGAATTACATCATATTTCCCCAATAGAAAATAATCCATATCGATTTTTCCTTCTAAACGATTCGAAAGGTCTAACAAAAGTTGGATTGTCACGATTAAATCAAAGCATAGAAGCATATGTATATTGTATTCTTGGTGCTCAGGTTAATACAAGATCGTCAATCGTTGGCGATTCAGGTGCTAATACAGAAACACAAGAAGTATTTCTAAAGCTGTTTGAAAGTTCAGTAATTGAAAGGGATATTTCGAAAAGTATACAGCGATATCAATTCGCAATTCAGAATGCTAAAGTAAAGCTTGATTTAGCAATATCCCCTGGTTGTTGGTTGTTACCATCTATGTTAATTATAAATACTGAATCAACTATTGGTTATAACAATAAGCTACAAAGAGCAACGGCTGATATGAAATTTGGTGTCAATAATATTAATAATGAAACTAAATCTACTGGTTCAAAACATAATATGGGTGATTCAAAAGTTAACCTACCACATAAAACAGAAGATAAGCCTAAAAAAGAAATCAATAATAAAAAAGATATTACAAACTCCTTTACTAAACCAAGTGTAAAACCTTCACCAACATCTAATCGACATGATACTAATCTAGCAGTCGTTACGGTTGGTGTCGCGGGTATTGTTTGGTATATGTTTCGATAGATACAACCGGCACAGCTGTGCCGTGACGTCATAATAAAAACATATGATGACTCATGATAAAAATATCTGAAGGTCAAACTGTACTAACAAACTTTACTGACAAACTTTACTAACAAACTTTATTTTATAAATTAATAATAACCAGAAAAAATAATTTTTTTGGTTAATAATAGCAAATACATGAAACTTATTTTCATGAGCAGTTTACATTATTATAAAGTATTATTCGTTTATTACTTTCTTATTTCTCTTTGGCATAATATTAGCCGATTTTTTATAATTTTCTGGTAGTTCTTCTTTCGAAATATAGTTGAATTTATACTTACAATGATCTTTCTTTGATATACCGTGTTTTACATTATTCAATCCTTCGCATGCCATTTTTACAATTCCCGTATTAATACCTAGATGTTGTTGAACAGCATACATACTATTATAATATGTTTCCTCGTTTGTGTTTATATTAATAGCTTTCACACATTTTTTATTCTGATGATTTTTAGATGTGAATGAATAATCTCTATTTTTTGCTGATTTTTTACAATTCTGTTGTTGTGTTACTAGTTGTAAATTACACAGTCTATTATCATCTTTTATATTGTTGATATGATCAATTACTTTACCGTCTGTTATCAAACCGTTGAAACACTCCCAAATAAATCTGTGGGCATAATAATTTTTTCTATTACTTTCACCATGTTTCCTGATAGTTACCATTAAATAACCACTATGATTAATTACACCTTTCATTTGATTTTGTCTTATTATTTGGATGATATAACCATCTTTACTACTTGCGTATAAGTTATACACAGGATGAATATTATAAATCTTCCCATTATTTATGTTATTCTCTGACATTATAATATTATAAAGCAATAAACCTTTAAGCCTTATTTTTACTATGTTTTTTTAAAATAATTTAGAATATTGTTTTTAATTTCATTATCAACATTCTTAATTTTACTATAGTTATTATATATAATATCAATAATGTAATTATAAGCTACACGAATTTGTTTACAGTTATTGGCACCTGTAATCATAACACAACCACGTTCAAAAACAAAAATTGATATATCCTTTTTACCCTTGTAATTATATTTAATATCTACTGATGCATGTATAGCTGGATCATAACAACAGTCGGCATTTTCATCTAATAAAACCTGGTATAGTTGATTTCTATCCACTAAAAAATTAAGATTAAAATTACTATTAATCATTACAATATTAAAATTATATATTTGATCAACAGTTAATTTACTTGCATTGCTTATAAATGACATATCTGTTATTTTTTTTGTTTTTGGATTATAAACAGCTCTTACCTTTAGTAACTCTCGACATAAAATATTAATAGCTTTGTAACAATCCTTAATTTGACGACAACCAGTCATTTGAATCGCCCCATTCCTAAAAAGTTTAATATTAATATTTTTATCTTCTGATACCTGCACTATAACACTGGCTTGGTTAAAGAATGAAACTTGGCCTTTATTACTTATCTTGTTTTTCTTAGTTTTAATATTCTTTTTTGGTTTAATAATAGTTCTATTAATAACAGTATGTTTAACTCCAACAATTCCATTTTTACAAAGTTTTAGATACTTAGCAATGTTTTCCAAATTGAAAACTGTATCAAATTTCCCGGTTGGTGTCATAGTTGATATTTTTAATTCCTCTGGAAGAATTGTTGTATCAAAGTTTTTAAATTGTATTTTTTTATTCATAATAATATATTATATAATTATCTCTTTAAGCCTTAAGTATTAATTTTTTTATTAATAAATAGGGTAACCCCCAACATTAGTCATGTCTAGGCTTGCCTCGGTGATGTCATCGGGAAATCCCCCATCCTTGGGCAAGTTCAAACATGTACATTAGTAACAGGGAAATACCCGTCTACTTACGTCATGTTTAGGAATAAAAAATCTTTAATCGCATTGAAACCTAGGATTTTGACCTAGCATCGGAACCTAGGGTCGGATACCTAGCGTTGGAACCTAGGATGTTTTTAACCTAGGGTTGTATAACCAAGATTTGATTGATAGGGAAATTCTTCTTCTGGTAGATCCTGCCGTGGTGTCACGCAATGAAATCATGTCACGAAATCCAGCTTTTGGTAATCACGGCAAAATGCGCCAGAACATACCATTCCCTACTACTAAAGGGCAAAAAAGGCAAAAATGTGCGCGATACAAGGCATGATTTGGCGCGATTTGCGAGACAAAATTTGTGTTCATTTCAGGTGGCAAAACTTTGCCGATTTTAAACTCGCACCTCTTCAAACATTTGCATAAATCTTTTGTTTGAAACAAGTAATATTTACAAAAATGTTGTCAGACAAACTATATTAAATTTCCTTTAAAATGATGTAAAAATCGTGGATTTTATTGACATAACATCTAAATACGAACATTTTCAAAACAAATTTTCATTGTTTTGTGTGTTCGTAGCCATGTACACCAACACCGTGTGCAGGGCCTTATAAGTGAACATAGTATACTTATAAGTGAACATAGTATAAGTGAACATAGTATACTTGTAGATGAGGCATGATCGTCCGGGGTGGTGTAGTCTTGAGAAAGACTGATGGTGTTGATGTCTGACGTTTCGACAACCTGAGCGGAAGTCATCTTCAGAGTAAAGAAAATGAAAAGACAGCGGTGTTATTTATGTGTCTGGTTCGTCGGTAATGTTGTTGTTGATGCGTGGGTAGGTGTTAGTCATTGTTTTAGCGGAAAGCTTGAAGTCGTTAATGAGTCTATTGTAGGAAGCCGGTAGTGTTATGCAACGGTTAAGTGGCTTTTGTTCTAAGCCGGTGTACCAGCTTTCAAGTAGTCGGCGTTGGTGATAGTTAGTGCAATGTGTAATGGAGGCGGCAGAGTCCCAGTTAATGGAGTGGCCAGTATGTTTGTGATGTTCCGCAATGTGGTTGTTAGGGTCTTTGTTTTTCGTGGCACGTTTATGTTCAGTTAGTCTCGTGTTCAAATTTCTGCCGGTCTCACCGATGTAGGTAGCGTTACAGTCGGAACAAGCTATTTTGTAAATAGCTCCTTGTCTGTTAATGGGTTCGTCTTTGTCCTTAACGTTAGTCAATAAACGTCTTAATGTCATAGTAGGCTTGTGAGCAACGCGAATGTTGTAGGGTTGTAATATGCGTTGAATGGTCTCAGAAGTACCTCTGATGTACGGTATGGTGGCAGTGGCTGTGGGTTGATTGTCGGTTCTGTCAGTAAGTGAAGTGTTTTTGTGAATGTTTCGTTTGACGAAATCTACATTGTAATTGTTCTTATCGAACACACTTTGCAAATATTCGTACTCGTCATGAAGTTTGTTAGGTGAATCACAAACACGTTGTGCACGTCGAGTCAAAGTCTTAATAGTGGTAGCTTTGTGTGAGGTGGGATTGTAAGATGTCTGGTCGAGCAGTCTGTCAGTGTGAGTAGGTTTACGGTATACAGTTGTATGTAAGCGATTGTCAGAGTGAGTTACCAAACAGTCTAGAAAAGGTATAGCACCATTTTCTTCGATCTCTTTGGTGAACTGTATGTGAGTGTTTTGTTTGTTCAGGTGGTCATGAAACTCGTTGATGTCGTCAGTAGGTAGTGCAGTGATAGTGTCGTCAACGTAACGTAACCAAAAAGGTAGTTGTTGTCTGAATGTAGCAAGAGCTTTCTTCTCGATGTTCTGCATAACAATTTCTGATACAACGACAGAAACTGGAGAGCCCATAGCTGTGCCGTGTAGTTGTTTGTAGTGTTTGCCGTTGTACTGAAAGTAAGTGGAAGTAAGGCAAAGTGAAAGTAAGTCCATGATGTCATTCGTAGGTATGGGTAACGGTGTGTCGTCAGCATGTTGTGTGATGGCAGTCTGGGTGCAGTCTAATGCCAGTTGAAGTGGAATACTGGTGAACAGTGACTTCACATCAAAAGACACAAGTTTGTGATTGTCTGGAATGTGAACGTTCTGAATGGCGTCGATGAACTGGTCAGTGGATTGTAGCCGATATGTGGATCATGCCTCATCTACATCGATTACACCTGGGATCAGACCATTCACTCTTATAGTATACTTATAAGTGAACATAGTATAAGTGAACATAGTATACTTATAAGTGAACATCGTATACTTATAAGTGAACATAGTATACTTATAAGTGAACATAGTATACTTATAAATGAACATAGTATACTTATAAGTGAACATAGTATACTTATAAATGAACATAGTATACTTATAAGTGAACATAGTATACTTATAAATGAACATAGTATACTTATAAGTGAACATCGTATACTTATAAGTGAACATAGTATACTTATAAATGAACATAGTATACTTATAAATGAACATAGTATACTTATAAGTGAACATAGTATACTTATAAATGAACATAGTATACTTATAAGTGAACATAGTATACTTATAAGTGAACATAGTATACTTATAAATGAACATAGTATACTTATAAGTGAACATAGTATACTTATAAGTGAACATAGTATAAGTGAACATAGTATACTTATAAGTGAACATAGTATAAGTGAACATAGTATACTTATAAGTGAACATAGTATAAGTGAACATAGTATACTTATAAGTGAACATAGTATACTTATAAATGAACATAGTATACTTATAAGTGAACATCGTATTTAAAGTGTTGGTATTGTGATGCGTATTTGCTAACCATTTTTGTTGTTGTTGTTGTTGTTCTAATAGCAATGGTTGGTTGGCAGAAACAAAATGAAATACATCACTGTAATATACACTAATTGCATGTCTTTTCAATAGTGTTTTGTTTGATTATTTGACTTTTAAGCTTAACCTTTTGACCAGTGTTTACAGATAAAATGATATGTGCTAAAGAGTATTTAAAATTGTGTTTATTTTTAACAGAGGGGCTTATGGTACTTCTTCGTCAAATCGGAACAGCGTATCAAAAACTGGCTAGTTATGAGTGTAAACAAGCTATTGAATTGTTTTCATCTTTACCACCACATCAGTACAACACTGGCTGGGTGTTGGCTCAAGTTGGACGTGCTTACTTTGAAATAGCTGAATACCAATTGGTATGTATGTTTATATTGTCTACAAATAGACCACACTGACAGACGGACGGACACACACACAGACAGACATGACAAGTGACAGGAAACACACAAAGCAGTCAAATAAGGTCTGTAAAGACAGGTCTGTTGTCTATAGTCTATTGATATTGAAATATGGTGACCTGCTTTTGTTCTGACTAGCCTCATGTTCATGTTGGAACACAATGGGTTGTTTACATGTATGAGAGGCTAGCCAGTTAAGAAGAATAGACATTGGAAGCCATAATTATTTTGATTTTGTGTACGTCCTGTTTCAAGTGTTTGTAATTAGCTTGTGTGCATTTGTGTACAACACTAGTCCATCTGTAAAATATATACTGTTGTGCTCAATGAAGTTAAATATGCAATATTGTTTTTGCATTAAATTTAAACCTAATTGGAAGGATTGAGATTCATAAAATCAATCAATCAATACAAATCTATTTACTTTTAGGCTGAAAAAACATTTTCAGAAGTTCAGAGGTTGGATCCTAAAAGATTAGAAGGTAGGAAACACTTTCATCATTCAATTAAAGTTTTAAAGGCCTCACTTTAGGTGTCTAGCATTGTTGTTGCCTCACAAACGTCACACTGCTTTATGTATATTTTCAATACAGCAAACTATATAGTTATGTAATGAGTAATGGTACCAAAGACAATATTAGAGTGAAATGTATGTTCCCAGGTGTAATCAATGTAGATGAGGTATGATTGTCCAGGTTGGTGTAGTCTTTAGGGTAAAGAAGACTTGCACTCAGGTTGTCAGACATCAACACCATCAGTCTTTCTCAAGACTACACCAACATGGACAATCATACCTCATCTACAATAATACAATATAAAAGCATAAATTCTCAAAAAAGAAGAATGCTTGTAAGACAACAAAATAATGGAGAGCTAAATTGGGCACTCAACTGTATGTACTGTTTTTAAAATTAATCACAGATGACATACTTTTGTTTAAAGTAATTTTAATTATTCACTCTGTTCATGCAGGAATGGAGATTTATTCAACAACACTATGGCATCTTCAGAAGGAAGTTGCATTGTCAGCACTAGCACAGGAATTAACTGATGTAGATCGCTCTTCTCCACAAGTAAGCTTGTTACTTATAACATTGTACTTAGATTAAAACTATATTTAAACTTACACTTTTTGTACACATTTGTAATTAAAGTTTAGTTATCTCTTGGTAAAGAATTAATCCAACATTTTATGCAAATAAAAGTAAAAAACAATCCTTTTTATCAATTTTACATTGAGCAAATGAAAAAGAAAAATACTGAGGTATAGTCCTCCCTTCTAAAAACTACACAGAAATTTTCCATCATAACTAGGCAGTGTCAGACATGTAGAATTTGGTGTATCACTTCAATTGTGTGTGGGTTGTTATTCAATAATACCTAATAATTAATGTATTTTTGTAGCATTGATCTATTGTGTAATTTGAAGCATAGTCATTGTTATTATTCTTGATTTATTGATTTATTGTTATTATTCTTGATTTATAAATAAAGATTATTATTATTATTATCATTATTATTATTATTAATATTATTATTATTAGTGAATCATGCATTACAATGTCTTCCAACTGAATAATTTAAGTTTTTCACTGTTTTTGATATATTATCTGACATTGTATTTGCAGGCATGGTGTGCCACAGGAAACTGTTTCAGTCTTCACAAAGAGCATGATACTGCTATCAAATTCTTCCAGCGTGCAGTGCAAGTAGATCCAAATTTTACCTATGCCTACACACTGCTTGGTCATGAGTATGTCTTGACTGAAGAACTCGACCGTGCAATGTCATGTTATAGAATGGCTATCAAGGCTGACCAAAGACACTACAATGCATGGTATCTACTTTGTTTTATACTTTTTTCTATTTTCATTTCTTTAATTGTTTTCTCATTATGATTTGCTTTATTTTGGATTGTTTTTTTTTCCACCCTTTGATTTAAAGAAATGTTGGTGTGTTATGACCAGTTGGGAAAGACTGTTGGTGTTGTTGTCTGACATTTCAACATCCTGAGTGGAAGTCATCTTCAGATTCATTGGTTTATCTCACCTACATCACTTACACCTGGGTTCAGACAATTCATTCTTAATTTAAAGAAACACTCCTTTTTTTTCATCTTTTACTATTTACCGTTGCTGTTGTCATTGCCTATTTTATCCTTTTTTTTTTTGCTTTTTTTTTTACCCCATCTTTTCTTTCATTTGTTTCATCTCCTTACCCCCCTTCCTCTCTCCCTTCCTCATCTTTTGTTAGTTACATTTTGCCCCTCAGAAGGTTCGCTTTGATTGGCCAACTATATGATCATGCATTTTGGAAACTGATTAGTGTCTCAGTTCAGCACTCTACTTTTTTGGCAAATATTTAGAGCTAAAAAAAGTCTGCACAGCAGGCTACCCTCAGTTGTCCTATACTACTTTGTCCTGCTGCGTATCCAGCATGTTCGTCCTTGTGGTGTAGTGGCTAACACATTGGACTAGAAAGCTGATACTGTGGGGCTAAATTCCTGCCAAGGGCATATGATATTTTTCTCATCTATCTCAGTGGCGGATCCAGCTAGTGGGTGCAGGGGGTGCGCACCCCTCCCTGAGATGACCTTATACCTTCATTTAACCCTATTTTGTGTGTCTCCTTTGTGATAATTTTGTGGTGTGCACCCCCTTATCAAGTGACCTGCACCACCCCTCCCTGAAGAAAATCCTGGATCCGCCCCTGTATTGTCACAATAAACATTTGATATTATTTCCCATTTAGGTATGGTATTGGGATGATTTATTACAAGCAGGAAAAATTCAACTTAGCAGAAGTGCATTTTAGGAAAGCATTGTCTATCAACCCTTCTAGTTCTGTTTTATACTGTCATATTGGAGTGGTAAGAAGATTGTCTCTTTGGATCTTAAATCATCATGTAAAAACTTTCAACATTATTTGGAAAATATTTACTTTAATGGCTGTTTCTAAAAAGCAAAGTAAAATTGTTGAATTATAATAATTGTATGAGTGCAGTGTATATGTATCAACCAAAATTATGAATATCATGGAATGGGATGCAAGAACCTACAAAGATGCTTTTATAATATTAACATATTAATATTTGTTTTGTGCAGGTCCTTCATGCCATGAAGAAGTCTGAAGCTGCCCTAGCTACCATCAACAAAGCCATGTCAATTGATCCTAAGAATCCCTTGTGTAAATTCCATAGAGCATCTATCTTGTTCTCCATTGAAAAATATCCAGTAAGTTCATTGCATCTTTTAGTTTGACATACCAATTTGAGAATCATGTATTATATCAAAAAATCCACATAATTATATTTGAATGCTAGGGAATAAGTTGTCTCTGATTTTAATACAATACATTTAAAGATGTTTTAGTCTGTAAACATTACAACAGTGTTGTTGGGGACTGATTTTGATCAGCAGGGCCCCCCAAACAATAGCTGTTATTACAGTTATATGCAAATGATTTCAAACAATGGGTTCAAATCGAGGCTTTCGGGCAAACCTATTGTTTTCGCCCGAAAGCCTCGACTTCAACCCATTGTTCAAAATCATTTGCATATAACTGTAATAACAGCTATTGCCATAAAAGGGGGTCAGAAAAAATAAATATTTAGGGGGTCATGTGAAACATTGCCAGAAACAGGGCCATGGGACCAATATCTGCAGATAAATGTTTTAAAATCTGTAATAAATTCAAAGACAACAATTTGGAACATAAATTTCACAGTATGTGTATCTTCCATTCTAAAGTACTTCAATTTTTTTATCAATGCAGAAAGCACTACAAGAACTTGAAGAACTAAAGAAAATAGTGCCAAGAGAAGCTTTGGTCTATTTCCTTATGGGAAAGGTGAGAATAGGGATAACGTTGTCTCCATTATTTACAGGTCATCTATCATACACATTGTAACCTGACAATTATTTTTTACACCAATTTATGCTTGAAGGAGCATTACTAGCTTACATGTGCTTGCCCCATACTAATATGTTATTTGGTTCTTTGTTAATAGGTGTACAAGAAACTTGGCCAAACTCACCTTGCACAAATGAACTTTTCATGGGCAATAGACTTGGATCCTAAAGGAGCCAATAACCAAATCAAAGACGCTATTGACAAGAGATATTTACCAGACGATGATGACAGTACACTAGGGTTAGGTTGCAATGAATCGTCCATGGATCAATCAGGAGATGTTTCAGAGGAAGAAACAGAATTAGATGCTGATACAAATTCCAGCATGGTCTTATTTTAAAATTGTCAAAAGTGAATTTGAATTAGGAAGCAATAGGCATTGACCAATAAATATTTCTGTACAGTACATTTCATATTATTTGCAAATTCAAGTTATAATAGTTATTGAAATTGATGAAGTTCTTATTAAATTGTTATCTCAATATTGTGGTGATCATTTTATTAAATTATTATCGGTTTAGTATATCAATATAAATTGTCTCTCTTGACCCTAGAAAGGTACTTGATATCTGGAATGTCACAAAACAACTATATAATCATGCAAACACTCAACAGGGAACAAGGCTTTTTTGCTTGTACTGCTTTTACGATAATTATACACTATATAATGCTAATATTGGGATTCCTGTGGTATGAGATAGTTTTGATGTATTGTGTTACAGACGTATGTAACTACGGAAGGCACAGCTTCTAACAGAATGCCAGTTGATGATCAAACTTGAAACAAAAACAACTTTAGTTAGGCTTTGTTTTAATACATTTCATAAAAGGGAACGTATTACAAAAACATATTACTGAAAATACAAAGATATTTTAATATTATTGTCTAGTATTATTATAATCTATTTTTAATCTGAAATTGATAAACATTTACTGTATAATTTTAAACTTTGCCATCAAAAAATTATCTGGGAACAATCAAAAAGTATTTCCAGAATATGTTACATAACCTGGTGCCAGAGGTCCAAAAGGGACTGGGACCTCTGGCACGGTCCAGGGTAAGGATATGTTAGTTGAAAATTGTTTAAACACCATTACACAATTCACTGTGTATTTTGATGCTCGTATTAATACTTTTAACTTTAACTTGGTTTAGCTAAATATCTACATAAACATCAGTAAGAAACCTACATTTGAATAATGATGTGCATTTCTGCCAAACCTTTAAAATGCTGCTTCATCAATATTTTATAACATTAAAACAATAAGTTCACTAAAATTAGTTTTTTTTTTATAATTCATCTTTATCTACTGGTTTTTGTTCTGTTTCTGCTTGTGGCTTGTTTGATCCTTCAGCTTCATCTTCTTTGTCTTGCTCACTGGTTTCAACCTGTTCACTGGTTTCAACCGGTTCTTCTGGTTTTGAATCAGGTTTTTCTGGAATCTTTTGTTGATCCTTAGGCCTGTATGGTAGTGGTGGATCTTCCATAAATAGGATAAAGTCTTCTGACACTCTATCTCCATCATATTCAACAACAAACTCGCCATAGTAGTAATGCTTTAGAGTAGGATAGCCACTTACATCCTCTTTGTTACAAAGACCTAATGAACAAGAATACAATTAGTTGTCTTGAGTGATGTAATCAGATACGTATTGTCTATGGATGGTGCTTATTACAGTGACCAATCAGTCTACATGTATAAAAACAAAAAAAGGAAAAGTCTCCTAAATAGAGTGATTGTAGCAAATATAAAATAAAAGATGTACTTTTTGCTCATTACTTATTGTCATTTTTAGCAATTATTGAACAAATCTGTGTATATGAACTATACAGAGAAGGATGTATCTGCAGAGGTTGATAACACACTCTGAGATCCAAACAATTCTTCATATATGAAAATCAAATTCAAAATTGTTTAATTATTCATTCAACATATTTAACAGAATTTATAAATAAGGGGAAAATGTGTCAAAAAGTACTTTATTAAATGGCTATTTTTGTTTTCAAACAACTGCAATTTTTCTGCTCACAAACCAAAACAAAGTGGTTCTAAGTGATGCCACACGTTCAATAATTGTTTAGTCATCAAATGTGACATCATCAATTTAATAATGCCTGCTCAGTGAAGGATACGGTACCCAGAATTTGCAAGTGCCATTTCGACCAATCAGAAACAAATATTTTGAATGAATGATATTTTTTTAACTATTTGTTATTTATAAAATTCAATTTTAGAGGAATAGATATCCATAGTTAACACATACTTGAATCAATGGTACAATCCACTGTAGCAAAGACTTTGTGCGGTTTAGACTTGAAAACTTCTGCTGCCTGTTCATATTCAGGCTTTGCTTGTTTGCAGTGACCACACCCTGAATGGATAGAGGTTGTAAATTTAACAAAATAAACCATTCTTATGTTATCATCTAGATATATATGGATAGTACATTAAATGGATGATACAATAGATGGATGGTACATTAAATGGATGGTACAATAGATGGATGGTACATTAAATGGATGATACAATAGATGGATGGTACATTAAATGGATGATACAATAAATGGATGATACAATAGATGGATGGTACATTAAATGGATGATACAATAGATGGATGATACATTAAATGGATGGTACAATAAATTGATTGAACGATAAATGGATGGTACAATAAATGGATGGTACAATAAATGGATGGTACAATAGATGGATAGTACATTAAATGGATGGTACAATAGATGGATAGTACATTAAATGGGTAGAACAATAAATTGATGGAACAATAAATGGATGGTACAATATATGGATGATACATTAAATGGGTAGTACATTATATGGGTAGTACATTAAATGGGTAGTACAATAAATGGATAGTACAATAGATGAATGGTACACGAAATGAATGGTACACTAAGTGGATAGTACAATAAATGGATAGTACAATAGATGGATGGTACACTAAATGAATGGTACACTAAGTGGATAGTACAATAAATGAATGGTACACTAAATGAATAGTACTTACAAGGAGCAAAGAACATCACCAGCACATGTTCATGTTCTTTAAGGAATTGGTTGAATGTAGGTTCTGTTAGCCTCTTGATCAGTGTTGGTACATGGACATCAACACCTTTAGCACCTTCACCTGCATTGCTGCATCACACAAAGCAACAATATATATTCAAACAATCGATTCAATTCATGGCTCTCAGACAAAACAAAGAGCTTGTCTTAAGGACGGGGCCTACTAATTAAAAAGTAATGTATTCTTCAACAACTATGTGAGTTGTTTTAACCCTTTAGAGGGTTCTTCAAATCTGGCTAAAAAAGGTTGGGTCACCGGGCAGTTAAGAGAAATAATGAGTCTTAAATATGGCTGATGTCACGATTTTACTGGCATCGACAAATAAAAATGTTTTTCAAAGGATTTTCATTAAAACAGCTCTTTGATAGCGGTAAAGAATCAACAAGTAATTTTCTAATAGGAATATATTTTTTTAACGTATTTTCAAAAGTTAGCAGTGAAATATGATTTTTTTAAAGCAGTTCTCAGTCACACTTGCACTGCTCGCATAAAAAGCACCGCTATAAAACGTGAAGTTGGTGGAGGTCAATCAAACTGTGTTTACAAGACCCATGGTTTTTACTTCAGTCGGGTTGCGAAACATGTCTGAATCTGGAAGCTGAATTCCCAAATAAACTCTTCGTTGGATTCAGACATGTTTCGAAGCCCGACTGAAGTAAAAACCACAAGTGTCTCGTAAACATAGTTTGATTGACATCCACCAACTTCACGTTTTATAGCGGTGCTTTTTATGCGTGCTGTGACTGAGAACTGCTGTAACATCACGACTTGTATTTTACGAGGTTCAGAAAATTCGAAATTTTGTCGATTTTCCATTCTAAAATCAGTTGCTTTTTCGAAATTTTACATCAAAACGATTGTTTAACATGTTCTTAATAATTTTAGTTAAATTGGGGTTACCGGGTGTTTGAAAAAGTTATCGCGTGGTAAACTTTGCCACCGAAGATCATAAGTCAATTTCTTTCCGGTCCCCTCCCTACTAAGTAAAGAAATTCGTCATCATAAGTGCATCGTGGGACTGTTTTTATAAACATGGCTTGTGTCGCGTCTACCATCGTTCGTCTTTTTATGTTTTTTTTTTTCCATCTTATTATAACTGCACGAAAATTTGCTAAAGCGGCCAGTTTTTCATCCCTTTTCCTTTTTACCGAACTTGTCTCGATTACAGTATGTGTGTGCAATTCCGGACGGTTTTTAAATAAATTGCCATATCATTCGTTAAATGCATTGTTTAAGAAAGATATTTTACCTGGTAATGAGGAAACATCTGATAAACATTTATATGAAGTATTGGTCAATTTTAGCTATTAATAAAAATGTTATGGGTATATTTGTAAAGTAGTTTGAGTGGTGCAATTCCGGACAGTTGTGGGTAAAGCCAGACACTAAACGTAGACACTTGCGACAGTTGCATACATCCCTAATCCAGCCCTTATACGAGTACTGCGATGTAATTTGGACTAATGCTGATCCCACTAGTCTTGAGAGACTCCATCGTCTGCAGAGAAGGGGAGCGCGAATTATCCTACAAAAGAGAGTCAGAGAGACTCATACAGAGACATTGCTAAAAAGTCTTGGTTGGATAACGCTAACTGCTAGGTGGAACTTTAATAAATGTCTTACTGTTTTTAAATGTTTAAATGGATTTTGTCCTTCTTATTTATCTAAAATATTTACTCTGAATTCTGATGTACATAGCTATAATACTCGTTGTAAAAATAATATACATATGACTAAAGTTTCTTCTAGATCTGGCCTTCGCTCGTTTTCCTTTTCTGCAGCTAAACTGTTTAACTCCCTTAGTGAAAATGTAAAAAAATCAACTACTGTTAAAGCTTTTAAAAATTCTTATTGGACAAATATTTGAGATAATTTTAATTTTTATTTGTATTCTATCGTATATATTTTATAATAACATAGTTTTATAGTCTAAGAGTAATTTAATTATTTATCTATTAATTTATTTATACGCACAGCTACAATGTAAATAAGGTTTTCCTTTTTGTATTCTGTGTTGAATAAAGTTTATTATTATTAGCGGAGCTCCCGCGCGGGCCGAAGGCCCGCGCGAGCGGAGCACCATACTTAAGAAAAAAGGGTAATGCATCGAGTCGATTTTCGATGGTTTTCACACAGGAATCCCAAGCGTACATCCGACGTCCGACGTCCGACGTCCGACGTCCGATGTCCGACGTCCGCGCCCATCGCGATGCTGATTGGTTGTTATATTTCAGCGGGAACGAAAGTGACGCGCGCGCCAAATAGCGCTAGATCAACAAAGCAAAGTTGTTCTTTTAATTTATCGACAAAAAAGTCAAACAAACAACAACAAAATAGCAGAGCTTACATTAATACAAAATAACAACGGAGAAAGATGAACTTCGAAGAACAAAAAAGTCAAACAAACGACAACAAAATAGCAGAGCTTACATTAATACAAAATAACAACGGAGAAAGATGAACTTCGAAGAACAAAGAGAGTTTTGACCGAAGAAGAACATAAACTCGAAGGACACAAAAACGAAGAAATTATACTAAAGAAAAGCAGAAAAGACTGATTCCAAAAGATCAAGAAAACCTATTTGTAGATACCTTCGTGGAAGAATATTAAAAGACTACAGCAATTCAAAAAAATTGATAAAGAAGCGACCTTGTTTGTTATGAAAACTGTCTTCAAATCTTCCCTCGGCACAGTTTATTAAGGATTTTCAAGCTTGGCAGTTGAACTATGAAGAATGTTTAAACCATCAAAATTCAAGTACATACATTTATTCGTCAAAATATGATCAATGTCATTGAAGAGAAGAAAACCTCAGGAAAATAATCACCGATAAAGTAAGTTCAAGATTATTATTTGTTTCAAGTTTTTGAGAGAGAAAAAAACTGTCTTAATTTGATATACCGAGCGTGAAAAAAAAAAAAAAAAACCCAAAACTTGCAATAATTAAGCCTTAAAAAGGAAAAATCCGTTCTCTGTTTTATTATAGAAAGAAAAGAGAAAAGGTTTATCTCCATTTTATTTACTTTTTGAGATAAAAACCGTACATGAAACGATGTTTGTGCATGTGTAAATTGTACTTTGGTCGATTGAAAGGTGTTTATTTATGTACTTTTTAAACCTCATAAACAGAAAACATCAAAGATAAATTGAAATACAAACTCAATTTAAATTGGTTGAATAACTTCTGTTTATTTAGCAATATTGACTATTTTATGCTTACTAAACGAGCTTTTTTTAGTAGTTTTTACTTCAAAGTCGAAAATGATGTTTTACACAAAGTTTTTCATAATAAAATACCTTGTTTTTAAAATCCTTGTCTTTTCAAATCGATCTTGTGTTGGTAGAACTTATTCTTGAGGCTTTTAATTCCACTTGAAAATAATTTTTTGTTTTGTTTTGAAGATTTGCCATGACTACTTTTCAGTAAATCCAATACGATAAAAATGTTTTTTTTTTACAAAGAAATGCTTTAAAATTTCCTTTTTTCCTTTTAATACATAGTTACCATTCTATTAAGGTCTAGTTCAAATAATGTTTTTGTCAATTTGAAGCTCAAAATCTTGATTTTTCTCAGCGTTTTGTCTTGCTTTTGAAGCAAAAAGGTGCTGAAACGCGCCAAAAATAGAACTTGTCACGTTGATTTGAAAAGACTGAAAAAACGCATAAAATTAAAACGACAACAACTCCATGGCCATTACAGCATAGTTACATTTACTACAATTTTCTACTTACAGAAAAGTAATATCCATTGATAGTTTATCTATAAACTTGTTTTTAAAATCCTTTTTTGATGAAAAAACTTTGTGTCGATGATAGGCATAGATTGTTGTTTTGTTTACTGCTATAAAAGTTTGTATATAGATATCGGTCAACAAGCTTTACATATATTTACAACATTAATATATTGAACCGTAAACATCAACAGAGTAGATTGTTGTTTTGTTTGCTGCTATAATAATTTGTATATAGATATCAGTCAACAAGCTTTACATATTTACAACATTTATATTGAACCGTAAACATCTACAGAGTAGATTGTTGTTTTGTTTACTGCTATAATAATTTGTATATAGATATCAGTCAACAAGCTTTACATATTTACAACATTTATATTGAACTGTAAACATGAACAGAGTAGATTGTTGTTTTGTTTACTGCTATAACAGTTTGTATATAGATATCAGTCAACAAGCTTTACATATTTACAACATTTATATTGACATATTTATAGTATTTTTATTGAACCGTAAACATCAACAGAGTAGATTGTTGTTTTATTTACTGCTATAATAATTTGTATATAGATATCAGTCAACAAGCTTTACATATTTACAACATTTATATTGAAATGTAAACATCAACAGAGTAGATTGTTGTTTTGTTTACTGCTATAATAATTTGTATATAGATATCAGTCAACAAGCTTTACATATTTACAACATTTATATTGACATATTCATAGTATTTATATTGAACCGTAAACATCAACAGAGTAGATTGTTGTTTTGTTTACTGCTATAAAAGTTTGTATATAGATATCAGTCAACAAGCTTTACATATTTACAACATTTATATTGAACCGTATTTCATAATCTTTAGCAAAACTCTTGATAAATATAGTTGACTTATAGTCGAATATATATGTATATATCCCAGATTAATATTTCTCGTTTTTTTCTTGAGTAACCTTGAACAGTAAGAAATAGTATTTCTTTCACATACTATCAAATACGCCTAGATCGTCATCACGTACAGTTTTTATGACCCGTGCACAAAAACTATATACTTGCACATATTGATGTTGTAAGAAAAAATTAAACTGGGAGCTCCGCTATTAGGTATTACCTAATTTGTATATTATTATTATCAAAGTAGGTTCTGTTTAATCAATTCTTTGAAGTTATTTCCTAACTTTCGAATGCTTATTATAGATTTTCTATTTCCACAGTAAAATTTGAGATTAAAGTATAAATTTGTGTTAATTAAATCATGAATTATGTTGCTTGATTAAAAAGTTTGAGCACTAAAGTATTTCACACATGAGTAATTGCATTTGTGCGCTGGATTCTGCAACGCTTTCAACGTTTTGGTTCGAAATGCCTCAAATAATCGTATCAAAAGATAAATTTTGTTTGCAAAATCAACCTGCAGTTGAATTGTATATCTGTAAGCAACATTTTAACCTATAATTCAAAGTTACGGGTGATTGTTTATCTTATCGTCCGGAATTGCACATACCTTTAGTGGATTTAAGTAGTATTTCTAAAACCGTCTCCTACACTTATTTTAAACTTTTAAAAGCTCTTTTTTTCACACAAGATAACACATTGTTTGCAAATGAAAACCTACTAAATATTTTGGAGTTATCATTTGAATCTGCAGAATAATCACCATTTTACGTTTAACATGTAATTCAAAGCGTGTTAAAAACTGACTTATTGCGAATTTGCATATTCACATGCCATGACAAATCGCTTTTTTTCCTCGCTGAAAATAACTCGATTGTCACAAAAACTTCTTACACAATAGAAAACATACAAATGTTTAATGCTATAATGTTGTTTTTATTTGTAAACAAATTTGATCTCTTTTTTAACGCTTAAATGCCGAAGTGTCCGGATTTGCACACTGTCCAGATTTCCACACACATACTGTACAATCATTATATAAATTCTTGTAGCGGAAAAAGTTTTTCACTATACAGACCGACCTCTAGCCGGTAAATAACTTATTTATTTATTTTATTCTCTCTCTATTAATGTTTTTGATATTTTACGACGCGTGTTGCTTTCAAATGGCTTCCCAGTAGTTTTACTGAAAAAGAGCGGGTTGTCAGAAACCAGTTTTCATTCAGCATGTTATGGCTGCTGCCTCAACAAACGTACAGAAATTTTAATGCCATAATATTAAAATTACTGGAGCTTTCTTCATCATTTCAAATCAAAGATCGTTAAAAGACAAAAGGTTTTGTTTATATCTCAACATCAAAGAAATTCAAGAAACAAAAAACAAGTTTTACAAAGGTTTTAGCTGACACAAACAACCTGGAAGTGAACCAGGATGGATGTTGAAACGAGTTGTAATTCGTCGGTCTTGTGGACGTTTGTGGACGCCTACAAACGCTTATTTTTCGATAAATAATAAGAAATAAGAAATTTAATTGTAGTCACCGTCAACTGATGAAGGAATTAATTTTCAAGATTGTTTAACCTTTTTTATGCAGAAATAGAAAGATAAGAACACTTCCTTACTTCAAAAACGTTGTAAACTTTGTAGATAAACTTCTCGTGAATTTATAGCATTTTAAAAGTGACTGAAAAGCAACGATATATCTCATCAAAAGATAGCTCAAAGTTTAGAAGAAAGGTAAAAATTGCAAGTATATTTTTCAACCATTATTGAGGTATGTGAACGAGCTTTATATTCTTTAGAAAATTTAAAAAACTTTGTGTATTAGTCTCACAACCTTTTGTGTATTCTCATGTATTCTCTTGTGAGTTTTTGCAATACTGATTTGATTTTTTCAACTTTTGCTTGTCAAAATGTTTGCAAAAACAACCAATGCTCGCCACGTAGCTTTTGATTTTCTCTCAGTCGGTTATCGCATTCTGTCAGTGTTTTGGAAAAGAATAAAGCTTAATATTCCACTTATAATTTCAAAATGTTTGATATGTAATTACTTTTTTTTGTACTACTTTTCGCTCCTTTTTAAAACGACACTAACCGCAATATCGCTGGATTTATTGCAGGCATGATCTAACCTACTGCGCAGTGCAATAGTAGGCCCCGTCCTTAAAAGAGCTTGTCTTCACATGCATTTACATAAAGATGCTCAAGACTGTGACCACTGATAATGTATTTGCATACTTTTGTAGCACCATCCTCCAATTAGTGTTTAGATCAGAGATAAGATAAGACAATCCTGTAATGCTGATTGGATAACAGCATAGAAGAAAGTATGCAAATACATTAGGGGTGGTCACACTTTCAGGCACTTTGCTGTAACAAATACACATGGTTTTAAGTTGTCTGTCCGCTTATTGACACACTCTTGACGTCATAAAATGTTCAAAACTCCTGATAAAGCTGTTGGCATCGATAAAATCAGTTCTCGTCTACTAAGGATTGCAGCTCCCGCGATTGCTACTTCCTTGACACGAATTATCAACTTTTCTTTTGAGTCTGGTACATTTCCCAAACGTTGGAAGTCAGCCAAAGTCACACCTCTATTTAAAGCTGGTGATGCAGACAATGTGTCAAACTACCGGCCAATTTCGGTGCTGCCAGTGTTATCAAAAGTAATTGAGAGACATGTCCACAATTTCCTGTATGAATATCTTTTAGAAAATGATCTCCTCTTCCAGCGGCAATCTGGCTTCAGGAAGCGACACAGCACAGTAACAGCTTTAATCAAGATTACAGATGAACTTTTGTTTAATCTCGACAATGATCGCGTTAATGGATTGCTTCTTGTCGACTACATGAAAGCCTTTGACATGGTGGACCATGGATTTTTGTTGGAGAAACTGAAGGCCTATGGAATTATTGATACTCCCTTGTCTTGGTTTGAGTCTTATCTATGTGATAGACAACAACTTGTGAATGTTGCTGGTAGAGAGTCGGAGTATGCTCAAATGAAACATGGAGTACCCCAAGGAAGTATACTTGGCCCTCTTCTGTTTATAACTTTTATCAATGACCTACCACTTCACGTCAACTCATCACAAGTCGACCTCTATGCGGATGACACTACCATCTCTTCGTCTGCTGATGTTAAAAACATACTCAAGCTGCAGGATACACTCAACAACTCTATGGCACAGATACACGACTGGGCCACATCAAACAAACTGCCAATCAACGAAGAAAAGACAAAGACACTGACTGTCACGGGGAAACGCTTGCGATCAAAGATAGACTGCTTACCAACAGTTGAACTTAATGGAAACGTAATTAAGAATGTGAACAGTGTTAAGCTTTTAGGACTAGAAATTGACAATGAACTATCTTTTGGCTCTCATATAGATACCGTGTGTATTAAACTATCAAAAAGAATTGGTGTTTTGAAAAAAATCAAACTCTATTTGCCCTTGAAGCAGCGGTTGTTATACTATAATAGTATGATAAAGCCTATTTTAACTTATGTTTCAGTCATCTGGACAAATTGTGATAAAAAATCATTAGCTAAAGTTCTAAAGTTGCAGAAACGCGCTGCTAGAATAATTCTCGATGCCAATCAACAGTCTTCGTCAGTAGACCTATTTAATAGATTAGGGTGGCTTCCTTTTTATGAAGAGGCCAACATTAATAAGTTACTATTAGTTTTTAAAAGACTAAATGGCAATGTCCCTTCTTATTTAAATGATTCACTGAAACCAAATAGCGAGCTACACTCAAGAAATACAAGATATTGTAAATATAATCTTATATGTCCTAAGTTTAAGCGCAAATTAGAGGGGGGGAGGTCTTTTAGTGTTATTACAACCATTTTATGGAATAGTCTACCAGTAGTTTTAAGAAAGAAGGATTATTTTAACGTTTTTAAATCTTCTTTATATAAATATTTTTTAGATAATCAAACCAATATAAATCATTTTATAGTATAACTTAATTAACATTATTATATTTATTACTAGGTTAGTTCAAATCATAATTGTACATGTAAATTTTCTATTAGTTTTTTATATATAGTATTTTAACATTTTATATTTGTATTTTTATAGCTTTTAATCTATTTATTTGTTTGTATGTTATTTGAGGGCCACAAGTTTATTAGTCTATGAAGACTCTTTAGTGTCACCCTCTCAAAATAAAGAGTCTATCTATCTATCTATCTAGTGGAACCATGAGCGTAGCGAGGGGTTTCACTGCAAAGTTTTGAACATTTGATGACGTCAATAATAGGACAGACAACGAAAAATCCATGTGCAATTTGTTTTTTACAACATAAACCAAAATAAATGTACAAAAAGTAAAATGATGAAAAATGATGAATTTGTCACACACTGAACTCAATGGTTTCTGTTAAGCTACGGAAAATCACAAAATTTATGAAAATGATCTATTTTCACTTGGAAAAAAAGACATATTTTATTTTCATACAGAAATACAGTGCACTGTTTGTCTTGAGAGACTGCTAAGTGAAGTTAGAAAAGTACAAGAACGTCAAACATGGCCAATAAGCTGGGTTCAGGTTTCACCCTTTCAAATAGTACATCAAAACTGATAGAAAATTACACAATAATGACAAACTTTCCCTCAACTCCGCACAAGTGTTGTTTGACATGATGGCATAAGCACAGTGTGTCTGTCCTCTTATTGATCACGGTAAATCAACCAATCAGCGAGAGAGAATTCACACAAGTGTTGTAATAAAACTATTTTTACAAGATTAACTATATTATAACTATAACTTTACATAGTAAACAAATAAGGAATACTTACACTCTCATAAAGCGGATAATATCAAGCTTAGATCTGTCTCCATCATAGTTAGTGTGTTCTTTACCTCCCCTGATTAACAAACAATACATATCAATCAAGAAGCATGCTGGGACATCACGCGTCAGCCAATCACAGCGCCGATAATCCGACGAACAGTATATAAGACAACCATCATCCAGTCTACACCATCGCCTGATGAAGACTAGCAGATTGCAGTCCAAACGTCGCGGTATTTCTACCAATGACCTCAATCGTGAGACAATTGATTAAGTATCCCTTTAATTTCACATTCCACGATGAATAACCTATTTCCTTCTATTAAACAATACATACTCAATAAGTACATGTATTGACTGCAGCTAGCGAATTCTATATTTTGAAAAAGCAACAGCAACATTTGCTATAATAGATATTGTAACTTATATGATTATAATAAACTAAAAAACAACAATAGTCATTGAAAGTACAAAAATATAAATAGTTTACTTACTTGAATAACTTCACTGCATTTAGTCAAGAAAAGATAAACGAAAGAAAATTTTTAGTGTTTTAGTTTTCAATCTTTTTTAATTTTCATCATCATATAATCATCGCAATTATCATATAATCATCACCATCATCATATAATCATCACCATCATCATATAATCATCACCATCATCATATAATCATCACCATCATCATATAATCATCACCATCTTCATATAATCATCACCATCATCATCAGCTTTGTTGCTATGATAATCACAAACACCCTCAACACTAAATCTATCATCATTACCTTAATTTATCATCATTGCTGCCATCGTCATCATCATTAGCAGCATTATCCTCAACATTAACTCTATCATCATCACCTTAATTATCATCATCATCATCATCATCATCATCACCATCTATGTCCTACCTGTAGGATATCCAGTAATTGTAACTTGGCGAGCTGCTTCTTTTTCTTTAGTGCAATCAACTGCTGCTAGCTTGATATTGGGCTGCAAAGAAAAAGACATTTAATTACTCGCTGGCAGGCACAGGGAGCCCAGCGAGGTGTAAAGATATTTATCATATTTTTATTGTATTTTTTTATTTTTTTATTTCTAGATTTCATCATTTTTTTCATATTTGCAATCAAAGTAAGCTTAATCAAATTGTGTTTACAACTTACTGTATTGTAAAATGATAGAAGAGAATTTGTTTGATGACTGTATATATTTATTTATTTGGTGTACATGCATGTTAGACATGATTCTGTTATATCAATAAATATTACAAAAGAAGTAAGGAAGGTCTTGCTATGCAAAGTTTAAATCACAGGCACCCCAGGATCCCTTCACAGTATTAGATTGATTGTGTCAGTGAATAAAACGAAAAGCATGCAAATAGAAACACAGTACCGGTCTAGAAACCAGCTTAAAATGTTCTTTAATAATTCCTGGTAAGAACTGACACTGCGGTTGCTGTCAACACTACCTAGAACAGCAAGTACATGCCAATTGGGTGTCTAGTTACTAATAAAACCTGTTTAATTGGTCATAACAACATGATTGATGATGACTTACATTTTCTTCTTCCAAAGCCTCTGCTGCTGCAATGTAATCCTTCTTCATGGAATTGCAATGACCACACCCTAAATATCATAACAGAATAAAAATAAAATACTTATCCATTTGTGTTTAGCTTCTGCAGTAGGAGACATGTTGGGCTTCTTGTGTCAAGACCCTAACCCTAAGAGGTCTTCTGTTTCCCTTCCCTCAATTCATATCAAGAACAAAAGGAAAAGGAATGTTTAATATCATTAACAGCTTTGCATGTATATTACACACAGTATACCTGTAGCCTTGAGCACTTTTACTCTGAAGATGACAGTCATTACTGTCAAAACATGTCAGAAATATAAAATGTTATTTTTTCTAAAATTTCTCCAGTATTTGCTACTTGTACGTCCCCTTGGAAAGGTAGAAAGGCTACCTTACATTAGCCTGCGTTACATCCAGTTTATTCCCCGTAATAACCGTCTGCGAAATAACAAACATATTCGTGTTCTGAGACCCCCAGTGAATAGCAGGAAAATATATAATAGATGCTGATTGGCTGTTGACCTTTCAAATTCTAACGGGTCCTCCCATTGGTTCGATTACTCGCCTCAGTCTTTCCCGTTTGAGATAATGTATAATACACTGGAACCTCGAGGTTTTCCATGAAGAACGTCGGTGACGATTGGTAGGCACTGATAAATCAGTGACTTACCAAAGCCTGTAGGTAACTTGACAAACACATCTCCTTTCTCAAAGAAGGCTTTGATGTTTTTTGTCTGTTCCGGCACATTTGATACACATTTGATGCAACATGGAAACATTCATTCCACACACTTTCACTATAAACATTCTTTTCGTTCGCCGCCATGTTAGATTTTTAAACGGGAAAGACTGAGGCGAGTAATCGAACCAATGGGAGGACTCGTTAGAATTTGAAAGGTCAACAGCCAATCAGCATCTATTATATATTTTCCTGCTATTCGCTGGGGGTCTCAGAACATGAATATGTTCGTTATTTCGCAGACGGTTATTACGGGGAATAAACTGGATGTAACGCAGGCTACCTTACATATGAATACTTACATGGAGCATAGAACATGATCAGTACATCAGAATAATTGTCCACAAAGTCTTTGAATGTTTTATCAGTAAGGAATACCACTTTAGATTTTTCCTTGCTCCAGTCTGCAGGAGGTGGTGGTGGTATAGGCTTCTTGGGACTGTAATAAATGGAAATTAAAGAAATGATTGATATGATTATGGTTCATATTATGTCAATTCTATAGAATTAGGTGCTTATAATCAATCTGACTGTTGTTATGGTACAGCATCAACCTTACAAAGAATTAAGAACCTTTGGCTTCAATATTTAATATCTATCAACTTCTAAAGCACCAATATCAATTGACTTTATATGCCTATCCATGAAGATGAGAGAATAACATGTCTTGCCAATAGACACAACATAATTGATCCACTAATTACTAAACTATTACATGTCTCTCAAATATAGTTACTGAATACAATGTGACATGTATATATACCAAAAGATATACAACAACTGTAAGACATAATAGACATAAACTTCAACATATCATTAGAACTCACTCTTTCATAAATTCTCTAAATGCTTCTGCTGTTCTTCGTCCAGTATACTTGAACTGAACTTCACCATTCCTAAGAAAAGAGAAGGTAGTATGGACACATTAAGCTAAGAAGTTAATGATAATATGTTGGTACAGTTTTGTTTACTCCAATAAATCACTTCTTCTTGCATTAGGTTTTCACTTTAATTAATAATCATGGAGAAATAAATTTTAAATTCAAAATATATTACTGGTAAAAGATATAAGTTAAATATATTTTCTTTAATACACCTAAAAAGACAATTACAAAATAGGAATTAATTAAAAGACAAAAGAAGATTACTCAAGCTGAACTTCTTCTTTTGTCTTTTAATTAATTCCTATTTTGTAATTGTCTTTTTTATATAACAATGTTATTGCAATTAGCAGGCTGGCTGGCTCTAATTAAATGATTTCAGCATTAACACAGAATCTCTACTTACTTGTAATATTTCACTGTGAAGTGCAGCAAGAAAATGAAAAAAAAAGCATAAAGATAAAACATAAGTAATGACATTGACAATGATGATCTTATACAAAACCATAGTGATTTTTCAAATTTCAGTTTGTTATAATATCGAAAAAAAACTTGTAGAGGGTTCAAACAAGCTTAGATATTTCTTAATCAATGATGATCTATTCTGTTCACATAATTATTATAATGAAAATTATTACAAAAAAAATCAAACATTTGAAGAGATTCTATTGTTCATATTCTCAATCTTAATTGTATAATAATGTTTTTGGTGGCCCTGGTTTCAGTGGTCGCACTGTAATTATCATTTTTTAATTGTTTTACTGTTGTTTGGTAAGTGCTACTAAACATGTGCTATATTTGTGCTTAAACGCTACATATTAATAGATTTAATTAAAGTCACAATTGAGCACTCTGGGAGGAAAAGAGTATAACCAAATCTTATAATTTATTGTAGATTATAAATATATGCAAACATTATTCTTAATGTCTTGACTTACAAGTAGGATATCCAGACACACCATTGTTACTGCATACAGTGGATGCTTCTGTACAATCTACAGCAGCCATGACTCCTTCAATCTAACCAAATAATAACAACCAGCGTTTTGGTTTGAGTTAAATTGTAATTTCAACGCCTGAACTTGTGTCCGCCATGTTGCTGTACACAACCTGTACACCAACATGGCGGCGCCATACATTTTACTGTAGTCAAGGCGTATATTTACTGGCTCCGTATTTGGTCACACAGGGTTCGTGCTGATGTCAGTAAACAAAATTTAAGGAGTTTTCAAGGAGTTTTCAAGGACCAAAAAGTAATGTTTAAGCACTTTTTGCGACAACTTCGATATACGAAATTTACGAAAATGATGTACAATACTATAATTTTTACTTAACTTTAATTTGCAATACTAGAATTTTTACCCTACTTTAGCTAGAATTAAGGAGTTTTTAAGGAGTTTTGCTGGTTTTCTAAAATTCAAGGATTTTCAAGTGCCCTTAAAAACGTAAATCAAATCTAAGGAGTTTTCAAGGAGTTTAAGGAGTAGCACGAACCCTGTCACAATTAGTCCATTTACGCTTAAATTTTGGCAAATCATACATCGGCCATCTTGCTTTAAGCTGATGTGGTCTAAATTGCTATTTGTATCGCAGAAAAGATCTGGTTAATGATATAATCAACACAACAGGAAATGCTTTTGCCACACATTTCTTACTAAAAATCTTTAGTAATAGTTTGACTATAACTCTGCCAATATTCATTTTTCTGACCTCATATTTGCTATCACTGCTAAATAAAGTATGTGCCTCATGAATTCAGTGATTGTTTACCACAGTTTAAGCAACAATTTAAGGATTTTCAATATGGTCATGTGATAGGTGAAAGCAAAGAATAACTATAATATCAGCTATCATACCGTCTTGTCTGTGTTGACTTCTTTGGCAACTTCACCAAAAGCAGGCTTCATTTTCTGACAATGTGGACACCCTAAAACACAAGCAGCAAAAGCTAGTTAGCTGATGATTGTAGTTGGTAGAGAAGCACTATTAATTAATGTAAAGGTTGTTGTGATAATACAAAAGACAGACCACTATTATAGTATATCAGGAAAGCATATAAAAACCAGTTCTGACAACCATTACTAACCAGTGTCAAGTATAAGACTTTTTATAAAATGAAACATGAGCCCCATGTACATCAAGCATAGAATAGTTTTTATATTTGTACCAAATATCAGGTACTTACAAGGAGTATAGAACATGACCAATGCTGATGACTGGGTCTTCATAAAATCATCAAATGTCTTATCACCAAGGTGTACAACATCTTTGTTTTCAGCACTCCATGATCCTTCCTTGGGTTTCTCTTTCTTTGGTTCTGTCTTTGGTTTTTCTTCTCCAACACTATAGTTTTTAGTAGGAAAGAAAGTCATTTCATAAAATAATCAAAGGGCCCCATTGGCCAACTCGTGGTTGGTTGGAACATTTTGGAAGCGCTTAGAGTTCAGTAGCACCTACAATGTTGATTATATATGTAGGCTATATTTAAGAAATCTCAGAATTTCATTTGAAAATACTGAATTTTAGCATAATGAAGAGACAAGGCATTGATTTTAAACAACTAAAACTTTATATATAATAGATTTGAAATTGGTGTTATTCTTGAGATTCTATAATAAACGTAAGAAATTCCAATAACCATAGACGAAATTGGACAATATTGTAGTTAGCATTGATATGTACGTGTATCTAAACTATATAAAAGTATGTTTTGAAATATAACATTGATGTAAACAATACAAGCACAATATCTATAGTAAACGTATAATTATATTTAGTCACTTGTTTCGTTGCTATTGTGGCAGTTTGAATTGAAATAATCCAGCTTTCGTGTTGTTGTTCTTGTCTACTTGATTGATCATCTGTTATGTAGGAATTCGATCCATCGTGTAACAACATTTAACTTATATTTAAATGTTTTCCCGTAAAAACCAAAATGAAGAACAGTAATTCTATAATGTCTTCAGCAAACTTATACAAAGCCAACGTTGCTGATTTGGAACAGTAAAACGATTTAGAAGTACAAGAAATCGGAACAGATTCAACCTATTGAACCTTCACATGGAAGCACCGTCGGACTGACGGAGAGTATTTGTTTGTGGACGTGGAAAATGTTTGTCAGTAAATGAAATAAACCACTAATACTCACATGTATTTATCTGTCCATATTTATTTGATAGCTACACGATCCTACGATGAATACACTCCAAATTAACTGTATTTTGATCTCCTTTTCTATCGTAAAGATAAATCCGAGCTAACCGCCATCTTGGTTATTGTTTATGAGCCCGCAAAAAAACGAAAACATGTGATCAACACAGGAAACCCAGTTTCTCATAGATAGTGACCTGTCCCACATGTGAGGGAAATCTTCGTATTTGAAGTATATAATCTATGGGACACTACGTATGGTGTAGGACCATCAACTAGGAAACAGCTAGACCTGATTAGGGTAGGGTAGGTCTGATTCGGTGACATCATTACAAATTCGGCCAAAGTGGGGGAGGGGTAGTCTTATTAATAAATGTCATTACACAGGAAACCCCATTGTGAGAGAGGTTGTTTGAAAGATGATGTAATGCATATTCCGAGGTACGCTCCGCTATGCAACATGGTTTGCTGGCTCAAAAGTGTCCACAATGTCTAGTTGTTCTAGTGAGTGAGTGAATGACTTTGAGTCCCACAGCAATAACTCATAGTTTCCATAGAAACCACGAGTTAAAAAGGACAGATGTTGTTGAGTTGTGATTATCTTGAAGTGTGTTGTCTTGAGAACAAGGGGCCATTTCACTGCGCATGCACGTCACGCTTGAGTTGCCCTGGTCATAGCACTTGTTCGTAGCACATTCTCTCAGTAGAGGTGCTCACAAAAATATATGTTCAAGATATCCGTTTTTTCTTCTTCTGAAATTAATTGATCAGACTCAAATATTAAGGCTGATATCGAATATGTGTCCTATATGCGATTCAAGTGAAATAATTGGAGTATAGTTTCAAGAAAAAATGTTAAAAGAGCCATTCAAGCTGACTCGCATAGAAGAGAAAATGGCGACTGTAACGTACTTTGCAAACATACTTTGCCGTCGGTGTAACTCAGGAAATAAGACTATCTGACGCCAGGTCTTTTAACAAGATGAGTGGGATGCTATTTATACTGTAACACAACATTTTGTGTTAAAATCGACTGCAATGGGTGTCGAAAATTTTCACATTGCCTTAATGTCATAATTGATACATTCGGGCTGTTCTGCATTTTTCATCTTGAAATATTATTAAATGTAGTGAAAATACCAATGTGTCTTAAGCAGAAATGATGATATCCATATGCATTGGTAATGTTTTATAATGAATCTTTAATTGGAAAATTGGGGAAGATGGATTTTTTTGCCAATTAAAGATGTAAACATTGTTTACATGGTCATTATTAATTGGTCAAAACTCTTGAACTTCGAAATACTCGAGCCTGAAATAAGTCACATTTAGTTTATGTACCATTCATGAAAGGAGATCCTCGATATCCCAGCAATCGAACAATTTGTTGGCTTTTTATGAAGCACCAAACACAGTATGATTATGCGAATATGGTTATTATTATTCTTGATTACATGGCTAACTTGTGTGAGATAATACCACACAAATTCCATTTGATTTTATGTCCTTTGTTTCTGTGCTTTCGATCTATCATGTTTGATGCAAAATTTTCAATTTTCTTCCATAAAAGTGCTGCTTTGCCTAGAATTTTGGCTCCTTCTGTGTGTACCGGAAACCTATTGTATTCTTTGTTAGCTTCATTCATTGTTTAAATTAAGTCTTTTGTTATTTCTATTGAATTACGTAGACTGTGTTTTTGCTACACTCACAAATAGCGATGGAAATGATAAGAAAGATAGATAAATATAACAAAACGCGATAGCTTAGCGACATTTTGTTACAAGTGAACGAGTGGGTAGCCTGTGGTGAGCCTGCATTGCGATGCCACAGTACAGCATTTCGCGTATGGTCATGCAAAATGGCCCCTTGTTGGTCTTGAGATGAAGAAGACAGTTGTTGTCAGGTGTTGCATGTTGACAACCTGAACACCAATCATCTTCAATGTAGTCTATAGGTGGGTATAGTGTTTACAAGTGTTGATATTGTGGTGCTAATTTGCCAACCATTTTAACAAAAGATTTTCTTTGTTCTTATAATAATAGTTGGTTGGCAAAACCATAATAAAATGTGTCACTGTACGTCCACCTAATAAGTATATATTATTGTTTATTATCTTTTTGTGTCAACTATTTTTGATTAAAATCATTTCTTTTCATACTAATTATAGCTTAAATTGTTGTGCTTGGAACTCCAGCTTTGGTAAAATGTTTGTCATCATTACTGTATTTGACTATAAGCTGTGTCTCCAAATTGATTGTTGGATCAGAAACACCAAAAACCAAAATGAAATTTGCAATTTGGTGGACAAGGTACAACAATTATGATTATAATATCAAAACAAAGGCACAAAGTAGGCTTTGTTCATATTGCTGTGCATTTTATTACTATGTCATGAATAGATATTTAACAATTATAGTCTACCTTCTCATAAAGTCAATCAAATCCTCAGTTGTTCTTCCACGATTGTATTCACTAGCAACTTTGCCATTTCTAAACAAGATATATAGAAGAAAAAAATATGCATTGAAAAATATGGTAAAAACAACATGCAAACAACCCTAAAAGACAATACAATGACTATCCAATGCATTCAACCATTATTAACCGTCCATAAACATGACCATTCATAAAACAGTGAAAATCTCAAGGAATGAATGAGTTTGATCCTTTGAATTTCCTCACCTGAAATGTTTGAGAGTTGGGAATCCACTAATGTCAAACTTCTTGGCTGTTGTTCTGTGTTTTGTGCAGTCTACTGCAGCAAGAATACCATTGATCTGAACAAACCATAATATAATGATAATAAGTGCACAAGATGTGTCTATAGAAATTACAAATTAAAGTAAAAAAGGAAATAAAGGAGACTATTTCAAGAGAGAATGTAAAGTGTTAAGAGTTACCTTTTTGGTGGCAATTTCATCAGCTGCTTTGACATAATTTGGTTTCATGGATTTGCAATGACCACACCCTAGCAAGAAAAACAGAATGTTCTATGCATGAACACATCCATTTCAATAAAAATGACTGAAAGATCTAATATCTGTCTATCTAATATCCAAGAGAAGAGATAAATAGTGGTATATATAAACCAAGGCAAAAGGCATTGGGTTTAATATATTGTGTGTAACCTTGAGAAAGACTGCTGGTGTCTAATGCTTAAACAACCTAACAAAGATGAGTAAAGATGACCTCTGCTCAGGCAGTCAACACTCCATCAATCTTTGTCAACACTACACACACCTGGATGATAACAATTCACAAACACATTCACACCTGAGCTCTTAAAACTAGTCTATTTTGCACTTAACACCTACATGGAGCATAAAACATGACCTCTAAAAACAAGTTTATTTTGCACTTAACACCTACATGGAGCATAAAACATGACCTCTAAAAACAAGTCTATTTTGCACTTAATACCTACATGGAGCATAAAACATAACCTCTAAAAACAAGTCTATTTTGCACTTAATACCTACATGGAGCATAAAACATGACCAAGACAGAGTCATGGCTGTTAATGACATCATCAAAGTCATCATCTGTCAGATGGCGAACAGTGCTAGTTTCTTCACTCCATTCAGGTTCTGGTGGGGGAGGAGGTGGGCCTTCTTTTGGGTCATCCATGAATTGAATAAAATCATTTGATTTCCTTCCACCAGCATATTTGAAATCCTTTTTGCCATAGTTGAAGTATCTAAATGTTGGGTATCTGTGCAAAGCAAATGCATTGTTTTCCTTTAGTGTAAGAATGACATTTTTAATTTTTTTAATGTTTATGGATTATGGGTTACAAACTAAATGCATTTTTGTTATAATGAATCTATACTTAAAAGTAAACTTAACTTATTCAAAACTTACATCACAGAAATTCTGAATGGATTATTACTATCTATGAAATCAATAAAGTCAGCCAATAACAGAAAGTAACCTAGTTATGCTTTTGTAAACATTTTAACATTTAATTTCCTATTCCTATCTGATATCATGATGATAATTCAAAGTACTTTACCCTTGTATACCAAATTGTGAGCACACACCAGGATGTTTAGTACAGTCAACTCCAGCAAAAGCAACCTAAAGACAACAGTCACCAGTTTTAAACAAATGATATGTTACATGATTTCATATACTGTACACTAACCTTGGAGTTATCTTTATGGTGTTCAGCAGCAATAACCATCTCAGGCTTGGCATTTTTACAGTGACCACACCCTGCAAATTAACATAGTTACTGTTAGTAGTGATAGCAGAAACATTTCACATCCAGACCAGACATTGTATTTCAACTCAACAAGCTTGCAAAGAGTCCAGTATTTAGGATACTGTTCTGTAAATTGATATGTTCACAGTACAATATAACCAGTTCTGTAAAACATTGCAACCTGGTCTGGAAAAATAAAAATGGTAAAACCCAAAATCATGTTTCACAAAAAATTAAAAACAATCAAATCATGTTTCTCAAAATAACCCCTTACCACCCTTTCATCAGGGCCGGGGCATAAGGGAGGGTTGGAAACCACAAAATCGCACAAAAAATTGCCAAATATTGCAAAATTGTACCAAAATTTGCTAAAAACCTCAACCAAAAGATTTGTAAAACTGCAAAACCGCAGATATACACCTAATTGCAATAACATTGTCATATGAAAAAGAAAATTACAAAATAGGAATTAATTAAAAGACAAAAGCAGATCTACATCTACATCTACATGGTTCCAGCACTCGGCAAAGTCCATTGGATTTTACTTGCTGTATATTAGTACGAGGTCTCATTGACTAGTAACCTTTATTCGAACATTGCGCCAAGCTGAACTTCTTCTTTTGTCTTTTAATTAATTCCTATTTTGTAATTATCTTTTTTTTATATAACAATGTTATTGCAACTAGGTGTAAATGAAAAAAAAAATGAAAAACTCACCAAATAAAGTGAAACAGCATCACCACAAAACCTCCTCCATGAACATCACAATAATTACACACTAGTACTTACATGGAGCATAAAACATGACTAACACATGTTTCTTCCTCTTCAATACATTTTTGAAAGTTTCATCAGTTAAGTGTAACACATTGGGAGCAACATCACTCCATTCTGCATCTGGTGGGGGTGGTGGTGGGGGCTCCTTTGGACTGAAACATAGAATTAACAAAATAGTTATTTAACTTTACTTACAGAGGGACAGAGAAATAGGGCATTTTCAGGGTAATGTTATTCAATACAAGTACCAGAATGCTTACCAGAATGCTTACCAGAATGCTTATAAGTTTTTCTTTCCCCTACATTGAATACATGCCATTTTACTACATGTACCTTTGAGAATGCATTATAAATTTCCTTTCTTATCCAGATTATTATTTCTTCTTGAGATTACTAAAATTTATTTGATACTTACTCTTTCATGAAAGACACAATGGCATTTCCTTCTCTTTCATTAAGATTAAAGGCAAATTTCCCATCCCTATAAAAGAGTAGACAAGACTGGTCATTCCACCATTTATTTTTTTTACAATTGTTATCAAGAAAAATGTATAAACCATTCCACTTACTTGAAATATTTTACTGTAAAAACAAAAAAATAAAAATAAGTTAGTTATGATTAAAAATCTGATTAGTATGCTCAATCACTTTTCATTTAAATTAAAAGAAAAATAAATGTCAAAACATATACAGTTGGTTCACAATACTTGTATGGGCTACCTGTGGTGCATTGTAAAGAAAAGAGAGATTCACTATACACTGAATTGAAATATGGCGTCCAATTTTAATAACTATTGCTCTTGACTGGCCAGCCTTGCATACATTCTAAGTAAATCCTTTAGAGGGAACTAACCAATCAGCGCGAAGTGAACATGCACAACTTGTTAGCGTAACCCTGAGGGGAAAATCTTAGTGTGTTAATGCTCCCCTGACCAGGATATGGAGCTTTCTATAATTTTGTAATCCATCGAAAACCACATCAAATGTGGAAAACTCTATAAAACTTTACACCTAAAAGAAATGAGGCTGATTTATAAGTTTTAAATATTTAAAACAAGATATTCTTAAAACTTGAGGCTCAAAAGCGCATTTGATAAAAAGTACAAGGTACCCCTCCCTTTAATAATTTTTATACAACACAGGCTTAACTTGCGAACTCTTTTTGTGGCTACTGCATTCTGGGAATGCGTAGCCACTATGTCATCGAGTCGTGTAAGTAAGTGAGGCTGTAAGAATCGGTATATACTTCATTGCTGAATGTCCATGTAGTCGTTTTATTCGTTTTGTCAACTATAAGTGATTGATATGAGACCACACGAAGTATATACCCGTAACTCCACACGAAGCCTCCTTCGAAACCAATCAATATCTATTCGATTAACTTTGTAACCAATAGTCATCGACTAGCTCGCATTCGTTTTTTTGATTCCTTCACGAAGGAAAACAAATGTCAATCGATAATACCTCTACTTGCAATTGATCGTGATCTGTGGAACCTTTGACAAGACTTCAAGATCACAAGTTTCTTCGATTTTCGGTAAGTAAAGTTTATTTTTCGAAAAAGTATTCAAACTTTTACTTATCACAGCTTTTGTAATTGAATAAAATGAAAGGTTTTTCAAGTTTTATTTACCGTTTAGGCCAATATTTACGCTGGGATTTATGAGTCAGCAAAATCGCTCGCTCAGTATTTTCGATGAATCAGCTCCGTTTGCAGATTCCAAACAACAAAAACCGAACTGAAAATCCTGTTAGGGAATACATGAGCCTATCATGAGGATGAATGAGCCTCTTTGTAGGAAAACTGAGTCACATTGTGGAATAAATCAGCCCCATTCAGTGCAATATTAATTCAACCTCGAAGGATATTCAAGAAATCCTCAAGTTGTACTTATATACAAGGGAAATGACAGACCTGTATTACAGGTTCTACTACCTTTCATCTACCAAACAACAATGGAAGCTGTGATAAGTAAATTTGAGCATTCTTGTGACATTGTTGATAATTCTAATGACAATTTATGCCAAAATCAAACGTACAAAAAGTGATCTGTTGGAAATAATGCTGCACAAGATTATGTGAACATTGAAGAGAGGGAAAATTAGGCAAAAATAAAAAACAATCCTTAGAAAGTCAACATCGAGATTATCTATCTATCTAAACAACAAAAATTATTGTTATTGATATAGAGCTAATATTCTCAACTAAAAAAAATGAATATTTTTTCAAACTGCTGTATAAAATTGAAAACTACAACCCTATAAACTACAACTGACAAAAAAAGGTGGAAAATAATTTTCTTTGTGCACAATATTCTAAACCAACAAGACGATGATCAGCAACATTCACCTAGAGTTTTCATATTTCCCCAAATCATATTCAACCCAAATTCAATAAGCAAATAATTCATTGACTATATATATCTCTATTAAAGGACTAACTTTTCAAAATTCAAAACTTCAGCTATTTATTTCTCTGCTTCATCTTTTGTAAACGGAAATGTAGATTAATTAATTTTTTTTTTTTTATTCATCAGGTCTATGTAAACATACCCTGCGAGCAGAGGTTCCTTTCTCTTACCTAGAACGACGAGAAAAGAAACCTCTGCCGGTACCCGATAATTACATCCAAGTTTCTGGATGTAAAACATTATGGGCTATCTAATTATAAACTGGTTTTAAACTGGTTTTTGAACCATGCGATGACAGAAAACATCACTTTCCCAAGCGTTAATTAACATTGATGTTTACTTTTGATTTCAATCAGTCGAGGCCAGGACCAACAAGATTTAACATTAACAATCGTTTTAGCTCTACGCAACATTAGATATAATCTACTCACTAAACAATGTCGTTCTTATATTTCTTAACTGGAGTTTTTGACGACATTAAACGGAGAGCAATACGATATTTTAACTTGTCACAAATCAGTTGACCTTTGGAAAACGCGCATGCTCAACAGGAATAACAACCGGTTGCCGGCAGAGGTTTCTTTTCTCGTCGTTCTAGGTAAGAGAAAGGAACCTCTGCTCGCAGGGTAATGTAAACACCGCCAAGTTCAGGTCTTGACTTTTGTAATTTAGTGGGAAAGGAATCAATTAAAAGACTTGATCTATCTCTCTTGTATTTTCAGTTTAACTCTATTACATAAAAAAGCAGTCGAATAAACATTACGGTTCTTGAAAACTTTTTCCATACAATTCCCTCATATGATTGCACTACTCTTGCTTCTGCTCCAAAGACTAATTCCATTTGTTCCAACAAATTGCACTGCACTGTCAATATATGTAATCTGTGTGCGACTGTAGAACCACCATAGCATACCACATCATTTCTAGCATAATATTTACATTTCCAAAATACCAATAATTTAATGCACTATGCACTGCACATTCGCTCATTGGACGTCTCTTTACAAAATATTACGATGGAAGGGCTATAAACTAGTAATTATATTTACTTTTGCCTTCGATTTCTATTCAGACTATTCAGTAGCCACATGTGCTCATTGAGCGTCTATTTTTATAATTAGTCGTTCCTTTGAAGGACATTAGCTAGTCAACAACAATAGCTATTAAAATTGGACGCCATATTGGTATACAATGTATGTAAGCTGGTATTGAAGGCTACTAGTAACACGTATTTAACATAGATTAAGATTATTGGAGATCATTGAATGTCAATATAACATTAAAACCAACCTGTAGGATATCCTTCAACTTTAAACTTTTTACCCAAAGATGCCTCCTGTGTTGCATCTACTGCTGCAAGTATTCCTTCAATCTAGAATGCATCAAAAGGGATAATAGCTTATCAAAAGGTATGTAATTTCAGTGACTACTATGCCTTCTTGGAAATCAAAGAATGAAATCAAAGGTAGAGCTCTGTGATTGCTAATAATCTAATCCATAAGTTGAAAATAAATATTGTTTTTTACACTTCAATAGTAAATAAAATTATTGATAAATAAACAAATAAAGTACACAAATAATTCTATTGATTGTGTTATTAGTAAAAGGTAATTTTATGTTGGAAACTTTCTTACATTTTGGTCTTTCAAAGTCTTGGCTGCTTCTGTATATTCTGGTTTCATCTGTTTACAATGGCCACACCCTATGATAATAAAAAAAACATCTCAATAGTCTAGCCAGACACAAGTGTCCTAATAATTGGAGAGATCCAGACTCACTTGTACTCACTTCCTCTACATTAAATACTCAGGGTTCGTACAGAATCCTCAGAGAAAATTTCCAAAACTTTTCCAAAACTTTTTCAAAGCCTATTACTCAAAATTCCAAAACCACACAAGCGAAAAAATAAAGTGAAATTCATGGATAAAAAACATTCAGCATATATTTACCAATTTACCGTTTTTTAATTACAATGAAAACAGTTCTTTGCAAGGTAGGAGCTGGGCAACCGACAAAAAATTCATAACTTTTCCATAGCCCAGCAGGTGAAAAAGGAATTTTCCAAAACTTTCCAGGTCCTGGAAAAATGCATTACCAATTTCCAAAACTTTCCAAGACTTTCCAAAACCCGTACGAACTCTGAATACTTTAATACAAATCTTTGCTCACAAAGAAGATAAATGATATCATCATCATCATCAGTATCATCATCATGATTAAACTGTACTAATTTTTGTTTTTGTTATTATTCCCCTAATCATTATTGTCATCATCATCATATAATCATTTTCAGCATTATCCTCACCATACCTATCATTATCATCATCTCCATCATCAAGATCATCATTGCCATCATCATCATTATTATAATTATAACCATCATCATTGCTATCATCATCATCATCATTACAATCAGTGTAATGTAATTTAACCTACATGGGGCATAAAACATGACCAGTACAGAAGGATTCAGTGTAATAAGTAATGTATAACCTACATGGGGCATAAAACATGACCAGTACAGAAGGATTCAGTGTAATAAGTAATGTATAACCTACATGGGGCATAAAACATGACCAGTACAGAAGGATTCAGTGTAATGTAATGTATAACCTACATGGGGCATAAAACATGACCAGTACAGAAGGATTCAGTGTAATGTAATGTATAACCTACATGGAGCATAAAACATGACCAGTACAGAAGGATTCAGTGTAATGTAATGTATAACCTACATGGGGCATAAAACATGACCAGTACAGAAGGATTCAGTGTAATGTAATGTATAACCTACATGGAGCATAAAACATGACCAGTACAGAAGGATTCAGTGTAATAAGTAATGTATAACCTACATGGGGCATAAAACATGACCAGTACAGAAGGATTCAGTGTAATGTAATGTATAACCTACATGGAGCATAAAACATGACCAGTACAGAAGGATTCAGTGTAATAAGTAATGTATAACCTACATGGAGCATAAAACATGACCAGTACAGAAGGATTCTTTTCCAGGAAGTCATCAAAAGTACTGACTTTGAGATGGACAACATCACTTGGTGCATCACTCCATTGTTCTTCCTCTTTCTCTTTGGGAGGTGGTGCAGATGGACTGCAAAACAAGACATATCACCTTCAGCATGAATGAATAGGAAATGAACAGTTTTACATGAATGTTTTGTTGTAATCAAGGGAAGCATTAAAATTAATGTAAAAGCACATGAATGAATAAGAAATGAACAGTTTTACATGAATGTTTTGTTGTACTCAAGGGAAGCATTAAAAATTAATGTAAAAGCACACGAATGAATAAGAAATGAACAGTTTTACATGAATGTTTTGTTGTAATCAAGGGAAGCATTTAATGTAAAAGCACATGAATGAATAAGAAATGAACAGTTTTACATGAATGTTTTGTTGTAGGAATGGATGAACAAATGGATTAATACATTAAATGAAATGACTTTTTTAGGAAAAATGAATGAACAAAATAATAAAGAGTGGAATAGTTGGATGGATAAATTGATGTTGAGGACAATCATCACATGAAATGCCTGAATTAAAATGATTATTATACAGATATGTGTTTTTATTATATAACATATAGTGGTATACCGAGTGATATCAACTAGATAAAAAGCCTATCCTAGTCATGAAGATATCATTGATATCGCACATGTGTGAAATCACTCTCAACCAATCAATTTTCAAAAAAAAAAAAATTTTCTTCAATCTGTTATATAATAAACAGAACATTACATGTGCGCTTGGAGATATGAATTTTATCTTCTCGTGTTGAAAAGATATCCCACTCATTCGCTGCGCTCACTCGTGGGATATCTTATCAACACTCGAAGATAAAATTCATATCTCCGCGCGCCCATGTAATATCCTCTATATATCAAGTGTCTAATATTATTAGCAAGAATATATTCTTCATATTTATTGACTTGCTTGAATGTGGTACATACTTTTTGAGCCATTCTACCAAAGCATCTTTCTCATATTTGCCTGAGTATTTGAACTTTTCTTCACCATTACTGTAATTAAATAATTAAATATAATTGTTGCCAGTCGGAATACACAACTAGAACCAAACAATAGAGCTTACATAAAATAGATAACTGTTGGGAATCCTGTAATGTTGTATTTCGTCCTGATACTGTAGCCTTCTTGTGTATCAACATCCATCCCTGCTAATACCTAGAGAGAGAAAATAGAGGATAACTACAATCATATACAAAATACCTTCAGACATTACCAGGTTCTTAATTAAAATAATTTTTTATTAAACATTAATGTTCCCCCTTCTTCCCCCAAATCAATGCTGAATATAATAGTTCTCACAAGAAAGGCAAATTGACATTGCTTCAGGGGGTAGACAAAACAAGTTTGCATATTTTGTTCATTGTTTAAATAATATGCCCCAACAATTGTGCACCCGATTGTATCATGGTAGCTTATTTTTGTGTAAGTGTTGCTCTGTTTTTGTTGCATCAAAACAAACAGATTCACAAATAGACAGTGTTAAGGAACTAACCACTTCATCTTTGATTTCTGTAGCAGCAGATGAATATTCTGGCTTGAACTTTTTACAGAATCCACACCCTGTACATTAAGACAAAAAGAAAAAAGAACTCAAAACCATGATGTAATATCCAAATTATAATTATTAGATGTTATTATTTCCTCTTTCTGCACTCCTGTATTCAACAGCTAACATAAACCAGAACAAGAAAACATTAAAAATAGCAAAAACAAACCAAACAAACCAACAAACAATAGCAAACTTTCCATTAACACCAAAGTTTACTCAACTCACAGTAAAATAATACAGATAGTGTTTCTCAGAAAAGAAAATGCTTTATAAAACACCACATTACGTACTTAGAGACGTTACAGTTACTCACATGGTGCATAAAACATTATAAGTACTGGTTTCTTCTCCTTTTTGAGCACTTTGAACAGTTGCTAGAAACAAGAAGTTACAGGATAATTCTAATGACAATTGACTTCAGTATAACAAGTTGGTATATTATAGTTTACATGTCAATCACATAATCAACTGAAAACAGGATAAGAAATAAGTGACAGTGCACAGTGATATTTTAAAATGAATCTGTCTTTGTTCATACAATTATAGCAAAGATGTAGGGAAGTAAAGACCAAATAAAAGGACTTTTAGTGAAACCTGAGCCTGAGTTTTTTTAAGTGCTATCTGGATGTGTTTTCTCCTGTATATAAGCCTGTTCTATACAAAAATAATGTACTCTGATCATAATTATATTAAACAATTGTGTATGATTCTCTATACGTTATTATTATTGTGCACCAACTATGCTGAAATAAGCTGCTTAACAGTCTGCATGCATCAAACAAATAGTAATATTGGACTAATCATGAGGCAGATATATAAGCAACACCTTACACTTGTTTCATTGAAAGTTCTTAATTACCGGTGCTGTTTCCAAGTGAGTAACATCCTCTGATCCTGGTTCTTCTTCCCATGGTAAATCCCCAGTTGGGTCATTCATGAACTTTAACATTGACTAATAATAACAATAAACTGTTTGTAACATTATTATCATATACACAAGCCAAAGGTGCATAATAATATAATAATAATAATAATAATAATAATAATAATAATAATTTTAATATTTATAATGCGCAAAATACATGTGGATATGGAGGGGGACATGGGGGTTTGTGGATAGGCGGATTAGGCCATTATTTAGTGCGGATATTCGGATTCTCGTTATTTTTTTTTGCGAATTTACGGATTCGTCAGAAGTGGTTAGAATTGCGGATTTGAGCCCCTTCAGTACTCCTTATTAGAGAAACTGATCTTAGTCGTGACGCGACCTTAATTTGCATGACATCGTAATTGTTAGTTGTTAATTGATTTTTTAAAGTCCGTTTTCAAATAAAAAAGTTCTAAAGTTTGAGTTGTTTTTGTTAATACATTTGCGGATTTTCGTTAATTTCAAATGCGGATTCGCGGATTTATACGATTTTTCTTGCGGGTTTGCGGATTTCAAAAGCTCCCCATGTCCCCCTCGATATGATCTAATACGCAGTACATAAATGGTATAATATAAACGTTATCACTAAGTATAGCTATATAATTTACATTATGTACATATTAAATAAAAAGGCTAAAATCCATTAAATCACTATTTGAATTATATCAAATTAATTTAAAATACAATTATGAATATTTAATCTAATATCTAATAAAATGCTTATTTAAATAAATGTGTTTTCAGTAAAACTTTAAATCTTTACATTTTTCTCTGTGCGAACATGAGTGGGAAGACTGTTCCATTGTTTTGGTGCTGCAGCTGAAAACGTTCAATCATGATTGCATAGCTGATACAACATGGGCATGAATATTGTAAAGGACTTACTAAACATCTAGGTTAGTGTTTTTAAACTTTACACAAATTTAATTACATTTAAAACCAATAAATTAAATGTAAATCTAATTTATTTTACCCAAATCAAATCAAATCTAAATCAATATATAAGATTAATTACTGGGCTACCTGTGGTATCAAAATTAATTACTAAACAAAACAAGAGATCAGTAACCCAGATTTGTAGCTGAAAAACACTATCACATCAATTAGGAAATCTGAGCAATCCAGGTAGCCCAGTAAGTCGCCATCAGGGCGTCTAGTTACCTTAAAAGTGTGTTTCCTATCATAGTCTTTATTAAACTCCCCATCTCTATAACAAGAAAAGAAAAGTGGTATTTATGACTAAGTTACATGATAGATACATCCATGATTTTCTTACTTGAAATGTTTTAGTACACTAGTTTTCGGGGATGCTTTGAGCTTCTTACACAATTTCTTGCTCTCTCTGGAAAGGAAAAAAAGTAATTGTTATACATTTATGATATAATAAATAGCAAAATCATATCAAAACCTTAAAAAACAAATTAAGCACACTAAAAATCACATTATCACTAGGAAAGGTTTTATTTTAGATACAAAACAAATATTGTCTGTATAACTAAAAAACAAACTTCATTTGCATGATATTGTTACCATGGCAACACATATTCATTCATTCTATTATCCACTTGTTACAGATGTGCTTCTTCGTTTCACTGGTTACTCTAATTATGCAAGTACTAGTCTCTATAGAAACAATGCTACCCATTCTCTAGTTGTTACCTGAAAAATTCACATTGGGTGTGGCCTCTTTTAAAAAAAATATTATATATATATCTCTTTATATTATATAATAATAAATTCTCTCTTTTTCCTTGAAAAATATTTAAATATCTTACAATAAATAAACATTGACTGTGTCAGTGTTTTTAGGAAAAATGTTATTTTTTTGTCAGAGTAACACAACAAACATAAACTATATACACGATGTTAACATTATGGGTATTTCTTACATTATATGTTAGTAATATTAATATGTTTTAAACTATTGTTATGGATTTCAGTTTTATGGTCATAACATCCATTTGAGTAATTGATGAGTATTCAAGTAGGTTTTGCATTGTACAGCCTGACATAAAATGCTTGATTTTCAGTGGTTTCCATAGTTGCAGCAATTAACCAGCTGAATACACAGCAGTCATCCAATAGAAACCAAGAAATATTCATAAATTGATAATAATGGCTTTTTATCAAAAGGAAATAGCTGTATTTTGTAAACTAAAACATGAAATATACAAAATATGTAAAAAAAACTTACCCACAATTGATATATGCTACAGTGCCCTTTCCTTTGATTTCTTTAGCAATATTACCAAGTAATTCAAAGTGGCTAGATGCGATTTTTTCTAACAAAAAAAGAAAATTCAATACAATACAATGGATTGAAATGATATCAATAATATCGCTATTAGCCTCCTTTGTGGCAAACAATACGTGTCTTGGACCGTCTTGATTTCACAACAGCAAATATTGAGATATTACAATTGACATTCGACAATCGTCTTTTAATGTAATACCAAAATGGGTTTAGGAAATACAATTATAAATGGCAATTAGCTTGCAAAACATCCAAAAACAAATTTCATACACAACTTTTATAGCCGGCGCTCTAGCAAATGAACAACTGCTAGCAGTGAACTTACCATTTTTGCTAAATAAAACTAGTAGGTTTTTATGCGTTCTTTGCAGCTTTTTAAATGGTTTTATATCATCTACGTCTACTAAGTAGCGTCTAGTATTGGATTTTTTAGCTTGAAAAGGAACAATCCCCGTCTGCAAAAAAATCAAAACAATTTTACGGTTGGGTGCAAACCTCCATACAACTGTGTTATTACAAACACAAATCAAAATAAGAGCGTGAAAATGTATCACTTACCACTAAAAAGATGGTTAAAATACGCATCAGCTGAAGCCCCAACTGTTGCATTTTTAAGCCGGACCAAAAAATGAAGAAAAAAGTCTTGAATAGAAGTAATTGTTGAAAATCAACCCGCTCTCAAGAGCTACTGTGCCACGTGTTACTATTGGATGGGATTCCTGCGCTGACTGCACACCATGTTGACTCACTTTGATTGGCTGGCTGGAATAACTCAACCAATCAAATGCGCTTCCGCGAAGCTTTGACTATTTTTTAAGAAAGATTTTGATTGGTCGAAATGTTCACAATAGACCAATCAGAGTTGTTGTTAGAAAAGTGACCGAAGATCAATGATTATTTCCAAGATGGCAGACGATCAAAGCGTTGTACAAAATACTTTCCGTTCAGCTTCCTATAATGTCGTTTTACAAGTTAGTTTTCGAATTCTAACGTTTGTAATGAATGGAGTTCTACTTCGTTACACGAGCAGGGACATGCTTGGCGTTGTGAATGTCCGATTAATGCTGTTACAACAAACCATTATCTTCGTGTCCAGAGAAGCTTTTCGTAAAGCCTGCCTCAGCAGATCAAGTGAAAAACTATGGCCGCAGGTTATCAATCTACTATGGTGTGTCTTTCCTATTGGTGTTTCTATATCGTTTATCCTTGGCTATTTGTGGATATATCATCTAGAAAGTCCCGATCCTTCGTTAGTTGCCAACTATCCTCTAGGAGTTGTGGTATTTGCGGCCACAGGAGCACTGGAGTTACTCTCTGAACAACTCTGGGTTGTCTCTCAGGTTTTTCTCTTTTTCAGGCTGAAAGTTGTCATTGAAGGAATTGCAAACTTTTCACGGTGTTTTCTAACTATGTTCCTGGTGATCTATTTTCCTAATCTGGGGATAATCTCATTTTGCCTTGCTCAAGCATCATTCTCTGTACTATCTGTAATACTGTATTACATCTATTTCTGGCATTATATAAATTCAGATGAAAGAAGCTACTTGGAAGATTTCCCGCTTAAATCTTTAAGAGACTTTTTCCCTTGTACTATACCAAATAAACCATTAATTAGTTGGGGTATGGCTACACTCACTTGGAGCTTTTTTAAACAATCTATCTTAAAGAAAATATTGACAGAAGGAGAAAGATTTATCATGACAATATTCAAGGTTCTTACATTTGCAGAACAAGGTGTTTATGATATCATTAATAACCTAGGATCCCTAGTTGCAAGGTGTGTCTTCATGCCAATTGAAGAAAGCTACTACACATTCTTTGCTCATATTTTGACTAGAGGCAAATCGGCTAGTGAACAGTCACAAGAGGCAGCAAAAACAGCAGCCGAAGTACTAGAGGTGATATTGAGACTAATGGTGTTGATTGGTATTACAATACTGATATTTGGATACTCTTACTCATATTTATTGCTGGATATCTATGGTGGGGCAACACTAAGTAGTGGTGAAGGTAGGCTATTGAAACACCTAGTACTTTTGCAAATATTAATAAAATTATTTAGTTTATAAATCCCGGAGGTGGGGGGGGTTCTCCCTTTATCCAAGTGGTAGGGGTGATCGGCGTACCTTTTAGGGTTAAAATATTTCCTGTGCATACCTTTTAGGGTCCATTTAGAGTTTTGGCTCAAAAATCAGTTGTAAGGGTCATTTTTACTCTGCTTTATCTGTATATGTGCGTACCTTTTAGGGGTCATTTTCAAAATCTCCGCCGATCACCCCTACCACTTGGACAAAGGGAGTATCCCCCCCCCCCCCGGGTTATAAATATTTGAAGAGAATAAGAATATTTATTTATGGAAAAAATAGTCTGAAGTTCTTGAACTAATCAGCATGCCCGATTTTCTATTTTTATAAGGGAAGTGTTAGCAAAATAAAACTTAATGCCATATTGTGAAAACTAGATATTTTCATTACTTTCTCTATGACAACTAATATATTATTTGTTTTTGTTCTGTTATAGGACCTAACTTGCTTCGTTGGTATTGTGTTTATGTCTTGATCATTGCTATCAATGGTATAACAGAGTGCTTCATGTTTGCTGCAATGAGTCAAGATGAAGTAGATTCTTACAACTACAAAATGATGGTATTCTCAGGTCTTTTCCTAACAGCGTCATGGTACCTTACCATATTTGGAAGCGCAGGATTTGTTATGGCCAACTGCTTGAATATGTTACTTAGGATCTTTCACAGGTACAGAGTCAATTGATATTTTAACTTTAAAAAGTGGCAAGCGTGTTGACTAATTGAGCCACTCATCCCTGTAGTCCTGACTCGGGCATGGATTGTGTGAGTTGAGTCTAGTTTATGTGCTGCTTCTGCCTTGCCAAACAATTGGCAGTTTTGGTCCCTTAGCCAAAATCACTGTGTTAGTATAATCGTATATACTTCGTAATGATTATTTTCCCTCTAAATAGAAAACATCCAACCCAAACGTGATCACCTTTGAGATACCTTAACTGCTCATAACAGTAATATTATTATAACAGTAATTATAACAATATTATTATAACAGTAATTATAACAATATTCCTGGGTATGATACACACAGCGTCAATTTGCGCCCTCAGCTGCCTGCAATATACCCGCCTCAGTGATTATCTATTAACTACAGACTTTTATTTCTGGCCATTTGCTGCTGGTATTGTAGAGGTCTCTCTTTTCAAACAAACCTTTCAAACAATAATATTGTTATGCATTAACCAATTGTTTTGCTTTATTTTTACAGCTGTGTCTTCATTTTCAAATACTTCAAATCAACACCAACTCTTGAACCCTTAAAGGGTCTTGTGCCATCATTTTGGGTCCTTGCTGCCTATGCAATTTCTGGAGCTATAACTGCATACTCGGAAATGACATTTTGTTGCAATCATGGCTGGTATTACCACATTGTCCACATTATCATTGGGGCCTCCTGTCTTCTAGTTGTTGCCATTACTATTTTGATAAAGGAGGAGGTTCTTGTTAGCTTTGTGTTAAAGCAGTTCCTTGGTGTCAAGAAAGAAAAAGAGAACTAGATAGCTGAGTTAAGAATCCTGGTTGTAAAGTGCACCTTTATTAATAATATATTAATACATAATATTTGATTCATGAAAAAGCACATCAAGACATGTGAAATACACTATATAAGCACTACATTACATATAGGTGGACGTACAGTAACGTAGTTTGTTATGGTTTTGCCAACCAACCTTTGTTATTGGAACAAAGAAAATTACAAAATATATTGTGCAAATGGTTGGCATCACAATGCCTTGTAGACATTATTACAATTCTAGTTTTTATGATAATTATTTAATTTGCAAATAAAGTAGCTGAATAAAATATGTTACTACGAAGGTATTATTTTCATGACCTGTTTGAAATTAATCAAATAATTTAAATCTTATATAACATTCATGTTAAGAACAAAACAGCTTACAGCACCACAAGGCTGTACACATTTGTACACAAATTTTAAGTTCTTAAATAGGTTAAGTGTTTCTTGTTCAATCTTGATGTATTTTGTTTACCTATTGAGATTCTATTGTTTATGTTCTTGATTGTGATTGGATAATTTTGTGTAGATGGATTCAGTTGAAGTAGTTGGTCTTTACTAGTTGCATTGGCTAGTTTTCTAGTAAAACAAAAATGTTTATTTTTAACAAAAAATCAAGGACATTAAAAGGGTTTTGCACACCAATTAAAAAAAACATTTATGGATCTTTAAATGTAAATTTTAATGACAATTCAATAAGTTGGTCCCAGTTCAACATAAAGATACTTGTAGTACAATACATCAAATCTTATAGAGTGATGGCACTTCACCCGCAAAACAATGATCTTATTATCAAAGTGTACAGTTTAGTAATACACAAGAAAGTACAAATAATGACTATGATAATACCAAACAAGCTAAACCAAAAAAAAAAACCAGTTATTATTAAATTACATTCTTGTACATAGGAATCATATTGAAAATAATGTTGTATCAACTATGATGAACCATAATATGTAATTGTTACAAAATTATTAAAAAAAACCTGTATTGCCTAATTGCCAAAACTTATACCAAAGACATCACAAAAACAAGACCATTGCATTATGCCATTATTACTTATAAAATAATATTGAATTGTTTATAATAACACCTAGAAAATAAAAGAACAAAAATTAAAGACTTAAAGTTTATTAACTACTTGCATGTTTCCTTGTACATCAACACAGCTTTTTGGTCAAATTAGTTTTCTTATCAATAGAAACTTGGATGAAAGTTTGTCATAAAATGCACAAGAAACAACCTACATCCAACACATGTTCAACTTCTCATTGAATATGTATACTTTGTCTTACTTTCAACATTTTGGTTGAGTAATCATACAAAAATGAATCAATACGAAGCTCTGGGCTAACGTGTATTTCTTCTCTTATCAGTACTTCTCTCAAAGAAATGTTGAGTTGGTATGTTTCAAATCACGTTTGGCTTAAGCAGTGTTGAAATTATCTACTAGTATGAACTGTTGAATACATTTCTAATGGAAACTAGCGAGTAAACTAGTATAGGCTGCGTCGGTGTTTGATATAAATGATAGGTAATATAATAAAATTTGTAACACCGTAAAAAATGTTCACTTAACTATACTGACGTTTCAAGCTTTAACCCCCCCGAAGAAGGGCTAAAGCTCGAAAAGTCAACATTTTTTACGGTGTTACAAATTTCCTTATATTACCTATCATTTCTAATGAACAACATCTAATCAAAGGCATGAAATACTCAAAAATTATGTTCTTTTTCCTTTATTCTGATTAAATGTAGCAGTCACATTTTAAACAGTTATCGTAAAACGTTTTGCTTTCAATTTGGTAATTATCTAGTGTATTAAGATGTTTTGCAGTTGTTTTTCCATTTCTTAATTACTTTGGTAGACAAAGAAGCTTGATGCTGTAACTTGGCTGAGTGATGTTTTATTACTGAAGAACAAGTCCAGTCTGAAATACAATAAACTGTGCTCAGAGCATATTATGCAAGATGATGATATACATTGTGTGCACAACAACTAATAGTGTGTGTGGTATCACTTATTCCAGTAAGGGTGTGTTAAACTGTGATGTACCTTGTAGTTTCTGCCCACTGTCTAGGTATGTTCCCTGTGGTGTTAGTGTACAGTATGTGCCCACTGTCCAAGTATGTGTGTTTGTATTACATATTAGAGTCAGGGTGTGTTAACATTGATGTACCCTGTAGTGATAGTGTACAGTATGTGTGCACTGTCTAAGTATGTGTGTTTGTATTACATATTAGAGTCAGGGTGTGTTAACATTGATGTACCCTGTAGTGATAGTGTACAGTATGTGTGCACTGTCTAAGTATGTGTGTTTGTATTACATATTAGAGTCAGGGTGTGTTAACATTGATGTACCCTGTAGTGATAGTGTACAGTATGTGTGCACTGTCTAAGTATGTGTGTTTGTATTACATATTAGAGTCAGGGTGTGTTAACATTGATGTACCCTGTAGTGATAGTGTACAGTATGTGCCCACTGTCTAAGTATGTGTGTTTGTATTACATATTAGAGTCAGGGTGTGTTAACATTGATGTACCCTGTAGTGATAGTGTACAGTATGTGTGCACTGTCTAAGTATGTGTGTTTGTATTACATATTCCAGTCAGGGTGTGTTAACCATTGATGTACCCTGTGGTGATAGTGTACAGTATGTGCGCACTGTCTAAGTATGTGTGTTAGTATTACATATTCCAGTCAGGGTGTGTTAACCATTGATGTACCTTGTGGTGTTAGTGTACAGTATGTGCGCACTGTCTAAGTATGTGTGTTAGTATTACTTGTTCCAGTCAGGGTATGTTAACCATTGATGTACCTTGTGGTGATAGTGTACAGTATGTAAGTGTATGCACTCGTATTACTTGTTCCAGGATGTGTTAACCATTGATGTATAAAAGATGGTGTACAGTGTAAGTGCACTGTCTAAGCGTGTGAGTGTCCAGGGAGAGAGACACAGGGGTAAATGTATCAGGTATGCTCATCAGGAATTTTCAATTATGAATCTACGCAAGCTTTGGTAAGTAAAGCAGGCAACACTGTTAAGATACCTGGACTTAATGTCACTCTGCAACTTACACGAAGTCATTCAAGACCAAACTCTCCCCGAATGTTGAAACGACGACTCAAATATTACGCAAATTCAACGGCTTCTTTCAACCCACAAATTATAAAATGTAACCTAAGTGGAGACATCCACCCGCTGCCAGGGCCAGTCAACTCTACAAACAACAAAACCTTTTGCTCAAGTATCAAATGCTTGTACATGAACGCTAGGAGTATTGTATATGTGTTCCTTTTTCCCAAGAGTCTTAAAGCTTTGGAACAATTTGCCATCACATTTCAAGAATCTCCACTTGAAACAGTTCAAAGAACACCTACACAATATGTATTATAAAGAACTGCAAATGTACCAGCCACCATAAACTGTCTTTACCTTTGGCTGTTTTCCCTTGTATATATTTTTGTAATTTCGTTCAGTAATTGGCGTAAGCTGTCATTCATACAGCTATATTATCTGTAATTCATTATACCTTTCCGTTATATCTTATTTCTTAGGGGATATTGCCAAGCAATTGGGGCCCTGCCCTGTGTCTCTATCCCTGCCATTGTGGCAAATTGATTAAAATTAAAATAAATAAAAAAAAATCAGGAATTTTCAAAAACACCCCTAAAAGATATCAGAAGTCCTTTACAAAGGTGTTGTATGGACAATTTTATACCCCTAAAAGATACCACTAAAACAGAAAACAAAAAGGCATGGAAAACGATTCAAACCCCTAAATAATATAAATATGTTGAAATTGTATATTTCCAATTTTCATACCCTAAAAGATACCAAATCACTGATTTTTAACCCTAAGAGATATGACAAGCATACCCAATACTTTCACTACCTCCACCCCCAGGTGTTTGTATTATTCCAGTCAGGGTGTGCCCTGTGGTGATCAAGGTATACAGTATGTGCTTCTGAATAACCTTTATACATAAAAAGATGCATGAATTTAACTCAAGTCTTCAACCAACCTTGCCTGGTTCTATTAGTGGACACTTCCAGTTATAAAGATAATATTGAAGGTTTCCATCACCAATACCAAATTTGAGCTTTTCAAGAAACTCTGTGTTGTCCATTAGGTCCAGAGCATTGAACACATCAAAACCAGCCTGGAAAATCAAGGCAATGTTCAAATGACACTGCAATGCATCACATCACACAATTATTATGCCATCACAAATATTGCTGTGCCTATTTTGCCAGAATGGCTGCATTGCATCATTTCTTGTAACATCAATTTGAACCACATGACAAGTGCAAAATGAAGTCATGTCATGCTGTGCTACTGTATGTTATCACATCACTTCAAATCATGGCACAAGTTATCAGATCACTTCATGTCACCAAAGTCATCACTTCAAGTCATGTAACCCTGAGTTATGCCACTTCACTTCAAGTGGTACCCATCAAGTCATGTCACATAAAATCATCACTTCAAGTCATGTCACCTCACTTCAAGTCATGTCACACAATATCAAGCCTTACCTGTTTTGCTAAAATGAGGGCATCTTGCATGACTTGCAGAAGAGGAGCATCAGTACTAACATTATAAAATGAATAAGCAGCTTTGAGTTGTTTATGAACAGGGTGATGCATAACCGTTGACGGCAGGGTGTAGAAACTGATAAAACCTGTGACTTTATTCTCATCATTCTGAAACACAAATTCAAATATCACTAAAAATAGAATATAATCAATAAAATTAGATACTATGAATAATAAAATACAAATGTAAACAAATACAAACGTTAACCCAAAAGATGGTAATAAGTTTATTGACAGAGTGAGATATAGAAGAAAGTGTATTTGGCCCCAACAACAAGAAAAGCTCACCTGAATGGTGTAACTATTGATTATGCCATCTCTTGGAAGAAACCAGTGCTTAAATTCCTCCTGTGAAAGTAAAAACAGTGTATCTGAATAACGTTTTCAACATATGTTTTCACAAGTAGACAGCAACACATGGCCAAAACAATTTGTTACATTTTCTAAATTTAAAGTGAAATTTGCATAAACAACAATTAGTCTGGAATTGGAATATTTATCTGGTAAACATTAACTAAAGAGAGAAACTTTATGTAGTAGCAGTTACTCTGTAGTTAAAAAAAATCCAATAAAAAATGGAGAAAATGAGAAACTTTATGTGGTAGTTGCTCTGTAATTTAAAAAGAAATCTGATAAAACAATGGGGGGGGGATGTTTCATGTTTAGAGTTCTTTGAAAAGAGAAACCTCTTTAAGACAAACACAAAATGTTTCTATGCAAAGCAATCATATTACCTCTGTAAACTCTGGTGCAAGATCAAATTTCTTGAGATACTGCAATTAAAATAAATTAAAATTATCTAAATGTCCTCATAGCATTTAATATAATCAAAATCAACCAAATAATATTAAAACTAATAAAATTATAAAGATTATTCATAGTGGATGTAGTTAAATAGTATGTTATTCATTTGTCTCATGAAAGTCGAAGGTTTAAAACCATGGTGTTTCAACCTGCTTCTGCTAGTCTTCATCAGGGAACGAGTAGACTGCAATGAAGGTAGTATATAACTTCCGTTGTGACCACCAGCCATCCACCAGATTGGGAAAACGTAAAGTGCATCTTAGAAACAACCATTGGTACACAACCATTGGTACACACATAGAGTCCCGGAGGGGGGGGGGTACTCCCTTAGAAAATGGATAGGGGTGCTCGATGGACCTTTTAGGGTCGAAAATAAGACCCTCGCATACCTTTTAGGGTCTTGAACTGGCACTTAACTTTTAGGGTCAGTTTTCAAACTGAAGATTATACATATTGAAAATTTTTTTAATGTGGTCGTACCTTTTAGGGTCTGAAATCAGTATCTGAGTTAATTTATGCGTACCTTTTATGGTCATTTTCAAAACCGGCCGTCCAGCACCCCTATCAATTATCTAAGGGAGTACCCCTCCCCCCCCCCCCCCCCCCCCCCGGGCATATAGTCAGGGAAGCCATACAGATCAGCCTTCACCCTAAGAACATTAATAGGGACAGTGGAATGGAACTCCCTGAAGCGTAGATGCCAACAATTCCCAAGCACTTCATCAAGCCAATTAGAACACAAAATGATTTCCAAAGGAATATGACAACAAGATCTACCTTTCAGGGTTCGTGCTGATGTCAGTAAACAAAATCTAAGGAGTTTTCAAGGAGTTTTCAAGGAATTTTTAAGCACTTTTTGCAACAACTTTGATATACGAAAATTTACGAATTTACGAAAATGATGTACAATACTATGATTTTTACTTAACTTTAATTTAGAATACTGGAATTTTTACCCTACTCTAGCTAGAATTAAGGAGTTTTTAAGGAGTTTTTGCTGATTTTCTAAAATTCAAGGGCTTTTCAAGTGCCCTTAAGAGTAGCACGGACCCTGACCTTTATTACAGTCTACTCATTGCCTGATGTAGACTAGCAGTAGAAGTCCAAACGTGGCAGTTTCAAATCTTCAACATTCATGAGACTAATGAATAAGATATTAAAACGGACCATAAAACTGATTTCATACCTCAGAGACAACATCATAAGAATCTTTCAACAAATCGTTGCTTAGAACTTTGATTCCTTTGGTTTCAGGAGCCTGATAAAAAAGATAATCTTTTTAGATACTAAATGTATTATCAACAGCAGAGTAACATAATTATACATACCTACTATAATTAAGCTTGAATTGTGTGGCAAAACCACCTTTTGTATTTTAGTATCCACATTTTTGATTGTATATTTGTTAGCTTGGAGATTGTTGACTATGAAATATTTTTGTCTTTCAACACATTTTGTCTAATACAATGTCCCTTAATTAATTCAGTGAATATTTGTGTCATGACAAAATATTACTTTTTCTACAGTTATAGGGAACTGTTATTACTGATCAACATACTGTAACATAACAAATAACAACATAGGTAACAAATTGAAAATGAAGAAAATCAAAACACTTGGAGTGTGGTTGGAATAGCAAGGATGAAAGAGATGAATATATAGTGAAAATCGTTGCATTGTGACTAGCAAATTGTGAATTTCAATTTGATTTTTTCCAATCTGTCAATCAGTTGTTTTTCTTCAATCCCCCAATCAGTTCTTTTTCCAATCCGTCAATCAGTTGTTTTTTTTTCAATCCGTTAATCATCATGAAGCCATTGGTTAATTTGGCCTAATAACGCTGCCTCCAAACTAATTGATGGATCATAAAAACCCAAAATCAAGTTGAAATTCACAATGTGCTATTAGTGATGCAGTGATTTTTGCTGTAAGACAACCATAAGTTATCCAAGAAAACAAACCAGTTATTAGATGAAGAAAAAAAAAACAAATCCATAATTACCTCAGGCAACCGATAGAATTTGACTGTTCTTTGCATTGTCATGTTCCTACTCAGGTGTGAAAACTTCACATCAATAAGCTTCTTGGGATTCAGTGACCTGTGCCAGTACCTGATTGTTGAAAAGATACATGAAACATTTGTAATTTTGTGTTTTTGTGATAAGTTGCTTGCAGCATTTATATGAACCAAAGTGTAGCCATGGTAGAACTTTGTTCAAGAAGGATAGCAGTACAGCTATGTAATGGCACTTGTTTCAGATAAACATTGGAGTCAAAAAGGTCAACAGTATACTGTCAGTATAAGAAAGAGTTATTTTACTTTCAGACAAAATGATTATCACCCGGGTGATGTACTACCTTTGTTCAAGTGGTAGGGGTGATCGGCGTACCTTTAGGGTTAAAAATATTGTGCGCACCTGTTAGGGTCCTCACTTACATAACATGATTCTGTACCTGTAAGGGCCATTTTTACTCTGCTTTGTTGCTATAAGTAAGCTTGGCTGGCAAGAACGTTGCAAAGCTGCAGGTTGAAATCAACAAGGCTTTAACAGTTATTTTTGTCTGAGCATACCTTTTAGGGTTCATTTCCAAAACCTCCGCCGATCACCCCTACCACTTGGACAAGGGGAGTTCACCCATTATCAGTAGGGATTATAGATATGATGTATACCATTTTTACTCCAATAATATTGTTATCTTAGAAAGACCAATGTAGTGCACTTGTATTAAGTTCTTAAGATTATTTCAAACACATCTGTTCCTGAGTAAATGCTTTTCACCCCATCAAACTCAAATAAATAAATTGTTACTGTTTTGGACTGCCTTGCCATCATGGATTTATCTACTCACTTTGCTCCAAAAAAATATCTGTAACATGTTCTAAACATTAAAACAAATTGTAACCTCCCCCAATGTTTTTTTCCTTTTCAAATAAAGATGATGATGATTACAACTAGCAACATAACATACATATTATGTAAATCATTCTAAATTTCATTAGGTAGGACAACATGCTATTTTGAACACATCACTATTGATTGATTGAATAACTAAGGAACTACTTTGAATTCTAATGTCTATTTTGTTTAAACCTAAAAAAATGTAAATAAAAATTATGCTGCAAGACAATGTTTTCTATCTAATATCTCTCTTCTTGTATAGTTCCAGAAAACTTAGACCCCCCACCCCCTCGAAACCCTCCTTTGGGGGGAGGGGGTTTGGATATTTGCTTCAAAAGGTAAGAAGAAGAAACTTTGCTCATTGTGCAATTATGAATTCCACTGTGTAATCTTGTTAAGGAAGCTGGAAGTTACCTGCAGCAGGCAACAGGTTTAGGCAAAACCACACCAGCTGTGTATACAGCTTGAAAGATGCCTTCCATGTTTACACGCCTTGTTATCTCACGAATAAGGACTGGTGCAACACGTTTGGAACGCAGCTTTTTGTGCACACACAAGAAATTGATCTCTACCATTAGAATAGTCCTGGAAAAAATGAAAGGATTGAAATAAATAAATAGAATGAAATGAAATGGAAGAAATAGAAAGAAATTTCTTGAGAAAATACCCCTTTCATATTATGCATTCAATGACCATAAATAGTACATAAATGTCATAGACCATGTGATTCACTGCAAGATTGCTGCATATTTGTTTAATGTTGCCAATGTAATTTCACACCAGACATCAATAAGAATTCCCTGGATATAGTTGACTTACTTAGTTTGTATTCTGACATGAGCAGGAATAGCACTTATAAACCCAACTAGTTTCTTGTTAGTAGCTACTCTCACACCACAGTGCCATTGGGACTTCCATCCTGGTGGTTTGAGAGCCCTGTAAAAAAATATTTCATTGTGAATTACTGAGAACCATGTTCAACCATCAAATTGACCAGGACTTAAAGAATGACTGGTCAACAGTACATTGTCCATTCTGACAACAATTAGTCAAATCCTTGATTGGCCAGATAATTTGTCTGGTGAGTTATTGCAAGTTTCAAGTCAACAAAACAATAGTAGCTGGTAAGTACAAAACAAGGTGGGTAAGCAGATTGGACAGCGCCAGTCAGATAATTGTTTCAAAGCCCTGCAAGGATCATCCTGAATTTACAGTTGGGTTCTGTAGAAAAACATGACATCACAGTAACATGTGCAGGGTCATTGATAGGGGGTTGTAAGGATTCCCAAAAAAACATTGAACCCACCTTGAAAAAAAAATATTGCAACAAAAAAAAAACTGAAAAACATATTGTGGAAAGCTGAAAAAATATCCTACACAGCCTGAACGGCAAAAAAAATATCCTGCACCAAAAAAGTGTCCAAACCCCCCATCAAATAAGTTCCATCCATAGTTTTACTCACCAAAGAAGGAATTCTGGAGAGTAATCAAACCTAAACATATTATCATCATCTTCCACATAGTTTTCATTCAGTAAAGTGTATAACTCTTTTAGCTGAAACAAAACAAAATGTTAAATGAACTAAAATGACTGAGACATCTAGAAGAAACATCTCACTAAAAAATGTGAAGTTTACCACACAAAACTTGTTGTTGTCCAAGTGGCAGCTACAGGTTTTTCAATGGTAGTATCATACTGACTTTGCATACTGACAGCAAAATTGAAAACTTGCACTCGTAGTTGAACTCACATGTAAAGGTCTCTAATATCTCTATAGTAAAGAAAACTATGACAAACTTACCACACCAGAGTTACTAATGTCTAGAGTATCCCACTCAAAACCATCAGGAAGGGAGTAAGGCTCTTGTCTGATCTCAGAAGGGGGCTTGTCTTCTTCAATAGGACCAAATTCTTGAACTTCCTCATCTACGAGAAATAAATCCTAGTCTTATCTTTATGTAAAAGAATACATGTTTTTTTTAAGGTGGGCAAAAGCTTAGTAGTGTTTATAAAATATAATGGTAGACATTGTAACAAATCATTCATATAACAATTTCATTTGAAGACAATCTATTGGTTGGTCTTAGATTCACAACCAGACAAAAACACTAAGATATATATTTTGTAGATTCTATATTCATTTATAAATTAAAACTCTTTAAACTCTTTAAAGAGGGTCATACAGGGGTATTGTCATAATGCATGATTAGCTATTTTCCAGGAAATGTGAATTTAATAAATTCTTCTCTGTGATCCGTGACCCAATTGTTTTGCGTGACCAGTGAAGAACTTGAATCAATAACAGATATTTGTGATTTCGCCACTAATCACCGTGATTTTGAGTTGCAAGACCGCCTCCTTTGATTTATTTTCTATTTTTTTATTCAGTTTCTTCAAACACATCTTTTTGCCAAGTTTTTTATGTGTAAGAATAGGGTACAATAGTGTGTTACTTCCATATTTTAGTGGTTTCTGAAAATGAAATTTTGACATCTGTGATTCGCTATTTTTTTCGGCCATAAACAGTGCCAAAACCCCCTCTGTATGACCTCTTTATAGTTATCACACTTTTCCATTCAAACCTTGTAAAAAGTGTAGTTATGTTGTCTGAATTATAGATAATGATGCTACAAAAATATCTTTATAATTTTGTATTATGCCTTTTAACTATTTATTACAATTAACACAAAAAAAATATTTTTTATTGAAGTAAAAGCCAGAAAAACAAAATATCATTAAAAAAGTCCACTTTTGCCACAAGCTTCCATCAAAAAAGGATGACTACAATTTACTGTTCTTTTAATTTATAAAGGATAAACATTTTTTATGTTGATGTATACCTAGTATGGTTAAATAGATAAGAAAAATATTTTGTTGAAAGTAGAATTAATGAAATTTGAGTGCCGAAACAATCTGAGCTCCAATGCGATTCAAAAGTATGTGAAAGGTCTGTACAGGCCCGCAAATGAACCCAGGACCGCAAATGATCCCAGGCCCGCAAATGAACCCAGAACCGTCCCGCAAATGATCCCAGGCCCGCAAATGAACCCAGAACCGGCCCGCAAATGAACCCAAGTAAAAATGGAATCTGGAAAGGAATAAGGAATAAAAAAAATCACGACAACAAAATTATTATAATATATGATAAACTATTGTCAATATTCATTAAATAAGTAAGACAAAAATAAGCAACCAAGTGAGGGCTATATATAAGTTTAGAATTGTTTATTAAGAATCTTTATTGAATAAATATACAAAATGTTATTATTGAACGATATAGCCATATGTGCCATATTATTGTTTTTAATTTGCTATTCAAGCGGATAAAATGTATCAACATGAACTACCTTATTAAACTGGTTCATTATAGTTCACTGTATTTGAAAATGTAACTATTTAAAAACCATAATTGTTTATGATTTTTGCTATTGGCAATTAAATGAAACATATTCTAACTTTAGCAAATACGTGACGAAAGAATAACATGTGAATAACAATGTCAACATGTAAACGAGCTAGTTCTAATCCGAGTACTGAACATTTTCTTATGCTATATTTACACCGGCTAACTAGTACAGACTTTATAAGATTTTTTATTATCTTTAAAATGAAATCAATATCAAAACTTTAACGTACATACAATACAAAGTAGGAACTTAAATGATTTAAACTATATAAATTTATTAAATTAACATTTTTTACGGTATTTTAATATTACCTATGGTTACTAAACGATTAAAATATGATCGATCAAACCATTATTAAGTTAATAGAGGGAACTATCAAATCTAGCTATATCTAAATGGAAATATAGTATATCAAACACCGACGCAGCCTATACTAGTTTACTCGCTAGTTTCCATTTAGATATAGCTAGATTTAGTAGTTCCCTCTATAACTTAATAATGATTTGATCGATCATATTTTAATCGTTCTAAAGTGTTTTGGTTTGATCATAGTTAATAATAATTAATTAACTATGGTTTGATAAAGTCAACCGGTATCTTACTTGTTTCTTTTCTTTTTCCTTTTCATTGTTGGCTGTGTTTGCGGTGTAAACAAGCAACAATATTCATAGCAGTCGATAAAACCTGAGTTACAACAGAACGAACAAATTGAAGACCCAACTGAACACGCGTGCTAGCCTGTCATGTATGAGCAGAGTTATTCTTTGTTATGGCGATTCACCGGGTTATTTCAAACGACCGATTAAATGGCCAAGTAAAGTGTTTTGCAACACCGACCGAAACAATTCACTAAACTGTCTGAACACATGCATATAGATTCATCGTTAGGGGTGGACCATTTAATTTTTGAGTGAGGGGGGGGGGGGGGGTGGATGTGGATGATTTTGAAAAAAAAAATTCCTGCACGGGCCGGAGCGCCGAAAAAAAATTCCTGCAAGCCAAAATTGCCACTGAAATCTTTGCTTTTCTATAAAATAAATTCCGTGCTCATGATGGTGGGCTAAAAGAAATTTCCTGCAAGGACAAAATCATCCACCCCCCCCCCCCCCCCTCAAAAGTCAAATGGTCCACCCTTTAGTCAAAAAGGCATAAAATCGGCACATTAACTGCTTCTGTGAAAAGTAGTTTTATTCGATTTATAAATATCTACCGTTGTGAAAAGATAAGTGTACTTTACCGGAAATTAACATGTAAGTTACATAGACCAGCAACAATCAAGTAATTGGACCATAGTTAAAATTTTCCAGACCGACAAAAACATTCAACATTGCAATTTTTATTATAATTTCACAACATACTATATCATAAGTTTTAACTTGTCTATATCAAAATTCTGATATATGAATACGTTGAAATTAGCATTTTTCTGTTCGTTTGAGGTTTCTTTGATCCAATTAGAAACCCGTAGACTCAGCCAAGACCATATTAGTCAAAGCTTCATTACCCTGGGTGCCAGAGGAATTATTTTCCCGTGGTACTATGGCGAGCGCGAAGCGCGAGTGTCGACACTCGCGCTCGCGCTCGCCATAGTACCACGGGAAAATAATTCCTCTGGCACCCAGGGTAAAGCTTCATATCAACGTGCAACAATCGATCGATAGAGTCTAGTTGGAAAGCCCGAACTGTTCTTTTTTGTCTTACTTATTTAATGAATATTGACAATATTTATCATATATCATAATAATTTTGTTGTCGTGGTTTTTTTTTATTCTTTAGTCCTTTCCAGATTCCATTTTTACTTGGGTTCATTTGCGGGCCTGGGATCATTTGCGGGACGGTTCTGGGTTCATATCATTTGCGAGCCTGGGTTCATTTGCGGGCCTGTACATCACCATTTCAGTAGGACCATTTAGCAAACTTTATCGCGATATTACTGAAAGAAGACTAATTAAAATGTGCAAAAATATCGTTATTGTTTAGTACTCCCTTACTTACCGATCTTTTCGTAGCAAAGTTTTGCAAGGCGTGTATATGTTGTTTCTCGTTCGAGCACAAAGTCAAAGTGATAGCTTTGTGTGCAAAACCTTGAAAAGGGGCGTTCTGAAGTGTATGACGCTTCTTATTAAAAGTGGCGTAACAAAAGCTCCACCAAAGTCATTCGAATTTCGAAGTTATAAATCTTACAACAATGATTCTTTTGTTAATGACTTAAAACAAGTTCCATGGCAAAATAGGCATACATATATGAATTAAGTAGTGTCTTACATATCTCTGATTGGTTGGTTATTGCATCTCATGGGAATACGTCTTCTATCTAATCTCGAGCACAAGTTAGCCGAATTCAATGCATTATTGCCCTTTTGTTCGTTTAATCCTATCTTTTGTTTGATGCCTGGCAAAAGTTTAACCACAATATTAGCGATCGAATTTTGCCAGCATGGCCTGAATAAATAATAGTTCCTCGTCAAAATATGTTTTAATATGTAAGAGATAAATACCGAGAACGGAGGCAATAAGCCGTATAAAGCCCGAGGGGCCGTATCTGACTTATTACATGATTTACAATGGTTTTCACACTACTTCATGTCCCAAAGGGCATCATCAAGCTGATTATTTTTTAAGTTTCCCATGAGAATACAATCCAAACAATGGGCTTTTAGTTTTGTTGTACACTACAATACTAATGAACTTTAACGAACAAATGAATACGTTGTGTTCTCACCAACTGACATCGATCGGACAGTTAGCATAAAGTGTTAGGGTCAGGGTTTGTAAGCAAAGGGTTCGATCCTCGAAAGGGTCACTCTATCAGATGATTTTTTATCCGTTAATTGTTCGCAACTAGAACATTTCTAAGTTTAACGTTACATATAAAGTTGGAAAAGAACGGAAATGACAAGGATAATATAGGGATTAGGTCATTGGTATTCAAATGGGGGTAATACGCGATATAAAGCCCTACAAATAACAATGAAAACCGATGTAAATCATGTAGTAAGATAAAGTATAACCACAGTGTTTTATGTCAAACTCGTGTTTGACCGTTAGCTCAGCATAGCGACGCTGTGTAGTAACAGTAAACAAATTGAAAACAACTAAACAGAACTAAATGTTCGAACATAAAGTGAAAAAGTTAACTTTATTCAATCAAATTTATTGAACTAAGTAACCAAAACCAGTGGCTATTTAACCAATTACAATATATGACTTAGCTTAAAGCAAAATAGGATGTAAAATACAGTCACGAGTCAAAGTCAAATTGCAATAGTCACAAACAACAAGCGAAACTACCCTGCTGATCAAAATCTCTACTTTAGTCTCTGAAAAAAACCTGACCTTTCCAAGTCGACTGAATAATTGAAAAAGTAACTAAATAACGTACATAATTAAAGGTTTATTAATTAAAGCCAAACGGGCTGAAAATATGCGCCGTATATGATCAACGTGCAACAATCGATCGATAGAGTCTAGTTGGAAAGCCCGAACTGTTCTTTTTTGTCTTACTTATTTAATGAATATTGACAATATTTATCATATATCATAATAATTTTGTTGTCGTGGTTTTTTTTTTATTCTTTAGTCCTTTCCAGATTCCATTCCATTTTTACTTGGGTTCATTTGCGGGCCGGTTCTGGGTTCATTTGCGGGCTTGGGATCATTTGCGGGACGGTTCTGGGTTCATTTGCGGGCCTGGGATCATTTGCGGGCCTGGGTTCATTTGCGGGCCTGTACAGGTCACGTACTTTTGAATCGCATTGGAGCTCAGAGGCAAACAATTCTATTTGATTATTATCAGGACGGAATAACATGTACTAATTTTACATAAAAAAAACTCTAAAATAATAAAGACTTTGGACTTACCGAGTTTAGGGACTGGCTGTGTATCCCAGAACAAGTATTTTTTCTTCTTGGCTTCTTCGGCAGTCTTGGGTGGTTTTCCGTCCATTTTCATCGCGTCGAAAAATTTCTGGAGATCCTTGATTTGGTTTGCACTTGGTGTTCCAGAATGTTCATGTGCATGATCATGTCCAGAACAACAGGCATCAACTGCATCATGTTCACTTTCTCCATGATGGTCATGGTCACAACATTGTTTCTTTTCCTTGGCCTTTTTCTTCTTCTTCTTTTTAGAACTAACAGTTCTACTACTAGATGATTCGTTGTCGCCCATTGATTTTAATCGTCCATTTACATCCGCAAATTGCTCTTTGTGGGATGTCTTTTTGCCACTCGACGATTGCAACTCTTCCACGCTTTTTTCATCCGCCATCTTTGGTGTGACAGATGTTGCAGACCCAGTCCCTTTGGTGCAAAATTACACAGGTAGCACACAACACGTGTCTGATCTGAAGGCGGGATCTGAAGAGCTGATTGTCGTGCTGATCCGCACTGAGTTGACGGTTGATTGTAATGGGTCCCTTTATCTCTTATTTTTCTTCTAGTTCATTATTATATCAGTATCTCTTTGATTAAAAATTAAATAAAATATAATCAAATGTTGAATATAGTGATGTAATTACATAGTCTTTTTTAAAAAATATTTTTTACCGGTTCTAAAAGTAAATTTTTGAAAGGTTCTATTTATAATATTCTTAAAAAAAATTCGCTTCGGACGGCGTTGATTTTTTGTTTTCTTGGTTGTGACGGGGTTCCTTTGGAAGAGAAGGACTGGGTGCGTTTGTGACGTCACAAGTCTGGTTGCACTAGCAACCATTCGACTCTCGTGAAGAAAAACATCACTAAATTAAACTGAAAAGACAGCTCGTTTTATAGCCGACAAAATGGCTAGTATTATAGCGAGAAAGAATCAGGAAAAGCTGGCAGACTCTTTATATAAGCACACAAACTGTAAGTAGATAATTTGGTGCAAATCAAATGATTTTATTGAAGTAAATGTTGTTCTGTTTCTCATGTTGTTCGAACATCATGTTGTTGGTCAACAGTTTCCAAACAAGAAGTTTTGAACTTACTTACGATGTTCTCTGAAGAAGTTAAACCCAAAGATAAAATGGACAGAACTACCTTTAGAGAAATATTACGAACAAAATTCAGTATGACCGATGATATGCTAATGGATAGAGGTAAAGGAGTTTTTTTGAATTCTAAAACTGCTATAATTGGAATCTGAATTAATATGTGTAATTCTATGTCATTCCAGTTTTCAGGGCATTCGACAAAGATACAGACAGTTTTATCAGGATGGAAGATTGGATTCTCGGTTTGTCGGACTTTCTGAGAGGAACTTTGGATAAAAGAACAGAATGTAAATGTCTCCATAATACTATGCTGATTTTTTAATTGAAATTTAAAATATATTGGAAAACCAAGATTTCCAAAATTTATATTCTATAGCTGATACTTTTCATATTTCTATTTTTTCTTTCTATTCTCATCATCATCTTTATTGATTTTTTTGTTTTTGTTTTTGCAGTTTGCTTCAATGTTTATGACTTAAATGGAGATTCATATATTTCAAAAGAAGAAATAATGCAGTTGCTAAAAAATACAATAATTAAGGTAACCTCCAATGATAATACTATAGTCATTGTGTTAATAAAGTTAAATTGCTATAGAGAAAGCAAGTTCCAAAGTGCTTTTGCATGCATATCTGGATAAAACCGCATAACCACAGGAAGCCCAATGAGTTAACTCATGCTGACCAGGTTGATTGAAAAATACCAAGAACAAATCTTCGTGATTTTCCCTGGGGGTCAAATCTTTGCTTACAAAGTCCCATGGTTAGAGTCTTCCGTGACTGACAATCTGACAATGTTAGCATTCAAATCCCCTGTAGTCTCCCAAATACCCCCTGGTTAGCCCTGGGTTATCCCACCCATAATATTATTATGGAATCACTCAATCCAAATCAAATGATATAAGAATAAATATATAGATATATTTAAAATATTCATAATTCCAATCTGATAGCAACCAACTGAAGAAGACCCTGATGAAGGGATCCGTGATCTCTGTGAAATCACCATGAAACTTATGGTAAGTTATTATTATACTTGTGATTTGGTACCCTTTCTCTTAGAGGTTGAAAATAAGTCCCACAACCTTTTAAGAGAATTTCCAATCATTTAGTGGTGTTTTTGACTGATTTCCTGATAGGCACACCCGATACCTTTACCCCTGAACTGAGACTCACCCCAAACACCTTTTCTGGTAGTAATTTGTGAAAATATCTACATGACACTTACATGAACAGATTGTTAAGACTACACACACCCAGACACTTCATCATAATCACTCACACCTGGTTTTATATTTGTAATTCAATATTGCATTAAAATTGGATAATTTAATCTTTTTTCATATGTTACTCAGGATGATGATGGGGATAACAAGTTGTCTTGTGAAGATTTCAAGACATCAGTTTCAAGAAATCACCTTTTACTTGAAGTCTTTGGGCAGTGCCTGCCGAATCAAGAAGTATGTAAAAATAATAGTCAAAATATAATATTTTCTTATATGTACATACACTGAATCGATAAAATTCCAAACAATTTAAACAACTATTGTTCTTGATTGGCTACTAAGCCTCTCATATGTCATGTGAAAATTCCACTGTGCTCCAACACGAACACAAGGTTAGCAAGTCAAGAACAATTGAAGGTCACCATATTTCGATTCAGTCTCTATAAAAGTCAGAAGTACTTTCTAAGACAATCTTTATGATGCAAAAATCAAGGAACAGATGTAGGCTTTTGAAATAACATATAATAATGATTACCCACTGAGTTCTTGGTTTACCGTCATCATATCAAATGTAATGAATGTCTTCAAGTATATTTGATTTCAGACAACAAAATTGATATTTTAAAAGGAAATGTAGATGTTCACTGGTTTATAAGATATTTACTAACAAGGAAAAAGCTTTTGTTATCATTTACTCAAACCTTTAATATTCAAAAACAAATGCATCTGTTAGCTACATGTAGACCATATTATATAATACTATGTACTTATTGACCGAGTGAGAGGGTCGAACAGGAAAATATTTTGCTTGAGGTTATGCCGTACAGAAAGAGAACACCAAGGTCCATACAAATGACCAAGAGCCAAATATTTTTCCTGTCAGGCACGGCCTAACTAAGTCAATAAGCATTTTATCACATGACCCTTTTTTATTTTGCAAGCGGGTATGTATGCCTTTTTGAGAGGGCTTTTTACAGCCTGCTCAGCAAAAAAAAAAAAGCCCCCATCACGTGACTGGTCTGTATGGTTTTTATTAGGGGCGTGCAAGCAGGGAAATATGGTCATATGAAAAACCATAATAATAATAACATCCATTTCAATACTCATTTGTTTTATTTCTTTCTGTAGGATATCAATAATTTTCTGGAAGAAATCAAAGATGAAAAAGAAAAGCAGGGTCCTTCAAGCTATAAACCTAACAAAAAATAATTTCATAACCACCCATTTGAACTGTAAATATGTTGATTTTATTTGCTTTTGCAATCAAGATCTTCACATTCTTTTGTAAATATCAATGTTTGTCATCCAATCAACAATTCAAGAACGTGTGAACAAAGTGAGCGAGGACAACATGTAGAATTTAATAAACAATTCAAAATTTCATTACTTTCCTTCATAAGTAATTTCAAAAAATATGGCAACAAATTTGAATATAAACTATTACTTAGAACTGACTAGCCTCTCATCCATGTTACAAACTTCTTTGTTTTTCAGCATGAGAATAAGGCTAGTCAGTCAAGGACATGTAGTTTGTTGTCATATACATTGGTTGGGTCTATTCAATGGTGAACTATGTCTATATCTATTCAGTGAAATGCTAATTTATTCATTTTGGTTGATTTTAAAAGCTGGTTATTATAGTAGCCTCAAGTATTTATGTAAAAAAAAAACAGCTCTCTTCAACAATCAGATTTGGACTTATTATGTCAGTATTTGTCACAGTTTCTGGATGAGTACTGGGTGCAAATGCTGTCATTTGTTTCCTCAACATAACCAGCAGCTTTATCAAGTTTTGAGCCTGAAAATAAAAAGGGATCTTCATATTATTGGTTATTTGGAAAAAAACTCAAATTGCTTTCAAATAACATGCCAGAGTATTTCATTTACAAATCCATCAATGAACATCCTATAAGCATATTTGATAGCATGTGATATATATCTTTGTACTTAGTACAGCCAATGGGAAGGCAGTGAATGAATGTATCTAGAAACAGTAAAGATACTAAAAAAATACAAAATATTTTTGTCCACTTTTAGACTGATTGAACTCAAAATTAAGAGGTCTATTGGCCAGTTCAAAAAGCCCAATTACATGGGAAAAGTTCAATACCATTAAAGAGTTTTATACTAATTATAGTGCATTAATTTTAAAATGTATTCAAGTTCAACATGGTCATTCATATTGCACACAAAAAAAGCAAGTATCAGCAAACAAACTTGTGTCAATCAAAACCTTTTTTCACAGTTGAAAATTAACAAATTTAGCTTCTCACCTGATATCAAATTATGCAAATTGCAATAATTGGTGCCATAATCAAGGACTGCATACCATGTCTCAGAGGTAGAAAATCCCTGCAAAATAATGCATTTTTACTGAACTATATCTAAATAGGCCTGCTAGCAAGTTTGCTTATCATTTTGTTTGTATCTTAGTAAAGTTTGCAAAATTATAGAAATTACAAATTAGGTTACATTGGAAATTAGGGGTTACAGTTATGCATTTCTCTTCTATGCAGCATGAGGCTGTTATCCATAACAAAAAATATTTTGAAAGTAACTTAGAATTATATTTGGTTATTGATGTGTCATTAATGTAAACTACTCTTTAAAATATTGATCTCTAAGGTTCTCTAAGAGACTGTATAATTACAAACAATTTAATCAGCTGTTAATCCACAAACTTTTAAGGCCAGTTACACACTAGACGACATGTTGCTGCAACTTATTGCTGTAGTAGGTTACAGTGATAAATCCCTTTGTGTGACTTGTGAAAATTGTTGTACATCCATAAATTCAATCTGGTTTTAATTTGTGCAAATAATTGAAGCCAGACAAATAGAAGAAGGACACACAAAGTGACAAGGTTGCAGCAATTTGTTGCTAGTCTACAGTAGCCTTTATATCAACAATAATGACTTCATTGATTCCATAGCAAAAGGTTTTTACAGTTGACAGTGATGTCTACATCTAATTGACTTAATATTGCAAATACCTCAACAGCACAACCTTTACTTGACTTCGCAAAGTTAAATGTCAAATCGTCTTTATAATGTTCCTTTGGTGTCTCGTGTTTGGCTTTAATCAATGTAAGACTTGATTCATCGAGCTAACAAGAACATATGGTAAGATAAGTTAGTGATTAAAACATTGTATACACTCAGCTAGTATACAGGCTATGACACCTAGCTCCAGGTCAAATGTTGTACCATGTCAAACAGGAAGCCCAAAATCAAAAGTATTACTAGTGGTCCTGCGACTAGACTGCGAGCAGTCCCTACTTTTCCCTCCGGATTCAGAAAATTTTAACTTTAATAAAACGAGCGAGCAGGGATTAGGGGTGAGTTGGGGAGGCGAGAGGAAAAGTAGGGACTGCAGACAACACTGTAAAGGTTGAATTACCACCCATTTTTCGCAGCTTGTCAAAACTATCATCGGCTCGTCGTTATCGACTACATGTAGATCCAATTAAAACTATCCAATTTGAAATCAATAAAGCATGCTTTCTGGGTCACTAGCAAGGTCAACTATTCCCCTTTAATAATACTGTAAAAACTTCTAGTAAACTTCGCGAATAAGAATGATGCATTGAGATGCCTAAGAAAAAAGTCCATAACAAGAGAGGTCGGAAGGCCAATCTTTCAACTGTAAATGATTTCTGTAGGGTTTGCAGTTGTTCATTTAAGAACTTCTACAGTGATTTTGCCAAGAGTACAACGATTTCAACAGTATATTTAATGTTCCAGGAAGATCTGGTGTAGGAAATCTTCTTCTTGTATTTCCATTTAAAAGTCTTGGCTATTCTGCCGAACAGGAGACTTCTGGCTATTCATGAGACTTTCAACAGCAGTTCTCTGCTCTGGCTTCAAATATCTCAAGTTTGGAAAATTCACTAAACTAACTTCCGATGGATCTTCGGCCATGTTTTCATACTGTGACCAGTCCCGATAAGTGCTTGTCCTTTGATAGTTGTGATTGACAGGACGATGACTGATCGTTAATTCTGACCAATGGGAATTTTCAGTTGTGTAGCCAACGGTGAATTCAACCTTTACAATGTTGTTTGCAGTCCCTAATTTTCCTCTCCCATCGCTCCTCCCCCTTTTCGCCCCCAATCCCCGCTCGTCCGTGTTTTATTTAATTGCTCATTTTTCTCTCGTTTTCCTCAGAATCTGGAGGGAAAAGAAGGGACTGTTCGCAGTCTATCCTGTGACTAGTATAAATTATAAATGTAAAACATTATCATTCTTGGAAATACATTATTTTTTTATGTTTAGTATTGTTAAGACACTGCTATTCAAACTTTTTGTATGTGCATGAGTCCCAATCTTACCGGTGGGTGGTGCGTGACAATTGAAACATACTGACTACCCATACGTCCCTAGGACTTTGAATACTCTCATTCTTGAAGTACGAAACTCACTCTTTACCATAAACTTAACAATCACCAAGATAAATACAAAAAAAAAGTATTGTAGATCAGGTAAATTAAACTTACAGAATAAAGGCATTTTTCGCCTCCTTGTTCACAACCTTCCGGTCCGTTCCAAGTCTTTATCTGAGTTACAATCAACTCATTTACAGTGCTGCAATTTAGACTCCACTCCCTATAAAATAAAATTCATTATAATAAATGGATAAATATATGCATTTCTCTTACCCAAAGCTATTAAACCGTATAATTTTGTACATTCCGATTACATAACAAAGTTTATGCAAGCCATGCAGCGAAAGCGGTTGCGAAAGTTCCACAAACTGTTTTGAAACACTTGGTTAACTTACCAATGAATCTTACAAGACGCATGCAGTTTACCCTGAACACTAGGGAGCACTGTAAACGGTAAGAGAACGAGAAAACAGAGAGATAAAGACGACACCATCTTTGCACTTCGTTCTTTCCTGTATTAAATTATGTTGAAAGGTCAGTTGCACGTGATTATCTGCTAGCTATTTATATAGCGGCATTCAATTGGTGGATTAGCGATTAGTTGAAGGAATGAATCGGATAGGAATATGTCATCTAAAGTCACTTCTCAAAATTGAGTACTTCAAAATACTTCAAGACCTTCAACAAGAGCAAACTGAACTTGTTTTCGTAATTGGGTTTCCTGTGGTAAGCTATCGTATACCCACAGTGCATTGTTGGTACAGCATGCTTGGATCATTTTCCCGGCAAGATGGCTTCCAACAACCATGGCAATGATAGCGGCTCGAATTCAGGCCGAGTAGACGTTGACAATCCACCTTTCTCAAGGGTATTTGTAGTATGTAGTAAAAGACATAATTCTGATGATATGAGAACGGCTTTTGAGTCGTACGGTTCAGTCGAAGACATTTGGATGGTCAAAGACAAGACAACTAAAGAAAATCGTGGAGTCTGCTATATAAAGTTCGAAAAAGCATCTTCGGCAGCTCTTGCTTGCGAAGAAATGGATGGTAAACAAATTGGGGACGACCCTAAAGCTATAAAGGTAATTTCAATTAGAGATTCACACTTATTCTTATAGAAGTAAGTATCTGTGGTTTGGTGAGGAAAGGGTTGATAGTTCTTGTGTATATCTAGCTACAGAGAGATCACACCATGTGGCGCTATTTCCATGTGCCTTTCTTATCAATTCACCTCTTAGCAGGCTACATTATAACGTATCAATAACCATCTCCCTATGGAATGTTGTTGGCCTGTCTAGCTTTCACAAAAAGCAGTTTGTTTGTGTGCTTGTCTATAAGTTCATCAGGTGCGAGGTTTTTCTATTCGATTTGGGGAAAGCTGGCAAAGGCACTTATACTTGGGACTAAATTATTGATGTACATAACCACTTTTATCGGGTTTTCTCAACTCAAATTAAAAGCTACTTTAAGGAAAGTCACATTATAGGACGAGTTAAAATCATTGTTTTTGTTTTCAAAGTGTTAAATTACTAAGCTGATCTGTTCTTTCTTGACTATGACCACTAAAAATTTTCCAAACAAGTCGTTTTTATATTTATATTTTAAAACTTTTTGGCAATATAATAATGCATTAATTAAAACGGTTTCGAGAAGATGAGTGAGGTTTTTTTCAACTGTTCTAGCAACTTTTTATTCGTTGTAGTCTCTAACACACGAAACCCATTTTTGGCCATCATCAACAAAGAGCGTTCCAGTTCTAGTATAAACCATTGGAGAAGCGTTTGCAATATTAATGAGGATCTTTTTGGTGCCTCTATTATTTTAACGTGTATTTTGGCACATTAGTAATTCATAACATCATGTTTTTTGTCGGTAATTCTTCATGTGTAGCAAGTTCCTTTCAAAATGAAGTAAAAATAAGGTTACGAAATTGAAAGTACAGTATACTTGCAGTAGACCACATGGGCTTCAGATTTGTTGTTTTTCACACTAAAACATCTTGTGTTGAAATATTTCATGAAAAGGGCTTATTATTATTTACTAAGTTGTAGCTGATTAGTTTCCTGTAACGAAATAATATCCAATTTTGTTTCATTGAAATTAATAAAATGTAAATCATCTAGCAATGATATAGAAAAGGTTTTAGCTATTTCTGCTTATAGTTAGAAAGACATTCAACTATAAAAATTGAGTTGAAACCAATTTAAAAATTCCTAACAAAATTTTCATGAAATTAAAATAGTAATGAAAGCCGTGGAAATAGGTATTTACCGAAGCTTTACATCAATAGATATTAATTGCAGACATCTTGTGCAACAGAATGATATTGATTTTCATATATTCAAGTCTGCTGCAGGCTATTGCTGCTATCAATAACATCAAGACAACATCATTAGTGTCAGTATTCACAGATGTTCAGTCTGCTTGTTCTTGTTAAGCATGAATTTTATACTGTTGACATGGTAGTCTTATCTATTTTACATTCCAACTGAAATGTTCCTAGTATAACACTTGGATCTTCATTTCAAATTGACTGTCATTTGTTCCATGTTTGAATTGTTTGCATTTTTTCCTTCACATTGCTTAATCTGAATCTTGTTTTGAAACCATTCTTGTTAGGTACTATTTCATTTTGTTAGATTCTTCATGCTTTGGTACATTGATATTTATGTGCTGGACATAAAGATGGATGTTTGTATTCTAGAACTATCTATCTCACAAAAGTTGTGTTTTCACCCAAAAACACCAGTTCACACATAAACCAGTTACTCCTTTTGTAAGATCAAAGAAGCTTCAGGTAGACTTAATGTCATGTCGAAAAACAACTTAGCTTGTGAGTGTTTTAATCTATATTGTTGATCAAAATACAGTGTCATCTAGTGAAGTAGTAATTACAAGATTGTAGAAATCTGTACTGCCCATGGATAATGGAAAACTACTATTTATTGATCAATGGTAGCAATCTTCTTTTGTTTGAAATCAGCTGACAACCACTCTATTTGTGTTCAAGAATGGGAACTAGCGAGTAAACTACTATATGCTGTGTCGATGTATAATAGTATAAGATAGCCAATAAAATTAGTAAATTGTAACACTGTAAAGAAGATACTTCACTGAGTAAAAAGTAAAGAAATATATGTGGTTACAAGTACAAATGTCAAGAGGAGAATGTTCATGAACTGAGTTCTATTTGGAATACATTGTAATAAAATAGTTTCTTTAAGGTGGTATCAGTACATTGTTGTAAATTCAAACTAGTGTGAAAAAAGATTATCAAAATTTTATAGTTTGTGGGCCCCAGGGATGATGTAAATATAAGATAGTAATAGTGATTGAAAGCAAACTGGACATTGTTACAAAGCATGAGGTTCTAATAGAGATATGCTATCTGAAAAATCTAGTGCAGCTTGTAGGGTTTTACAAGAACATAACAAGTACAGTAATGGAATACATTAGTATCTTCCCCTCAATTATAACTGATTTGAAAAATGAAACAAAAGATAGCATCCTTTACACATTAAAAAATGAAACATAAGATAGAAAATCACACAATCAAAGAATGCAACATGTAAAACACAAACACAATATTTGAAGAAAATCATAGTATTACAGTTTGATGTGTGTCCAACTATATCCATCTTTATTAAGTTAATTTTTTGGTTACACCTATCATGTTATTTTCATCTTGTTTGTACCTTTCATCAACACTTTATTTTAAGTGAAAGCGTTTGGGTTAATTAAAAGTAGAGTGGTATTTGGATATTCCCACAAATGTATCCATCTAAAATAAACATATTGTCTCGTAGTAGATTTTTTTCAGTAGAAGGTGTGTTTATTTATATGAGTTTTTTTATCTTTTTTGTTCACCTTTTAAATTTTAGTTGCTGTGAAATGTACTTGTGAGTGTGATCACTTTACAGCAGGTGTTCCAAGATAGGATCACTTCACAGGGCCAGTATTTCAAGATACTAATCATTCTAGTGCTTAAAAATAACACTTAAAGTACTTCTTTTCATCAGTTTGCTACACTCTTATCGCCAAATCTATTGTTACTTCAAGATAAAAAGAACCTATGCTTAAAGAAACTACACTTGTTGTTTGTAATTACTGCACATGTAGTTATTTAATTCATTAAATCTACCTTGTTTTCACTGGAAATAGTCTTAATTTGATTGTTATATTTTCATTAAAATTGTCTTAGGGTTAGTTTATCAGATATATTTCTTTTCTATCTTATCACTATTTCTATTGAATAGCTAACAGCAGTAGCTGGGTGGATAGCTTTTGTACCCCATTCAAATGATGTCATAAATGCCATGACACAGTACAGGTGTTCCACATGATTAGAATGGGGTACCATTAAAATGACATGAGATTTAGTCTACTGGTATATTCAACTAGCACCTCGCTAAGAGAACTATATCAGAACTTGATCACAGCTACATGTACAATGAATTTCCGTAGAGGAAGACACATTGGTTTTGGCTTTCACCTAAAGGTATCCATTTCAAAAGTGAATTTTTTTTTTGTAATATTGGATCAATTTTCATATTTGCTCTACTATGATTTTTTTGTTATTGATACTGCTTGAAAGACTTCATGAGAATTATTTTTGTTTTAGTCATTATAAACACATGTTCCAGCAACAGTAATTTGTCAAGTTGTTTCAAATCTGTCCACATCTTTTCTTTATTTGTAGTGACATGTATGGACAAATGAACATTTTTTACTACATAATGATTGTGATTGGTTTGAAAAGCCATATTTCATGTAAATAACATTATGTTTGTAATATATTTTTTTCTTGGCATCTAAAATTTATAGCTTACTCAAGTTGACTATTATAAAATAAATTTTTTTTTATGAATTGATGTGTTTGAAACTGAAATAACTTTTTATGGATATTAATTAAAACTTGTATGTAATAGATTCCCTCCAATGGCATATGATATTTTTCTCATGTATCCAGATTGAAAAAGAGTTTATATAAATATGTAATTTAAAAAGATTTTATTTTATTGTAGAAGATATGCCAGCTATTAAGTTAAATATTTTTAGGCAAAACTAGCTCTCTTCATACCTTTGCCAAGATCACTAATTTTAATGAGTCCAAACTTTAATATTTTGAGAGATTTCTTATGTGATTGTGTTGCTTGAAATGGGGATTTGTGAGTGATGGAACTTAATAATTAATCCAATCGGTATGATCAGATGAACTTGCAAGGTCACTCCTTTGACTGACTCGCACTGTTAACAACTTCATTTCACTTGTCATTGTTGTTGTAGGTGCTTTTGTTGTTGTTGATACTTACAGCTATTCTTTTTATATTTCAGGCCATGATTGCACAGTCCAAGCATTCAGGATCCAAGATGGACTTCCATGATCCTACAACAATGACAAGATTGTTTGTTATCTGTCCTAAAGATTACACAGATGATGACCTGAGATCCAAGTTTGAAAATTTTGGAGATTTAGAGTATGTGCAGATAGTTCGAGACCATCAGACAAGAGAGAACAAAGGTTATGGTTATGTGAAGTTTTCCAAAGCATCAACTGCATCGTTAGCATTAGAAAACTGTGATAAATCATTGAAAGCAGTCTGGGCGGAGCCCAAGTCAGCTAAAGCCGCTAGATTTTCTTCAGTTGCTGCACCATCAGTTGCACAAGCATATGCACCCCAGAATCCATTCCTTGACCAGGCAGGGATTTTCTCTACTGCCATACCTCAAGCCCAGCCAAGTCTTCATCAACCAATGGATTTCTTCCCCACACAAACAGGAACTAATCCAGCAGCATCAGTGGCAGAGTCTATGACATCTTCTCACACACCTACCAGATTGTTTGTCATTGTATCAGTATCCCTGAACCAAGACCAGGTGGCCCGTCTCTTTGACATCATCCCAGGAATGCAGATGTGTGATGTGAAGCGAAATCACAAAACAGGAGAGTCCAAAGGTTTTGCTTATATCACATACAACTCTGTTGGTTCTGCAATCTACGCTAAGGAAAAGTTAAATGGCTTTGAGTATCCTCCAGGATCTAAGCTTGTCATTAAATATGCTGAAGACCCACCATCAAATCGTAACAACTCTGAATCAGGTGCTTCTAATAATATGTATGGTTCCAAGTCATCAATCCCTGGGTCTACTGGGGGATCACCTTTTGCTCTTGATGGCAGTCAGGTGTATACATCAGCAGGTTTGCCAGCTCCAGCACCTCTTGCTGACCCTAATTCTGAGGTAGCATCCCGCCTGTTTATTGTGTGTAATCCTGCCCCACCACCAGATCCTGTTCTTAAAGATGTCTTCAGTAGATTTGGTAATCTCATTGATGTATATATGATGAAGGACAGAAATTTTGGATATGCTAAGTTTGCATCAAAGGATTCTGCTGATGTTGCAATTGAGGGACTTCACGGCCATGAGGTATTGGGGATGAAACTCAAAGTCATGCATGCAGATCCTCCTAAACATGAGTCGTCACGCAAACGACCACGTACATAATTGGTGTACCATTGGTCCAGGATAATGCACTGTATATTGAATCGCCTACAAGAACTGCACTTATCTTGCAGGTAATGTAACTATATTTTGAGTTGGAAACATATTATTGGACATAAACAACATACTTGGATATCACAACAACAGAACTTTGTTCGACCGCCTATATACGTAACACAAGGTCACACAGACAGTCTACTACTGACAATGTTGGCAAGACACGACTGCAGCCATGACATGGTGGACTGGACTGGAGTTGTGAACTTACAGAGCGCACTGAGACATGTCTTTAGAACACTTGGACATTCTGTAACAAGAACAATTACCGTAGGCTTGTGGACTCTGTTTTATGCATTTTTATCAATACTAATCAGTTAAACTATTTTAACAGTGTTTATGATTAATTGTTATTGATGTTATTCACTTGCCATGTTAAACTTTATTTAAACTTTTAAACAAATTCAGAGATGGTAGATTAGCTTAAAATTTCAAAAATTGATGCAAGAACATTTTTGCAATAATTATAATACTTGAAGCCATGTAATAGCTAAAGTTTTCTAGCGTGAAAATAAAATGGACCTTCTTCCCATGGCATAATTTTATTACCTTGTTTACACACTGCACAGTTATTGCTTCTATGCTTTGATCTTCAGTCAAACATGTTGCCTATATACATACACCTTGTTGATAAACCCTACAATGATCTATTTCTAAGGTTGGTGCCAAATTCATTCTTTTTAATTTCATAATAAAAATATGAAAAATTTGGAATAAGTCTGGTATTCAATGTGGATGATAGCATTGGAGGTTGAACAGAAGGTTCTATAGTGGTAACTAATAGCTAAACTATAATGCACACTATGGTAAAAACCTGCAAGTTGCACCTTGACTTATAAACACACTGAAATAACATCCTAATTACATAATTACAATACAAATAACTACCCTAACAGCAATTACATATTATATAACACACAAGTTAAAACCTTCTAGTTACAGCTCGACGCTCAAAAATTATGACCACATTTAATGTATTCTATTACTTCTATGCACAGGAGTTTGTACTTTAACATTTGATGTGAAATTGTATGATTTTACCGAATAAGACATGTAAAAACTATATTAAAAGAGATCATACTTTTGCGCGTCACGCTGTAAACCTTGACATATAAGTATTAACATATTGAAGTTATCACATGATTACAATACAAATAACTTACAACAATTATGCACTATAAAACACACTAGAGCTAAAACCTGCAAGTTAAACTCTTAACATATAAGTATAAACACACTAAAGTAGCATCCTAATGTTATCACGTAATTACAACATACGAGGGTAGAAACCTGCAAGGCCTACAAAGCTTACTGTGAACTAACACGAGCCTGGTGGTAATTACTACATGCTATGACGTGATAAAGATCACTTAAATGCAGACTGTCAGGGTTTGATCGTATAATTATATGTAGATAACATACTATAAACTAACATAAATCTCATTGTAATCAGAAGCTTCAAGATAAAAATAAATTTACATAGAATTCTATGTGTACACTGCAGACATACAAACCAGAACATGATTACTTAGTTTAGAATAATGATGTTACAATAATGATGATGCCGCTGACGATAACAGTTTGTGCTTATTAGAAAGATGGCAATATGCTGTATATAATTTGCAATTATTTACAACTAGTGCATCTAGCAACCAAACGACTATCAAATAACTAATACTGCACATTTGGTGCTCCTATTGATGAGCATTTCATTGCTAATAAACCCAGCTGTTGTTCATTACCAAGACATTCATCAAACTCGGCCAGCTCCTCGTCAAGGTGTTAGACAACAAACGTCGTGTTTTTGCTATATGCTAGACAACATGGATACCTTATCAAAATGTCAGTAGAAACCAGACAAATTATTTATAGGGATGGCTAAACGAGATTTCCTTCTGTTTCAGTCTATTTAGTAAGAATATTATTAACAGTTTGTGCGCATGCACAAAAAAAACTACATATTTATCGATTAGAAAACCTGTCTTGACTAACGAGAGAAAAACAAACTGAAATTGATTTAGATAAATGATAATTTTTCCATGCATCGATTGACCCCGTTATTTGAATAAGCACCGCTCTTTCGTTTTTACATTGAGTAACTATGGATACCCAGTTGTTGAGTCTATTATTTGTGCAGTGTGGGAGAACTCTAGCAGTGAACGTACTGCGTGGTTACATTTGTTATTAACGTATGAGGTTTTAGTGTTTTCACAATTCTTTTTTTCCTATTTCGGCTAGCAGGTAAATAAGTAATGACTACTTGTTCACAATTACCAAATGTAAAATAATATTATTGGTTGTTTGATTTACAATGTGTAATTGATCATTGTGAGGTATAGATGAACTGTGCATCGTTCCCTCCCACTACGATTAAAATATCACAGCTTGTTTGAACAACCTTTTCAATAGCTATTAAAGCTATACTTCTATATCAATTATTTATGAAGGAAGGGAAGTATAGTTTTCCATTTATTTACCTTGACTTAAAAGAAGTTTCAGTATTCAAATCACTTCGATATATCAACGTTATTTTTATATTGTCCTTTTTTCTCTTTGCATACTCTGAACAACTATGACTTTAAATTTCCATCCGGTTTTTTTGTGAACCAGACGTTTTCATTTCCAAAGCTAGATGAATGAGAGACACGAACGAAAGAGCAAATTGCGAAACAAAACTTCATGCATCCAATAGTATTTCAAACACTTTTCCAGAACTCTCTTGCTTCATTGGTCCTTTTTCTTTATAAATACAAAGCTGGTCAGTCTGAACAATCAATTTTATATTTATATATGTATTCATTTTTTTGTTTTCAAAATAAAAAATTGGAAAATTGACAAAAAAAAAACAGTAAAATAAATTACGCGACAAACCCATGTCAGCACGACTGCCTAAATTTTGGTACGTCGATCTGTTTAAAAACGAACGTTTACGTGATACTGAACTTTAATAAAAGAGCTTACACTTAGATAATAGATATTTATAATGATTGTTATTTGTTGATATACAGGTCAAGACAAAGATGCATGGTTCTAGCTTAACCGGACAGCAGCCACAACCCATCAAAGACACAAATATTTGTAATCTTTTAAAACAGTTATGTTTTTAAATAAAGATAATTTTATACAAATATGTGCTTGTTGGGTGTTTTTAAAAGTACCGGAATTACGAAACATGTTAAAACTCTAACCATAAAAATACAGCCATTCAGAACCTAGTAAAACCGCTGTATATTCGGCCGGCGGTATTTGCCTGTCTCTTCCCATCAAACATTAAAATATTGTGGAAATTGGCTGAATTTTCTTACCCTCAGCTTGGCAGAGATTCATTTCCTTCTCTTTTAGAGGAAATCGGCCAAGCTGGGAAGTATTTTCTATGATGTGAGATAAAATAGTTATACAATGGCAGTCGCTAGAAAAAAATAACTAGTGGTGTCTGGGATATTCCACAGTATTCAGTTTCCACGCGATACTATTGTGTAACAAGTATATACTACTAAATTATTGATAGTACTAATTCTATAAGACAACAAGATGGTGAAAGTATAGCATGCAGGTGATAATGGATGCGTGCTTTATAAAACAGATGGTTAAACTATATATAAGGATGCGTGATTGTGAGCTAAGGACTTGTCATAATAAAACAGATAAAAGCAATCGATTACAAGAGCGCTTCTTGGATCACTTGTGAGTTTTGCGTGCGATAAACATGTGCAACTTACTAATGAGTAACGAGAGTTGTAGCTTCTTTAACTAATTAAGTGTCGTTGCTATTGTAATTACACCCGACTCGTGCACTTTAAGACTAATTTCAATTTGCGCCCGCCAGCTTTTAACAGAGAGACCAATTTCAATTTAGGATGCACAATCTTCCGAGGAATTCTGGGCCTGCATGCATGGGTTAGGACTGTGCCACTGCCGGTTTTTTCAAACCCCATCCTATCTAAATGAGAATGACGGATACATGCCCCTATTTCAAAAGCGACCACTCTTTCTTCTGGTCCGAGGGAGGGTGTATACACTTACTTCAAAAAAGGCTGACATATAAAACGACCGAAACTGGGGAACTGCCAGGCCCAGTAGTGAAAAAGAGCTTTAGTAATAGATGAAACTGTGTTTAGCAATCCAGAAAAAAAACACTATAGTACATCTTGTATGCGTATGATCCCAAACGGCAAACGCTATATGCACCGTTCACTTCATCTACCTTTTGTGAAAATCAGCGGAAAGTGTTCCCTGATTCAAGAAGACAATACAAAATCGCTCCAAACATTTACAACACTGATTCTCGTAAGCAAAAACAGTTTTGACCTTTATTCACATTGCAAATATATTTGCGAGAAGTTTTAGAAAACTAAAATGTGCGTCGTTCACGTCGGGATACTGATCGGGCCGGAGCTTCGTCTGTCTAACCAGTGCCAAGTTATGTATGATTCTGATCGGGAGATACTTGGTCTTATCTGTCTAATCAGTGCCAAATTCGTGCGGAGAAAAACCCTTGTCAGGTGGCATTGGTAAGTATCCTTTGTCATTGGTCGGCGAATGACAAAGGATACTTACCAATGTCGCCCTCCCCAAGACTGAGTCTTGGATTTCGTAGAGTAGGGGGAGGGGTAGCTGGGAGAGATTTGACTAGAGTCCAGGCCGTCCGCGCTATCACGCTCATCGAGCTGCACAAGAAATCCCTGCCGCGCATGCGAAGCCATTCAAAATGGCCGGTAATTTGAAATTCTCGCCGGATTTATTCCTCGAGGGGATAACTTTTATGAGACATTTTTTGATAATCGTAAAGGGTAACTATCTGGCTTTCGTGTTGCGGAGTATCAAGGCAAGGGAATGCGATTTAGTGTGAGAATTTGAGCGATTTTCGAGAGCAACTCGGTCCGTTGGCCGACCCAAGGTCTCCTTCCTTGCCTTGTTCTTAGTAGTAGGGGGAGAACATAGCTAAAACATAGCTAAAAACCGCCCAAACAGCCTGAAATCGCAACCAGATAGCAAGAAAACACAAGAAACAATCCACGAAGGTTACAGTTTATTTCCTTTATTTTATCGACGAGTTATAGATTTGAGAATAATTCTACATAGAAAGCCTTACTATAAAGCGCCTCGATCTATGAGATTAGGCTTCCTGTGTTTCATGCATGTACAGTATGCATATTTGCATGATTCTGTGTTTATCCCCCTGACACTTTATACTGAAACCATCAAAAGCTATTGATAATTGATAACTTATAATACAATTACAATAAAGTTAGTTAGAAAGGTGAGACTGACAACAATTATGGGTGTAGGTACATTTTACAGGCGGGCTTTGGCATATTTTAATAACTATTGATGGTTCAAAATATTTTACCTGCATGTCACAGTTGCAACTTTTGTGTATTCGAGTGATATAAAGTATTTCCCATGACCCTCTGCTGTCTCAGCTTACTAGGTTTTTGCTGTCTAACTAAACAAAGGTTGTAGTTTTCAAAAAGTAAAATCAAATTAAGTTGAGACCGCAATGGTGGATGGTATATTTGTTCACGAATTGCGTAATACGCACAATTCAAGTTTTAAAATGTGATGGACCTTTACACGAACATAATATTATTTTTGAGTATTATTAAACCCCACGAGCGGCACATACAGTGTATAGCAAACATATGAGATTGTTTAGCCGGTAAAGAGTTATTTTTACTATTTCGAGTTTTCTGTCGGGATGGCGGATGGGCCGAAAACTTCATCCTTTACGTATAATTCGCACAATCACTTTTTGGGGCCGGTTTTAATTTTACATAAAGCAAATTCCCCAACATGTCCCGGCCGTTTAAAACATAACCAAGATATTTTGATTATGAACGTGCTTTTTCGATAAAAAAAAGGACGTTTCTAAAATAGCCAATGCCAATGGGTCATATTGGGAGTTTCTCCTTTAAATTTAGAAAATTAAGAATAGCTGATTATGTGTCAGCGGTTATTTGTCATATGCAGAGTATGCGCATTATTAATACCACGTGCACATTAATCGCGCGTCCATTTTCAAGTTTGAAGATAACTTTAGAATTTGCCTAAATGTCAAATTTGGGCTCTTGTTGACTTACAAAAATCACAATTGGTCAACTAAATCGCTAGTTCTATGATTTGTGTTGGGCTTTTCGACTCTACGAAATGGTAAAAGCCATGGTTGGAGGTTGTTGTGTATGCTCTGACGAGCGTGGTTGGGACGAAAACCCTTTGGTTTATTGTGATGGTCATGGTTGTAATGTGGCAGTGCATCAAGGTAAATATTAAGCTAAAAACTAACCATCCAACGCTTTCTGCAGTCATCTTACTCGCTCTATTATTCTTATAGCTTGCTACGGGATTGTTCAAGTACCTAAAGGCCCTTGGTTCTGTCGTAAATGTGAATCCCAAGAGCGGATCGCAAGAGTGGTGAGTAGCGGTACAATTCGGCATAATTTCACGACATTCGACAATCCTATATAGTCTTATGATTGCTAAATTATGTTTAAAGATATTAAGTGTAGTAATATTCAATGAAATTGTTTGTTTGGTTTGGTTTTGATTCATTAGAGTATGACATTAGAAGTGGAAATGTTAGACCATGTTTACCGTCACATGTAATGCTGTCAATGCTTGTCACGCACACGAAACCTGACTATGTTAATTATGTCATTTGTATAGAATAGCCTTTGTCGTAAATGGCTGAAAATTACTTTTACAAGTAAACAAATATTTTATTATTTTAGCACTGTTATGGCCTCGTTTTGGAGTATTATTTTTAAATTCTTAAAGCTTTATTCTTAAGAATGTCTATTCCATGATAAGCTTTCTTTTCCTTACATCAACAATTGTAAATATTATGATAATAAGTTGGCGGCCATTATGACAAATCTATCGACATTGTTAAATATTTCAAGTTTCTAATTTTGTTTTACAATGTGTGAATTGTTTATTTCATCATGCAAACAAATTAGCTGAAAGTTATTTTAGAATCACAAAACAAGCATAAAATACATATATTTTACAATTATCACTCTTGTTTTTACTCTTCTTTGAGGTTCCATCCACGAACACCACCACTTCAAAGTATTTAGATCACACAACCCAAATAAGTCAAAGCATTCATTGTGAAAATAACCTCTTTCTTTGACAGAAATGTGAATTATGTCCTTCCAAAAAAGGAGCACTTAAAAGAACTGACACTGGTGGTAAGAGAGTTAATGTACCTGATTAAGTGAAAAAACTTAAAGCTACAATCTAAAGTAAGGGATTGGCCATGTCTAACGAAGGTCCCTTATTGCTATTTCTAGGTTGGGCTCATGTTGTATGTGCGCTATACATACCTGAAGTTCGTTTTGGTAATGTTACGTCTATGGAACCAATCATTTTAGCATCAGTCCCTCATGATCGTTTCCTTAAAGTAAGTAGAATGCCAATATAAGAGTTGACACATAGTGTATATAAAGTGTATATTTAGCAGTTATTGAATGAGGCCAAGTATGATATGAATAATTATGCAGATCAAGGAGAGTGTTACAGTGGGACCAGGATGTTTAAATTTGAAAAGGTGTAGCAAATAATTTGAAAAGAAAAACTTTTGAATGCTAAGCTAACTTGTACAAAACTTTAATTGGGTGGCCATGGTAAGGCACGTTATGCTGAGGACAAACCTGAGGCAGATAACATTCTTCAAGATCTGCATAATTTTTCATATTATAGAAAATCCAAATTCAATAATCACTCTTCAAAAGGTTATTTTAAAATGGTTATTTACTTTTTCAAGCATGCCAGCAGCGAGCATTTTCCCACTAACAAACCAAAAGTCATTTTAAGTGATGTCACTCTAATAATAGAAAGGACAAATATATTCCTTTGTTTTTGAATGGTCAAAATCAACTGACGAATTTTTAGTATAATTTAATGAGAAAAAATTAATTGAACATGCCATGTCATGCTAAACCATATTTGGCCTCGGCAGATAACTTCTTGCTCTGCATAATTCTTGTTATCCCACATATAAAATACAGCCAATCAGAATACTTGAAAGTCATTGTCTATTCGGTGGTGATGAAGGATAAAATAGTTATAAAATCTTTTCTTGTGACATTCGCTGAATTTCCCACTCGTCACTTGTATTTTCTTTGCATACATACTCGGACCTAAATGCTTGTGTGTACACTTTCCACAGTATGACACTCAAAACCATCATATAACTAATATATCTCCTGCTCAGCCTCATTCAATAATTGATAAATATTTTGTTTGTTTAGATGTGCTACATATGTGAAGAACGTGGTAAAGAGAGTAAGACTGCTCACGGTGGATGTATGAACTGTAACAAACAAGGATGTCGACAAACATTTCATGTTACTTGGTAAGATATGACAACCACTAATGACATTATGACAAATATTATCTATATATTAATATTGATTATTTTAATATCAACTGAGAATATTTTTATATATATATGCATTTGATCAAAAATCACATTGATAACACATTGGTGGATGTTTCAATTACATGTGATTTTTAAGAGTTTAACAGATATTCAGTTAACTGAAATGGTTATACAGCCATTAATTAAGATAAATGGTTTCTTCAACTTGGTTGGCCCTGAAGCCTTGAGAAAAGATTGATAGACCTTTGTCATAAATGGTGGAATGTGACTTTTCCAAGTAAACAAATATTTCAATATTTTAGCATATTTTAGTCATATGAAAGACCTATTATGAATGGAAAGTTTCGCTGTTCTATGCATATTATAGTTATGCTAAATGAAAAATGTAAGAATTTGTATGTAATTTTCTGTTGAGGGCTTTGTGGCCTTTTTTTGGTGTTTTTTATCTGATTTTGAAATTGTTATAGCATCTTGTAAATTTATTATCTTAACATTTCACAAGTTATTGTTATGGCAAATGCCATCTCCATATGATATAGCTTTCTTTTCCTTACATCAGCAATAATGATGTATCTCATGATAATAAGTTGTCAGCCATTAAGGTCTATTGTGTGTATAATAATAATACACAAAATACTTTGATCACTATTGTTAACATTATCTTTATCTAGTATTCATTCTAATCTTACAGTGCGCAGAGCCGTGGTTTTCTTTGTGAGGAAAATGATGGTCAATCAGGCCCCACTGTGAAGTATGTTGGGTACTGCCAGTTTCATTGGACCAAAAGAGTGAGTGATATATTACCAACAATTACCAGTACATCAGTTTCTCTACACATATTTTGTTTCTATTTAGTGGATTGTTTAAGGGTTTTTTTCACTTCTTTCCGTGCGTTTGATTATATTTATATAGATACTTCTGCAATATAAGCATTAAAGACTATAATTATTATTGTTATTTTTCAGTTCTTTTTATCTTAAAATTGTAATAATTTTGTTTTGATATTGTTTTGAAGAGCAAAGGACTTCTTGATGTCAACAACAAAACACCAGACAAAGATAAAATGAAGTTAAAGTTGGATAAGGATAAAGAGAAAAAGCCAACTCCCAAGACTAGTACTGAAAGCCTACCATCAGTCCCACTACCAAAACCAGACAATGCACCTAAGCTGGTATCTAGTAATGTTACGTCAGTTACCATGACAGAAACAACAGCTACACTATCAACAAGTCCTGCAGGTATTATCCCAGGAATGCCTAAACCTCGTGGAAGGAAACCATCAACAGTAAAAACTCTCCCAACTAACAGCACAACATCAAATGATTCCTCACCAAAGACGCAACATGGTGGTGAAGTGAAGGAATCTCCTTTGAACTCAGCTCTTCCTAAAGCTGCTCAACCACCAATGGAAATAGAGTTCCCTGTATCAACACATACATCATTAGATGTTACCATGGTTACTACTAACTCTGTCGTTTCACCTGTTCAAAGTTGTAAGAACATTTTATCATCATCTCAAAGTGTTGCCCAACCAACCCCTACCCCACCCCCGGTAAGTGTCCCCATACCACAAGCAAAGCCAGCTAAGAAGCCTGCTGATGCTGTGAAAAAGATGCCTAGTGAAGTAAAGCCGCCTCCTAAGAAACGGCCTAGCAGTAAGTCCATTGATGAACCTAAAAAAAAGGTTGGACGCCCTTTGAAACACAAAGACTATAAACCAAAACCTAGACCAACAGCTGGTTCAAGGCCAGCCAGACCAGCAAAACCTAGAACACAGAGCAACAAAAGTAAAGACTTGGCAAGTCCCGTGGGAATAAACTCTTCCAAAGGCACCTCTAGTTACTCAGCATGTAATATGAATAGTATACACAGTCTGTCAACATCAAGTCCTGTATCCATTCATAATAGTTTACCATCTAGTGGTACCACTCAAGGTTCTTATGTAATACCACAACCAAGACTTGCAGGGCAATTGGAAAATGGACATAGAATACAAGAAAATAAACAAACCAATGGACCATTGTAAGTATTTTGTATTGTTATATCACAAACAAAGATTCTTCCTACCCTTAACCCTTTGACTCCTACGGCGCCCGAAACCTCCCATAAAAAAACGACCTTGCTTTGAAAAATTCTGTTTTAAAAGAGCCAAATTTGCCCAGCCGTTTGAATGTTAGTAAGCACTAGGAAGTTCTTCAAATTTTCATTGTATATCAGTCACAAGAAACAATCAATTTTAGCACAAAAATTCCTTATGAACTTTAGGAAAGTCAAAAATGACCGTTTTTGCCCTATTTTTCAATAGTGGAAATCACACTTTTTTTTAACTTGGATTTTTTATCGAAAAAATTGTTTTTAGACGAAAAAGCCATTTTCACAACAAAATTCAGTCCTTGTGCTATAGCTTTGGCAAGTTTTTTCCCTTTATTTCACTTCACGAACAGAGCTGCGGTCGTTTGATTATGGCCATTTTGATACGCACGTGTTTTCAAGTATTTACGACTGCAAAGCATTATGGGTAACGATCACAGCGCTCAGCATAGAGTTCCCCCTTAGTCCCTTTATGAATTTATTATAAGTCTAGGGTCACCTCGGTTTTCTGCCAAAATTTTGCGCTTGTTGTGTTCCTCTATCATCACAACTTCAATAAATAGCCACGGCAGGTCCGAGAATTTGCCTTTAGTCGAACTCCAAACCTGATTTTTTTCTAAGCCCGCCAAAACAGAATGAACCAAACATCGATCGTTTTTTGCTGACAAAGTGAGATTCCTCGCTGCTTTCTTCAAGAAATTGAGCTCTTTGCTTAATGATGCTCTTCCAGTAGTGACTAAAGGCAAAATATGACCCTAAAATTAACGAAATTACGAATTAAGCCAACTTTGAGCCAGTGTAAATATCCAACAATGCTTTGAAACGATCTAAAAGTCATGTGGCCTGAGAACTTGAGCCCCTGAGATTACAAAACAGCAGTACTTTCCATGGTAACGCCAAATATTGAGTCAAGAAATCCTACGGATCGTTTATATCCAGAAAATCGCTCAAAAATGTCAAAAAAGCCCAGTAGTCAAAGGGTTAATTAAGTAAAAAAGGCAATGATGAACTTTTTACAAGAAAATAAATTGAAATCTGATGGAATAATTGATCAGACTAATCCTTGTCGATCACTATGGTTCACAAGTAGCTCTGTTGCTAGAGCATCTGACCCATTAACAGGAGGACATAGATAAATACCATCTAGTCCTTGAAATCCACTAGAGTTCACTAATAAATCAGTGGTTACAGCATCTGCAATCAGGACAATGTAGATAAATACCATCTTGTCATAACTCACCGCTAGAGTTCATTAGTATATTAATTAGTGGTTACAGCGTCTGACTGCCAATCAAGGATTTAAAAGGAACTGATTAATTAGTTTTGATTGATGGCAGCTAAAAATATATTTCACAACTAGCCGTTGAAATGGTTGAGTTCACAGAAAGTTGAAAACTGCAGTGAGCAATGGTACCCTATTCCTGGATATTTATTGACATTACCTGTTTCAGTAAAGTAACACTTCCATTCATTCACCAGACAACTTCCAAGCAGTCTTGAACAGTTGTTAGAATACCAGTGGGAACAAGGAGCTCATTTCCTAATGCAGCAAGCATCTCAGTATGATGGTAAGAAAAACACTAAAAGCAAGAAATAAAATAGTAACTAACCAATAGTTTTTATTTAGTGGCTATTTAGTCACTCAACCACATACCTCATTACAACTACTAAGCTTGCGAGTAAACCACTATAGGCTCCATCAGTGTTTGATATAAACCATAGATAATAGAATGAAATTTGAATGCCGTAAATAGATTTTAACTTTACTTTACTGATGTTTCGAGCTTTAGCCCTTGGTCAGGATACAAAGGCGAAGGGCTAAAGTTTAACATTTTTTTACAGTGTTATAAATTTCATTCTATTATTGTTCATTACATTACTTTAACTTAACTTGTATTCGAAGAGCTAATGCATAGAGTGCAAATTATAAACCCTGTGCAATAGTTAGCTGACTATTTAGTACTAATTAGCACTTTGTTTCAAAGGTATATTATTTGCACTCTATTAAAGTGCAAGTATTAGAGTCTATAACCGTGAAACAAGTAGTACTAATTAGTACTAAATAGTTCTAATTAGAATAATAGAAAATAATTGAATTAGAGTAGACGCACTTAATCCGTGAAACAAATATTACTAATTACTAGTAAATAGTGTTGACGAGACAATAGATAACAAAGGAATTAGCATATTTTAGCACCAATTTTGTACTATTTATGCTTCACGGATTAGAGTGGTTTTCATTAACCCGTGAAACAAAGTGTAATAGGGAAAGAGTAATAAAGAGTATTAATGTGTAATAGTACTATTGAACAAATCATTATAAAACACAAAGTTAAAGTGCGTTTACTCTAGCATGAAATATCACTATTTAGTACTATTTATGTTGCACGCTTTTATTGTTTGTACTCCAGCAATTTGATTGTATTAATTTGTTTGTGTCATTACACAACATAACCTTGCTATACAAGCTCAATAGAAATAATACAGCTTTACATATTATTTTCTTGTTCTTTTTTTAGTTGCATCATTGATGTCGAGTCTTCATCAACTAAAAGCTGATAACAGTCGTTTGGAGAACCGTCTTGACTCTCTACTAGCTAGAAGAAGTCAATTAATTCAAGTCAACGCAAGACTATCGGCACCTATGTCTTGTACACCTACAAGTACATTAACAACAACAACAGATACTGCTAACAAACAACCTAACAAAGTAACTACGAGTTGTACATTATCAACTACCCAAAGCACCAAGTCAGTTGCTGTCACAAAAACAACTAGTTCTCTTGCTAATGTAGAAACTGTAGGGAGTCCGAACATTGTTCCTAAAGTGAGTGCAAAATTGTCGCATTCATTTAGTAGTGCACCTGTTGATAACAAGAACACTATTCTAAAAGGAAAAGTTGAAATAGGGAAGACTATCAAAATGACAATACCATCGTCTGTAACAACAGGAACTTTGCTAACATCGACTGTACCCAAAATGGTTACTCCAAACACTGTACAACCAAACCAGATTAAAATTACTATGGTTCAGCCACATGATAAACAAAAAACTACGACAACTGCACCGATTGCAATCCTACCAACGGCTACTTTACAGAGTACACTGCCAAGCCAATTCCTGTCAAGCCAGCAACTTCAAGTGTTACAAGCAAAGACACCACAAACAAGTCAGGTTAAAAACAACAAACAACCACTCCTTCTTCCTCATCAAGCCGTGACCAGTCAAACATTTACCACACAACCATTTCCACAACAACAGCTTGTGTTACTAATGCAACAACAACAACAGCAGCAACTTCAACAGCTTCAGCATCAAGTTTCTGACCAACGGCTAGTAAATAGTCAGCATCAGTTGTCGTCGGCTCAAAGTAAAAGTGCTTCAACGGCTGTACACTCGCAGAAGTTTGTACCATCAGCCATGCAGCTAGGATACCCTGGTAGCTTTGTTACCTTTAGTGATGGATTAGGAGGACAACAACACATTGACGTATCCAAGGCAGCAGCTTTTGCAACGTTACCAACTTTGGTGCAGTTGGATAAAACGAAGGTTAGATATTCTCTTATTAGATGATTGTTAATGTCATTAATGTTGTTGTCTGTATCGTAGGAAAAGAGAGTCATATTGATAAATGTATGCAGTGTTTGCCGTATATATTTTATTCACACCAGTTGATTGCAACGTGAATGTTAATTACTCCTTGGGTCCAGGGTATCTACAATAAGAAATTGTTATCCTTGGTGTAGGATAGATAGGACTTTATGTCCTAAATGACAAATGTACCGTAATTTTTACAATAATGAATGAAAATGAGATTGAAATTGTATATCCAAAAAAAAAGGAAAAGCAGTGTGTGTATTGGATAGCCTTCCTGAGTGTACAACAACTGACGCGTGAGACATTTCTTGTAGTATTTATCTCTTTTTTGCCGGATAACCGTTACAACGTATTTCTTGGTGTTATTAGGGATTGGATCTGGACAAAAATGGAACGGCTTTACATGGGGACAAGAAAAGTCATAAGTGATGTCATCAAGACAAGCGATATCGTTAAGTACGTCACCAAGAGGCATCAGTGATGTCATCAAGAAGCATCAGTGATGTCATCAAGAGGCACCATCAGTGATGTCATCAAGACAATAAGCGATATCGTGAAGTATGTCATCAAGAGGCATCAGTGATGTCATCAAGAGGCGCCATCAGTGATGTCATGTGAATATGTCATGAGTTTCACTATTGATGATGTCATATACTACGTTATGAGCGACCAAGGTCGATGATCCGAGCTTTTTTAAGCAAAAACAATTTACGCTTGTGATATACCGAGAAATACATACTTTTTTTTATTTAAATATTAAGCATTTTTTATGGATGTCGTATTGTCAAATGCAGTCGTTCTTACATAGTTTATTCCAGTTTCTTTTCGAGACTGATTCCAAAGTCGGTCTCAGGTTACTCTTGTTTGGTTTTTGTCTGTAATTCTTACAGAGATAAAACTAGGACCGACTTGTGAGATCAGTCTTCTCCCGAGATGCAACAGGATTATATAATAAAACATATTAGAAGAATATGTCGCATTTTATATTCTACTTATTTTTGCTGTTTGACATAGTGTTGTATATGAAACTCCATATCTATTAAAGCTGTTCAAAAGAGTCGCTCACCATATGTAACGCCTTTTTCAATTAAAGTTTGATGTAATTCCTTCGGTTGAAAAGGGTAGCTTTATTAACGTCTCCTTGCATCACTGTTACCAACGCAGCCTCTAACTATTTCAAGTGAGCTTCATTTTGTTTTCCACATTTGAAATTGCCGCTTTGCTAATTACAATTCAAAATTAAGTCCCATTGTATGTGAGCTATAACAACAGTCAATCCGAGTTTTTTGTTACTATTTTTAGCCTAAAACACCGACGCAGTTGTTATTAATAGCATAACGACAGTCCGAGTTTTTTGTTACTATTTTTAGCCTAAAACACCGACGCAGTTGTCTTGTCTTAGGCCTCGTCTACACGAATCCGATCCGGCTGAAACCGCATAGAAATATTTGCGTCCACACGAATCCTTGTATCCGGAGGATTCAAGTAAAAGTATGCGGTTTCGGTGACTGGATTCAATGGATTCGTGTGGACGATAGGCCGATTCGCATCAAAAAGTATGCGGTTTCAAAAGTATCCGGATCCGTGTAGACGGGGTCTTATACTGCTACGGTGAGAATTTTCGGAAGTTTTGATTCAAGTTCTCCTTGAAGTTGTTACAGGTATGAAAAAAGACTACACTGACATTTTGTATGAAGTTGCTCATTTGGACTCTATTAGTCTATACTAGTTTACTCGCTGGTTTCCATTTATATCTGGACTCTTTCAGTTATTTAACGCACCTGCCATTGCATACCTACTAACAATAGACGCTAACGAACCATTGTGTCGTAACTATATGTATAGCATAAAGCATTTTTTCCGTTGTTGTTTGGTCAGCACCATGTCGTTAACATGTCTTATACAGCCAGATTTTGATGCTCATAACATAACAAATGTTCCTCCATCAGTCCGTTCAACATGGTATTTGCTTAGTGTCATCAATGGCCTCGCTGCTCCACCGACAGTCGTCTTGAATCTATTCATCATTTGCACCGTACTAGGAGATAAACGTCTACGATCTGTTAACTACAATTTGTTGCTTTCTACAATGGCTGTCACTGATTTTCTAGTGGGAATACTAGTTCAGCCGTTGTTTTGTTGGTACCTTGGATGTCTACTGCAAGACGACTGTCATTCGTATTGTCCATACACCATTTATACTGCATCGATTCTAATTTGTTGTGGTCTGACACTATCTACGTTTACGATGGCCAGTATTGAAAGGTATCTGGCCATAGAACATCCCTTCTTTTACCAATTGAACATTTCTAGACGCAGATTCATGACAGCCATAGCGATGGTTTGGATATTAACGCCAGCAGCATTGTTAACGGGTAGAATACTGACTAACAACCTTCAAGAAAATTTACGAAAAGTTCAAACTATTGTCATTGTCAGTGTTAATTTTGCTCCCATAGTATTTTGCAACATCAAAGTGCATGTGACATCTTATCGCAAACGGAAAGCCATAGCTACTCAAGCTGAAAGTGTTAAACAGCAAAGTCAAGCCCTAGAATTCAAGCGTGTTGTGATCGTGTGGATACTATTGATTGAAACGTTTCTCTTTTGCTGCCCGACAATCATCATGATTTTGATAGAAATTGTAGCAGGGAGAGATGTAACGGACGATTTCAAGTATGTTTCTCATCCAATCTATGTTACGTTTGCTCACCTTCAGTCCCTCGTCAATCCAATCACTATTTCTCTTCGTCTGTCGTGTATTCGTAAAGAGTTAAAGAAGAAAGTGAATATCGTGAAAGCCTAAAGTCTACTAGAAAATATTGAAATACATATTTTGAGATTTAGGAAGTAGATAACACAATACTCATTATTTAAAATGAAACCGTTTCCGAAACTGAGTGAACTCAACATTTTTGAGGACGTTTGTGATAACAGGTGTAAAGAGTTTTTAATGTGTAAATATAGAACTTTAGATAATGAATAACAAAGCTTGTTTGTAATGTATTTCCTTAGTTAGCTTCTATTTTCTATGATTTTTATTGGACTGATTTTTCAATTGAGTGTAACTAAAAGGTTTTTCAGTATTGTATACTTATTTATGTTTCGCCGTTTTATTAAACAATGTTTCGATATACTATTGCTTAATTTATAATTGCTGAGAATAAGACTTAAATGAATTGTAAAAAAAAATTATTGAGTAACTTTATACAACCTCATGAGTGTGAAATTTAACTTTGATAAAAAGTCAGCATTCCTCGTCAATTAGTTATTTCCTGGGAGGCGGAGCTTATTCTTGGCGGCCACCGAACTGCGCACTAATACACCTAATCCAAAAAACGTTGTCGGGTCCGCCGCACAGTCCTCGCGCCAAGACCGTGAAGGAAAACACAGTGAATTTTTTGATGAGAGTGATAAAACATGAAAATAAAAGTAGGCACAACACTATTTCGTTGAAAAAAGTACCACACTAGAGTGTGAACATGCAAATATATTAATTACCGATTAGATATAACCAATATCTTTCATAGTCTTGGCGCGAGGACTGTGCGGCGGACCAGACAACGTTTTTTTGGATTAGGTGTATATATAATGCAAAACCATGTACCGCGGCAAAAGTGTTCGCATGCAAACTTTATAATAGGACAATAACATGACTTTTGGAGGGCATACTGCTTATTTGAGGCCCGAGTAGTGTCATTTGCGCCCGAGCGGAGCAGGGCTGATGAGGTATGATTTGTGGCCCGCCAAAATTTATTTTCGCCCGCTAGGCGCGCGTTTTCAATAGGGCAGTTTGTTATTTGGACTAGTATATTGCATTGATGATAATGGTAGTTTGTTACTTGCTCTGAAAAACCCGACGATAACTTTTGATGTTTTCCATATCTTCTAGAAGATAATTGAGTCACATTTTGTCCCAATTCCCTTGAAATCATCATGGGTCACTTTTTGTCATGGTTGAGGACTAAAACCTTAATGAAGGCGGGAAAATCGCGCCATGCACTACCATTACACGCGCTGCCAGTAGCGAACAAATAAATCCGTTTTAACGGGGCCAGTATTGTTGGATGAGCGCCGTTCAAATCAATCCAATGTTGAATTTCTTGCTTGGAAGAATTCTGCCAACCTTTTTAAAAAGGTGAAAATACCATAGTTAATATCAACTATCAAAATACCTACGCCATATTACGCTATACTCGTCATTTTACTTATAGTGGCTCAAATCGATGCCGTAGCTTAGATATTTTTGCAGTCCATCAGAGGAACGACCGAGAAAAGATTTGCCTGCATACAGCCTAACACAGAACCGCGGTGTTGTGGAAAAATACCGCCGATAAGATAACATAAGATAAGATAATTTATTTTACGTCAATAACATAGGGAGTGGTCGCCCAATCTCCCGAGCACGAGGCTCATGTTAAAAATGCTTGACAACTAAAAAAATAAAAAAAAAATAAAATACATTAAATAATTGATATAATGAGCGCTAAAAATATGTATATAAGATAGATAAAGGAAAAATCCTAATGTAATAATAATAATTAAAATAAATACAAATAATAATAATAAGAGATATTTATATATAAATGCATATATATATATCGATAATAGATCACTATACTAATAAATTAAGTTCGTTTGCTTATGTCTATTATACTAATTTTAGAGGCATTTGTTGCACTGGCAGCCGATAAAGATGCCTCCTAAATGATGTTTTGGGGGCGGTTTTTGCCGACAACGATAACTGGCTCCAAACGTGAGAAATATTATAAGAATAAGAGTTATGGAAGTATTGACTTTTATACGAGTCTTGAACAACATTATGACCACTATTTCTGAGATTGTAAGGTATAACGCGAGGTTTGAAAAGATTGGCAATGTAACTTGGTCCTTTTTCTTAAATAGAAATAAAAAATATATACAAGCAGTTTACATTGCTTCGCATTTTTGCGCCTACTTTTGCCATATTAATTTCATATATTCACATAACTGATCCATTTTTTTCTATTTGAAACGTAAACCATAAAATTACCAAGGTTAACACGAACAAATGTGCATGCCAGCGCCCAGCTTTGTTGGCTGGAGGCGTTCAAAAAATTCGACACGGCCCGTGGATTATTTAATAAGGTGTACATTACCGCGAGCTGTAGACACATTCTAAAGAATATGTATACAACTAAAGTAACTTCAGCTCGAGTCACGTGACAATAATACTAAACAATTCTTGATTCTTAAAATTTATTATTATTATAGAAATAATATAAGTATATAAATGAATCGAAATATAACGAAATACTTTGAATAACTATTGATTTAGACTAGAGTTAACTCTGTTTCGATCGACCAGCCTGTCATACATGTAAAAAACCCGCTATAGTTGTTATCCAAATTGATCGTCATATTTTGGTCATGCACTTTTCTTTATTATTCAATATATCATCTATCTGAGTTACTTTAGGACATAGTTATAAAACTGTTCTTTCTTGATATCTTGTTCAGTCTTTGTGGTATAAATAATGTTAATGTTTATAACTACTTTGACTCTTGTGCCTTCTTCTGTCTCATCAGCTCAACAAGCGTTTTGTATCGTGCTATACAGTCCTCCTGTTGAAAACATAAATAATATGTAATAACATGACTTGAAACCATCAGGGGACCGATAAGGAAAATAATTCGTATTGAAATTTAACAACACAACTTCAGACCGCCTAACTACGTAGGCACTGATGTTGACAGCGATGATGAGGATGTGACGATAGAACCGATTTTGTTTAAGAAATGAAATACGTCTTCTGTGTTTTCACGCTCTTATGAAAACCTAGCCTGATTTTCACGTTTTCTCCCTAAAGCGATAGCGTAGGACCCAGGCCCTTCTGAAAATCAGGCTAATGAAAACCCAAATGTGTCGTACAAAATAATGGCGATGATGGTCATGTCAATGATCAATATTATTACTGAACTGTGAAGATAACGATGATGATAATGATAAGTGTCATTGACTAATCAATCAATCTAACCTTGGCCATCCCGGGCACAGACCGTGCAATGCACGTCCATCTATCAGGGGTAGTCTTGGGATATTGTTGTAATGCCATTTCTAGTAGTTTCTGTTGGTTTTGTGTCCATGTAACAGGATCTGTTTCATTAGTTGTTACTTTAGTCTTTGTTTCATCTGTATCATCGTGTATTGCTGAGGTCCCTGGATCAGCTTTCGTTAAAATATCTTCATTTATAGTAGCAACTTTTCGACCTGTCACCAGTTTACCAGGAGCACCTGGCCCGACTTGATAAAAAGAGAGAAAATTAGTTGTAAACACAATAGTGACTACATAATTTAATATAACACAGGCTACAGACCCTGTTAAAGTCAGGTTTACCTGGATTAGTAGCAACTCCCTGAGTTTGCCGTATCTTCTTCATTTGCTTGGTCACCTAGTATACAATGCAGCAACAATAAGTATTGCAAAGCACCATCAAAACTATATTTCCATAGGTCCCCAGGAAAGTAGGAATGTTTAAAGAAAGGGAAATGGTTATCTGGGGCACATTAAAACCAAATGCTCTACTAACTGAACCAACCAGTGTGTGTGTTTTCTTCTTTTGTTTTTTGACTGGTAAAAGTTTTCAAAGGTAATGGGATTGAGTTATTGATAGAAGGCTCTCTAGTTTGAAATAGAGAAAAGAATCTGATGTTCAAGTTCTATTTTACCATTTCTACGCTTTTTCCCATTTCTTGGGCAATTTTAACCCATCGTTTTGATGTTCCACCAGGGAATTTCACCATCGCTCTTGACAGCCGTGAAAAGTCTTCATCAGTCCATTCTTCAGACTTGAAACAAACACAATCATTAATTAAATGTATATTCCTTTTGATTATCACTTATTCATTTATTTTGCTCTCCTTTTCTTTATTTCTCCTTTCATTTTTTCTTTTTCTTGTATTTTTTTCCCTTTGTGTTTGTTTGTTTTGTCTTTAACATTTGTTCTCTCCTTCTGTTTTTTTCATTTTAGACCTTTTTTATCTTACTTAGTATCAAACTACATATCATCTGTAAAGGGCAGTTTGTGACATTGGAAATTTAATACTAAGCATTATATGCTATGCTTAATATTAGCAGGCCACATACAAAAATTTGTGTATGATACTAAACTATACGCTCTATGAGCGTGAAGTCGGGCTAGTCATAAAATCAACACAGGAGGCTAAACAATTCTACTGTGGGCTTCCTGTGTTCGTTCCCAAAGCATCATGGGGGACTATACGCAACTTAAAAAACTCTATTAGTCCAATCGGGGCATTCCAATTTGTTCACATGCATGACCTTTATACCCCATAAAACACTGCCATAGGTACATTATATAAAAACATGTGTCTTTATGATAAAGGTACGTGTGTCTTTATGTACCTATGACACTTGTAAAGGTCTCAGTTTTAATCTCTCATCATTGACCTTTACTAGAGGCATCACCCGAAACAATGCTATCAAGCTCCTACTATATTATACACGACCTTTCTCAAATGTGGGATGCCAAATGTGGTGCTTAATGGTGCATGGTGTGATATGAGAATGCGCAGTGTACCTTGCAAATAAAGTTTGTCTCCAAATTGGACTTTTCTTCAAGAAACTTTTATAATTTAGTTTTGAATAAGTGTTGGAGTTTTTTAAGCTATATAAAAAACTCGCAGCACGTGTTTTATCAAGCATCCTTGATAAAACACTGCTGCACGTTTTTTTATATACTACATAAAAGATAGATACATACATACATAGATTGACTAAATTAGAGTCTGGCCCTCTAGCCCAACTAATAAATTAAATATTTTCAAAAATAAACAGTAAAACATCCTTGTAATGGTTCCATAATCTTTGGATCTGAAAGCTTGTGATAACGTCTAATTTTACATCTGATACAGCAAATAAGTATGCAACATATCTACTTCTGTATTGATCAGATGTAAAATTAGACTTAACCCCAAGCTTTTAGATCCAAAGATTATGGGACCATTATCGGTTGTCATTTGAAGTCTGCATTTTGAATCAAAACTTGTAAATTTCAAAATGCAGACTTCAAATGACAACCGATAATGCCACCACTGGTAAAATACCTTGAATTTCTCATCATGGTCTTCATCATCATTCTCTTCTGGTTCAATCATATTAATAACTGGTGCAGCAGCCCAAGCTGAGTCATCATCATCTGGTAGTTCCTCTGGGATTGTTACTCTCTGCCTTCTCCGTGGTCGAGGCTGCTCAACTTTGGAGTAATAACAAACATTAGTAAATTTGATTAATAAAATCCTGATTGCAAGACTAAAACATTTATATTCTATAAATTGTTGTTGTCAACATATTGATCTGTTGATGGTGGTGCCAGTAAATATTGATTTTAACAACAAAAACTGAATTGTAATATGGTGTCTCAATCATGAACTATACGAACTAAATACCATCATCACTTTTATAGTTCATTCATTGTTATCATCTTCATCATTAAAAAGTAAAATAAGTTAGTTTAAAACATTAGCTGGACACACCATAGCATACACAGCTAATAAAAAAGCAGGGAACTTGCTGTATTCAACTGACTTTTCTTTATGTATGGTGTGAGATATAAAGTAATACAATGGTTCTTGTGGATCACACTGGTCACTCATATTATAATTGTTCTTTTAATGGCTTATGATACACATTCCTATTAAGTTTGTACTAGAAAGGTTCCACTTAAGGACGGGGCCTACTAATTAAAAAGTAATGTATTCTTCAAACAACTATGTGAGTTGTTTTAACCCATTAGAGGGTTCTACAAATCTGTCTAAAAAAGGTGGGGTCACCGGGCAGTTAAGAGAAATAACGAGTCTTAAATATTGCTGACGTCACGATTTTACCGGCATCGACAAATAAAAATATTTTTCAAAGAATTTTCATTGAAACATCTCTTTGATAGCGGTAAAGGATCAACAAGTAATTTTCTAATAGGAATATATATTTTGTAACGTATTTTCAAAAGTTAGTAGTGAAATATGATTTTTTTAGCATCGCGACTTGTATTTTACGAGGTTCAGAAAATTCGAAATTGTGTCGATTTTTCCATTCCAAAATCGTTTGTTTTTTCGAAATTTTACATCAAAACGATTGTTTAACATGTTCTTAATAATTACAGGTGTAAAAAAATTGGGGTCACCGGGCGATTGAAAAAGTTAACGCGAGGTAAACTTTGCCGCCGAAGATCATAAGACAGTTTCTTTACGGTCCCCTCCCTACTAAGTAAAGAAATTCATCATCATGAGTGCATTGTGGGACTGTCTTTATAAACATGTCTACCATCGTTCGACCTTTTTTATTTATTTATTTTTTGTCTTATTATGACTGCACGAAAATTTGCCAAAGCGACCATTTTTTTCATCCCTTTTCCTTTTTCCCGAATTTGTTATTCTTTCTATACTGAATGTTTTTAATATTTTACGACGCGCGTTGCTTTCAAATGGTTTCCCAAAGAGCGGGTTGTCAGAAACCGGTTTTCATTCAGCATATGTTACGGCTGCCTCGAAAAACGTACATAAATTTCTAGTAAAGCCAAAATATTAAAATTACTGGAGCTTTCTTCATTATTCCAAATCAAAGATCGTTTAAAGAGAAAGGGTTTTGTTTATATCTAAACATCTAAGAAAGTCAAGAAACAAAAAACAAGTTTTACAAAGGATTTTAGCTGACATAAACAAGTGAACGATTGTTGTTGAAACTAGTTGTAATTCGTCAGTCTTGTGGAAGCCTACTCAAGCTTATTTTTCGATAAATAATAAGAAATAAGAAATTTAATCGTAGTCACCGTCAACTGGTGAAGGAATTAATTTGTCTGTGTCATACTTTATGAAGAAGATGAAAGATAACAGCACTAGGATCGCTGACAGGACTTTGAATCAAGCAAGTCGACCTTTTTCAAGATTGTTTAAACTTTTTTATGCAGAAAAAGAAAGACAACAACACTACCTTACTTCAAAAACGTTGTAAGCTTTGTAGATAAACTTCTCGTGAATTTATAGCATTTTAAAAGTGACTGAAAAGCAACAACATATTCTCATCAAAAGATAGCTCAATTCACCGCCGTGTTGTTTACAAGGAAAGATAAAAATGGCAAGTATATTTTTCAACTATATTTGAAGTATGTGAACGACTCAGCTTTATATTATTTAGAAAATTTAAAAAAACTTTAGTTATGTATTCTCACAACCTTTTGTGTATTCTCGTGTATTCTCTCGTGAGTTTTTGTAATTATATTGACTTTATTTTCCATGCAGCTCTGATTTTCTCAACTTTTCAAAATGTTTGCAAAAACAACCAATGCTCGCCACATAGATTTTAATTTCCTTTAGTCGGTTATCACATTCTGTCAGTGTTTTAGAAAAAAATAAAGCTTAATATATCACTTATAATTTCAAAATGTTTCGATACGTAATTACTTTTTTTGTACTACTTTTCGCTCCTTTCTAATACGATGCTCGCCGTCATATCGCTGGATTTATTGCAGGCATGATTTTACCTCAAGATGCACAGTGGCAATAGTAGGCCCCGTCCTTAAAAATACAAGTGACTTGGGGGATATTATATGGTATTATACTCATATCCATTGTAAAATATTAATATCAATTTAGGCAAGATCTATGCTAAATACCTGGTTCATTTTCTTCCTCTAGTTGTTGCTGCTCCTCCTCAAGTTTCTGTCTGGCAATTTCCTCTTTGTGTTCTTGATATGCACGATACCAAGCTGGCAGAGATACCCAGAATGCAATAGTGGATTTACAGATTTTAAATGGAAGTAAATCAAAGAATGTAGGTCTTGTATAGCCAGTTTCATGGACTGAAACAAGAAAATAAATAGTATTTCAATAACACAAATACTTTTTCTTCAGTTTTTTTCTGCTGAAACAAGAAGGATCCAGCATATTATTCCACACAACTTGGTCAGTCCATTGCACTTTCCCTTAGACCCGGCCCCTTAGAAGCTGAAAAGGATCAGGTTTATATTGATGTGCCATTTTGTATTAAATGGGAATTAAAATTCCCACATTAGATGTAAATAAGTGTCACATAGAATATAGCATAATAAATGTTCTGTTAATAATTTTTTTTTTTTTTTAGAATAATAACAACACAACATAAATATGCTTGACTATATATACCAAATTTCCAAATCTTGTCTCCATAAAAAGTTACAATAATAGCATTACATTATTACCTAGTGCATCCGCAATTTCTGTGATATTTTCCTCAATAAACTCTTCTTTTGCTTTCCTCCTTTTCTTTTCTTCCCTTTTCATTTTGGAAGAGAGAAGTTCCTCCTAAAATGTATCATAGTTTAACATCACATACAACAAAACTTGTGCAATATTTTGTCACATTTGATAAGATGTTATTACAATCTTTATCAGTTAATACAATATGAAAGTGTTTGTGTAAGGATATTATGCAAAACTCTATGCAAAGCTTTTTTTATTTCATCAACTGATGAATACCTTGAAATATTTTATGATTGCACAAACATTGAACTTGACAGCAAGTTTAAGAGAAGATATTTAAAAGGAGCATATGAAATTTGGAAAAATATGTAGACAATAATGGACAATGTTAGATCATGTACATGATGAGGGCTGTTCAATAGATCAAATTGGCTAATACATTGCTATGTACATTTGTAGGTTTCCACTCAATTCAAAACCACTGTGAATAAAAACTTTTGTTCCACAATTTAATCTTATCTTTCATGTGATATCGAAATACATATAAAATTTGAATTGGGTGGAAACATCCGGGGGGAGGGGGACTGGGGGAAAAGTACCGGGGATGTTCGTTGTATCTCTAAGGGGTAAAAATCAGTGATTTGGTATCTTTTAGGGTGTCAAAAGCATTGATATTCATTTCTGATACGTATATTAATATTATTAATTAATGTGGTCTCTCTTAGGGGGTAAAATTCATCCAGCCACGCCCTTTTTAAAAGACTGGTATCTTTTAATGGTATTTTTGAAAATTTCCGATGAACATCCCCGGTACTTTTTCCTTGGAGTCCCCCTGGGGGAAACACACATGCACAGTTCCAAACCCAAATTTAAGTTAATCCAACATTACACAACAATTTATCCATGTAACAGCAACATGTTGGGTCTACTAATGGTGCCAAACAGGAAATATATCTCAAGTTTTCATACCATTTCAAACTTCTTTTCCAAGAACACTGACCAGATAACAATAAAGTGTCCAATGGTGAGAATAACAAACAACAGAAGAAAGAATTCAATAATGCCCATCTTGCGAGCACGGCGATAATAGAATACAGGCTGTCGCCAATCTGGTAACCCATCACGTAAAATACCATCATATCTATGGAAAGAAATGTGTAAAATATGCATGGTTTGGGCTTCATGTGATAGGGTTCTCATGGTTTGGGATTCCTGTGTTAAGGTTATCATAAGTGACCATCTCCCATAAGCGACTACTTTCTTCTGGTTCGAGAGTGGTCACTTATAAGAGAGTGAACTGTATTTTAAATTCATCAACATTTCTATTTTCCATTATTATTTGATTTGTGCATTTTGTTAAAGTGAATAGGATATAATTACTGTACAAATCGCCCTACCATAGTCACTTAGAAAAACATTTGATGAATTTTTGACATTATTTTGACATTTTTTCATTTCAATCGGACCAATCAGGTACAAGTTTATATTGAGACGAGAGGCGGAGTTTATATTTGAGAGATGGAGACTTTAGAAACTTTGATGTCTGTAATTGGTCCGATTGAGATGAAAAAAATGTCAAAATAATGTCAAAAATTCATCAAAAGATTTTATAAGTGACTACAGTACGGCGAATCGCACAGTAAAGTATTATGATACTTTTGTAGTTATACTTTTACCTCTTTCTCTTCTCTTCATCTCTTAAAACTTCAGCCGCTGCAACTAACTAGTAATTGACAAAATATGTCAAACACAAACAGGCTTTAAAACATGGAGAATTTCACACATATTAAAAATATTTTGCAGATTATTTGAAGACAGACTGGAACACCAACTAAAATTATTATTTAAGATTATCACCATTCCTATCACCAATATGTGCCAATGAAGTTGTATATTGATATTGGCACTTTGGAAATCAGGAAATATTATTATTATTTATTATCAACAATACCCGTTGCTTTGATTTCTTTTAAGCTCATATTATTATTACCTGTCTAAACTTGATTTCGGCATCGGGTTCTTTATTTCTGTCAGGATGTAGCTGAAGGGATAGTTTTCTATAGGCTCTTCTGATTTCTGCTGAACTTGCAGTCTAAGAAATTGCAATTCAACAAGTCTTATCAATCATATATCATAAATATTGACGTTCAAATAAGAATAAAGTTTTATTATAGGGTTTTTATAACTTTTTTTCCGTCATAAGATGCGGCACCAAAAGGGCAGTCTTCGATTGACATCGATTTTAGTTTAAATTAGAATATCGAAATTTAAAACAGCAGAAATTTAAGACAAGAGATTGAATATCTAGATATTATACAAAAACACTGTATATTAAGGGTTTTTTTATTTCAAAATAGGCTAACAAATGGTATTCAATGATACATTTTGCCGACGTGTCTGTAATTTAAAAATCCTATTTCATATAACCTTACCTGTTCAACACTGAGGATTTTATAAAAGTTTTCCTTTAGCTCTTCAACAAGATCAAATAGTTCAAGATCAATCTGATCCCAAGATTTAACCACAGCAAAAGAGTTAAAGAAAAAGCATAATAGAAACAATTTGGAAATGATTCTTGATTTGACCGCCATTTTGTATTTTGCTTTCTCTAAGTAACCAAGCCTGTATGTCCATACAAAAACTAAACCGCTGGCCTACTAGCTCTCAGCTTCAAGTGAGATGTTTGTTTGTTTATTCTATTAGCAATTTCAAATTATTTTTTCTTATTCAAATGTTTCTGAAATCATTATATCTACTTTCAAAACAGTTGTTCATTGTTTATTGCAGAGTTTTTGCAGTTTTCTCAAACGTTTTCACCTCGACCGCCGCTCTAAATGCATTTTGGGATACCAGTGTAGGCGCGCGCGCGTCAAATATTTATTTGACGTCAACAATGCTTTCCCGCCATTTGAAGAAAGAAAGTGCAATGCAAATCAAACCGTCCTTATATAAAACTCATTTTAGAGCTGAATCATACTCTCAAAACAAAGTTATTGAATTGTTTCAATATCATTCGCATATTTTTGTTATATTTGCTCTTTTTTGTTGGCCGTTTTGGCGAAGAACTTTCAGCTGAACGACTTTTCAAGCCTAGCATGCTTTGGTTTGGTATTAAAAGAAGCAGACCTGTTTACTTTATGCAGAGTTAATAGTTTACTTGCAAATGAGGTAAGTCCTGTACTAACAATAAAAGTTGTTCCTTTATTTCTTTCTCGGCTTACCTAACAGTTGAAAGAAATACATTGGTTTGAATCTGCAAAGCTTCAGATTCCAGCGGTAGCCTGCTTCAGCCTTAAGCTTTTGCCGCCAATTTTATACTGAGTATTTATCACGTGATTCAGTAATCTAAAAACTGAAAAACACATTGAATCGCCATTAAAATATAAACAATGGTTATCACAGTGCATGATTGCAAATACATTTTCAGTTTTTGTAGGAAAATTAATCAGTTTTTCAAGTAGATATCTTTGTATGTATCTTTAAATGGCTATTTAAATAACAATTATTGCCGTTGCAAGTCGTTTTCAGTTTTTCAAGTAGATATCTTTGTATGTATCTTTAAATGGCTATTTAAATAACAATTATTGCCGTTGCAAGTCGTTTTCAGTTTTTTAAGTAGATGTCTTTGTTTTCAAGTATACATAACACACGTGGAATGGCTATTTAAATAACGATTATTGCCGTTGATTGCAAGTCATCTTAGACCATTATAAGTTTTTCAAGTAGATTTCTTTGTTTTCAAGTAGATTTCTTTGTTTTCAAGTAGATTTCTTTGTTTTCAAGTAGATTTCTTTGTTTTCAAGTATCACAAAACACACGGAATGGCAATGGCTATTTAAATAACGATGATTGCCGTTGATTACAAGTCGTTTTTCAGCTTTGCAAGAACATTTCTTTGTTTTCAAGTATAACATAGCACACGGAATGGCTATTTAAATAACGATTATTGCCGTTGCAAGTCGTTTTCAGTTTTTCAAGTAGATATCTTTGTTTTCAAGTATACATAACACACGGAATGGCTATTTAAATAACGATTATTGCCGTTGCAAGTCGTTTTCAGTTTTTCAAGTAAATATCTTTGTTTTCAAGTATAACATAGCACACGGGGAATGGCTATTTAAATAACGATTATTGCCGTTGATTGCGAGTCGTTTTCAGTTTTTCAAGTATAGATTTCTTTGTTTTATGCAAGTATGACAAAACACACGCCGGGAATGGCAATGGCTATTTAAATAACGATTATTGCCGTTGCAGGTCGTTTTCAGTTTTTCAAGTAGATGTCTTTGTTTCACACGGGGAATGGGTGTTTAAAAACAATTATTGCCGTTGATTGAAAGGCTTTTTTCATAACAGTTTTATCAAGTACATCAGACTTCTTTCAGTCTTTGTTGTACACACAAAATGGCTATTTAAATAACAATTAATGTCTTTTGTTATGAGTATATAATTACTATTTCACCACCCTACCCCACTGTTCTCTCTCTGCACTAAATCACTGATTGCAGGGTACCCGCCGCATCTGAAAGCAAAGATATCTAGTTATGTTGCAGTTCCCACTCAGCATTATTAGAAATATTGCAGTCCGCACTCTGCATTATTAGAAATATTGCAGTATGTTCTATTTAGACCCCGTCTACACGGATCCGGATACTTTTGAAACCGCATACTTTTGAAACCGCATACTTTTTGATGCGAATCGGCCTATCGTCCACACGAATCCAGTGAATCCGGTCACCCAAACCGCATACTTTTACTTGAATTATTCGGATACGCGGATTCGTGTGGACGCAAATATTTCTATGCGGTTTCAGCCGGATCGGATTCGTGTAGACGAGGCCTTAGTGTGTATAACAAATAATGTTCATTCTAGTAAAGATCAGACTTAGAATTAATTTACTAGAAAGCGATTTTTGGCGAAAAAAGTCTTTGAGTACTAATGCCAGGATTTGAACCGAGATCTTCTGCTTTGCTGTATCCGCGCCTTAAGCCATTGTACTACCGAGGCAACCGTTGGAAAAATTGCAACAAAAACAAGTCTTAGTAATTATACCAGATAATCACTTCGGCACGCAGCATTCGTGGGTATATTGCAGGCAGCTTCGAATGCTGCGTGCCTCAGTGATTTTCCTATAAAGAACACATATTCCACAACACACATGCACACAGACTGTCATTAAGGCATTATTCGATGTCTTTGTTTTTTTAAGTATAATCTTTTGCAATGAAGTATCACATAACACATGAAACTGTCAATGAAAAACTACACGATTATTGCTGTCAATATTGCAAGTCATTTACGAGTCTGTTTCAAGTATCTCGTTCCTGGCACCAAGACTGTGGAACTCTCTGGACGACAGTATCACCAACTTGAAAAACATTAAACAATTTACAAAAGCATTAAAGACCTCGCATAGCAAAAACTACAGAGCAACGTTATACTTGAAAACACTAGACTATATTAAAACTGATCACTGCACTCACGAACAATTTATTCCATTTTATATACTACGGGCCAGATTGGAAAAAAGTGTGCATGTAAACTTTATTTGTTACCCAATAAAGATCATTATTATTATTATTATTACCAGCATCTTTTGTAATACAATTCCCAGTGTTTGTTTTAGCTGTCAAGTAGATTAAGGTAGTTCCGGACTCTTGCTACTGCGCATCCATTTCGCGTATCTCGTTTTCCATCATATATTTGCGTTTTTTTGAAAATTTATCTAAATAATATTTTAATTTGAATCCTTATCTATAACTTAAGAAAGTATTATGTCATTTCATGCAACTTTGGAGGTAAAATGGGACATTTTTCGAAACATGCTCAGATTTTCACTACCTGACAAGGTCGCTGTTTTGTCTCAAAACAACAAATTTACAACTTTGTAAAAATGAATACATAAAATATAATTTTGACGTCTTTAGTCGTAAAACTAATACAAAATAGGTTTTAGGATTTCTGGAGATGACAAGGATAATTTGACAAGTTTTAAGCAGATGTTTAAAGTACTAGAACTCAGTCCCGCGCGGAGCGTTGCCGTGGTTTTTTTTTTATAAAAAAATGGATTCGGTCGCTTATAACTCGCCTATTAGTACGGGGACCCCAATTTTTTTCTTTTTATTCAAGACTGTATTTACTACTCTTACGATTTAGAATGAAAAATAAAATATTCATTGATTTAATTTTTTGAAATTTTACAAATGCTACAACTCTATACACATATAGGGTGCGTAATTGGCGTAGAATTGTGCTTCTATGGTTCACTTATACCCATATTTTGAAATGATTCAATTATTTTTATGACAGCAAATGCTAGATAGCCCTTAGATCTATCGTTTGATATAATCTTATGCTTTTCCTAGTAGAATACGTTCGCATTCTTTTGACTGCTTTGAATAGGTACTTTTGAGCAAATCACCGCAAATACCTACTTTTACTATATCTTATAACTCTATAACCAATACGGTGACCCCAATTTTTTCGCGTTTTTGGACTTGCCTAACAATGATCTATAAATGACAGGATTTATAAAAAAATTCATTGAAGAAATCCAAGTATCCGGAACTACTTTAACAACTAGGTGCCATTACAATAATGATCCTTTTCCGTTTTTTGCAAGTATTCACTGAATCAAGTCTATCTGGGTATTAAGATGTTTTGTGAATAAAGTGATCGCATGGCACGGCTTTTTGTTACATAACCCAACGTATCTATGTAGCAATTATTGCTGTAGAAACCATTTTCAATTTTAGCCAAATAAAATCTCACATGCAAAGCACACATAACTGCCAATAAAATAACGATTATTGCCGTTGGTTGCATCTAATCATTTTCAGTGTTTTGTAATGAAGCACATGGAATTGCAATTTGAAACGATCCGTTGTTGTTGATAGCAAGTCATTTCATGTCAGTTTTTTATAAATTACATAACATAACACAAATAATTCCTTTGGTATTAAATAACGATTATTGCCGTTGATTGCAATACATTTTGTTTCTCTTCTGTAATCAATATCCCATAAAACACATAATTGGTATTAAATAACAATTATTGCCGTTGATTGCAATCAGTATCGCATAACACATGAAACGGCGATCTAAAACGTGTATAGCCTGCGTTGCCGGCACACCCGCAGGCTAAAACGTGGATTGCAAGAGTTTGCGCTAAAGTATCACATGATACATGCAACTGACATTAAAATATCGAGTCTATTGATTAGTTTTTGCCATTTTATCAAATACAGCGGTCACATGTGTTGCATGTCATTACTGATAACTCTATTGCTCGTTCGCTGTAACAAAAAATATTATTTTGTATGATTAAAAATATCCTTCATCATATTTTTCATAATTAAAAAAGTCAATTTTTATTTTTCTATTTTATCATCAAAATCATTATGTAGTGCCACGCAGTTTTGCGTCGGCGATCATGCTTCTTCGTAGCTTTCTATCTTCCCGGTCCATCTTGTGTTCAATAATGGTACAAACCGCACCCCAACCCTCCAACAACTTTTTTGTAGTGTTCAGTAACAAATTTATTTATTACATGAATCATTTATAACATCATAACATAATATAAAACATACATAACATAAATGTTTATTTATTACATGAATCATTTATAACATAAATGTTTTCAGTTCAGTATTTTAAGAAACAATTTGGAACACTAATGTTTACGAGCACATTTCAAGTAACACTCTGTTCAAGACCAATATTTGGTCACTCTAAAAGAATACGGATCGTTCTTTTTGAACTGGGCGTGATCGGCTTACAGTTAGCACTTTAGCACCTTGTACTACATTATGGTGCTACACTGTACTACATGATATCATTGTAAAAAAATCATGGATGAAGTGCTATATGAAACTTAATTAACAGTTCGATAATGTTTCAATTAGACATGTTAATAGATCAGTTAACAGTTCTAGTAGAATGATAGCAAACAACGTGGATCAAGAGAGGATAAGTATTGCGTGGATACATTTTTTTGACTTGCAATCAGTTTTCGTCGTCTCCAACTCAAAAAGTGCTGTTTTTAAATTCTAATAACATTTCCTTCTGCCGCTTAAAACATGGCTAAATATCAGGTCCTGAGTGTAAGCAACAATGTAAAACTCGCGTGGGTAAGTAAGCTAATCGTATACGATTATACCCAACTCAACTAATTCTGATTCCTTGAAAGATAAAATATTAATTTGGTCTTGACAAAACTAGTGAAAGTTATTTGAAACGTTACATTTTTCAAAATTTTAGTAAGACATAATCAAAAGTGGTAAGGTTTCCTTTTACGTGACTTTGGCTGGCCTAAAAACGACAGACAAACTGAGTTCAATCTAACAACGCCAAGTTAAGTAAAGAGTAAAATTCTCTCGTCTTTCAGAACAATGATTGCCGATAGTAGTTGTAGTAAATCATTTATGTTTATCGAACCGAACGTAAAAGCTCTGTTCTAGTTTTATTTGTAGCCGAACTCAAACCATCACACATCAGCATTATTTCCATTCATGATAAGTTCAAAACAATCGAACCGCAGCGAATTTAAAACGCGTGTCTTTAAAAGAGTCTTTTGTTCTAGACAATCGCTGAGTGATTAACTAACCAGTTGAAAGCAAAGTCATTTATCATATCATTTCGACAAGTCAAGGTGACCGAAGCACACGAGGGACGATACGATACTAATTTATTAAGTGGCACGAATGATTTTTGATCCTGGATTGAAGATAGTTACTGTTACTGGAAGTAGTGGGTCGATAGCTCTTGTGTCTTTTGAAAACATTTTTTAATAAAGTCATATTCGCAATTCATGTTGAAGATTGAAGTCAGTTTCATATTATTCCCAACAAATGGACACATCGATTGTATTGGCTTTGAAAAGCTCACATTGGATAATCACACTTATTGTACTCTAAAACAATAAATTTAAACATTTAACAATACTTAGAAGCCTTACATACTAACACTTACGTGATTTTAAATTGTTGGTTTGAATGTTCAGTGTTTTATGAATAAAAGCATCATACACTGACTTAGTTGGTGCCATAAGGGCGTGCACATGTATTCACCTTCCCATTGTAACTGATTTACTGTTCAGCAGTATGTAATTATTGTAGATACATAGTATAATAGATGGACATGAACTGCATCTTAGAGACTGTGAAGATCTCTGTTAGATTCCTCTGTTTTCTATCACCTCTTGATGATTAGAATAATTACTCAATGACCTCAATGTTGAAGAGGTAACGTAGGTTCTGTTTTATTGAGAGAAAAGGCGTTTAAGACAGCTGGTTGATTTAAACCAAAAACATCCATTCATAATTTTTTACTGGAATTGTGCTTTTACAACAGTTTTAGTTCTGTGTATTCAAAAATGAACATGTGAGCCGAGTTGTATGCAAAATATTTATCGCAGAGATGGTGAGTCTGAGGCCTCGTCTACACGAATCCGATCCGGCTGAAACCGCATAGAAATATTTGCGTCCACACGAATCCGCGATATGTGGACGATAGGCCGATTCGCATCAAAAAGTATGCGGTTTCAAAAGTATCCGGATCCGTGTAGACGGGGTCTGAGTCTCACCGATTAGTAGGGTACACAATACGTGTCCAGCTAGAAGATTAAGACGTTAAAAAAGTGTTTTAATTATTTGTATTATTCATTTAACAATCTTCTCTCCCATCAATACCTGTTGAATTAAGTTACTGTTAAAACCTATGACTGGAATTGTACTGTGACAACAGTGTTGTTTTCTCTTCATTCTGTGTATTCAGTTAAGAATCTTCTCTCCCATCAATACCTGTTGAATTAAGTTACTGTATAAAAACCTATGACTGGAATTGTACTGTGACAACAGTGTTGTTTTCTCTTCATTCTGTGTATTCAGTTAGATTCTCCCATCAATACCTGTCGAATTAAGTTACTGTAAAAACTTTTAGTGGAATTGTATTCAGTTTAGAATCGTCTCCCTATACATACAAAAAGTAATATAAGTGTAAAAAAAATGATGTAGATAGTGAGACTTTCGCGTGAAGGATTCATAACGTAGTTCGTAGTTTTCCCTGAAGATAAAGACTGCCATAGATGCAGTGGAAACGTCATATTTAGAAACTTTTATTCTTGAAAACTGTACATTTCTAAAAGTAAGTAACTGTGTACATGTTAATGACTTTATTGAACTAACCTGACACTCAAACCATGCTTTAGGTTTTATGCGTTTTACCCTCCCGTCCCCTATTGAATGAGTTCAGACGTATGGTTGTACATACATGTGAAAATTGTACATGACGAAATAGTTTATGGCATTATTATCTCTAGAAAGCGTTCAAAAAGTACAAAGAGTGGATCAGTGCGAGTGTAATATTCACAGTAAATCAATACTAGCGTATTCTGAATCCAAGCTGTATTGACTTCCATACTGTTTTTACAGCTTTGTTTGATGTTGGGATTATTGCATATTATCAACACCGTCAATTTATGAATTTCATTTCTTTCCTTTTTCAAATTTTTATCAGTTTTTGTTTTACTTTCCAAGTGGATGCTTAAGAACACGGTTAGAACTATAACTAAATAAAATAAAAGAGCGCATCCATAATATTAAAGAACAAATCGGCGAGAATGTTATGATCAAATGAAAGAAAACAACGCGTTGAGCTATTAAGGATCGTCCCCTAAAGTGAGAAACATCGAAAGTCCATTAACAACTGATTGAATCTCGGAAGCCAATTACAGCACAACAGGAAAATTGCTCTATATATTTACAAAAGAGATACTTCTAATGATCTCATGTGAAATCTCTAGACTTACAATTAGCTTATGAATTTTTAATGTATTTCAATAAAAATACTCAAACTTGAATTGATAAAATTATTTCATATTTTCTACATGGAAAAAGAAAAAGGTTTTAAAATGAGTGAAAGTGATACATTTGGTTGAAATGTGCGGTCTGAACCCTAGGAATGTACACAGATGTAGACAGAAAGGCTATTTGCTCTTACGTTTTGTGAAAATAATTGAAAATGATAATTCATAACAGCCGTGAGAAAACCACTATATGTTCCTTTCGTTTTCTCTCGAGAAATTCTCACGGCTTGATGCAAAATTCAGATAAAACAGATTCGGAAATCACCTCTAAGTTCATTTACTCCAGGCCGTCTTCATTTTAACTCGCTCTGTCTCTCGTACGCTAGTAGGGTAAATGAAGAACAAGACAATTAGGTTGAATTCAAAAAGGATAAAAAAGGCTTGACACAACATTTACTTCAATCAGAATTAACACAACTCTAAGGTTTGTAACCTTGAAGCGTATTTTTTTTTACAGTTTTACTTTTGAACTTTTATGATTTTTTTCGTTTTTACCATTTTGTTGTTGTATTTTATTTTCTGAAATAGCTATTTTCATTCTAGTTGATTATATACCTTAAACTGAATTGTGCTTTAAAAATTCTAGTGACATTTTTACTTAGTTTTTACTTGTATGGCAAATAATACTAAATAAGAGACACTTCTACAATTTATTTGCTTCACTATGATAGAATATATGCAAATGATTTAGCGCCAGTCGAATAAGATAAGATGTGTTCATTTTATGACCGATTTTTGCAGTTGCTTTTGTTTAGTTTTAACTTGTAAAGCAAATAATACAAAATAAGAGATACTTCTACAATTTATTTGCTTGACTATGATAAAATATATGCAAATGATTTAGCGCCAGTCGAAAAGAGTAGGTGAAGATAAGATGTGTTCATCTAAAGACCAGTTTTTGCAGCAGCGTTGGTTTATATATTCTGGGTTTTTTTTTAACTTTAAATAACAGAGTTCGCATATAAAGACTTAATTTAGCGTCTTTTGTTAAGTCCTTGTGTATAATAAGCTGTAGGGCTGTAACCATACTGGGCCAATATAAATTATTGTAGAAATCTTTTAAAAAAGCATCTAAGTTGTTTTTGTCGTTCACTTATATATTAATGCTTATTATTAATGAAAAAAATCGTTTGATGTTAAACGCAATTTTCTTGTTGCTAAAGTAGCAAAAGACAACGTTAAGAATTTTGTCGCTTTTGTTTGTCTTTTTACATTTCTCTATTACCTAGCTTCGTAATTGAATTGACAAATATTTCAGTTTCTTCTTAGATATTCCATGACAATTCTACATATATTTTCATTTAATGGCGTTCGTTCGTTGTTAGGTCAGATTGTTTTTGAACGTAGATTTCGTGTCGATCAGTTTGAACTTTGAATCGTATATTTAAATATTTAATCAGCGACTTAAGTAAAAGTAATATTTTCAATGCTATACTAAGCGAATTTTATTTTTTGGTACCTATATCACAGCTTGATTTTAACAACTCCACTTAACAAAGCCGAGAAATATAATTAAAACTAAAAAGATATCAGGTGAAAATAACTCAATTTCGATGTCGTTTCAAAGAGAAGTTATAAATTCAATGTATGTTGTTATAACTCGGTTACTCGTTAATTGATATTTGAGAAATACAGCTTGAATTTCTCGCTAGAATCAATATTGGTCATGTCTTAGGTTGTGCTATCGGATATTTTCATCAAAAACTCATTAAATAGCTGTCAACTAGTCAAGGAAATACTGATTAGAAAAATACAGACTTGAGAGGCTTAATAGACGAAAAATGACGTCCAATTCAAAGTCTCTTGGATCCGTCGATCTTTCTAATCACTGTAGCTTAAACAGAAACACACCTGTCTTCCAACTGATGTATCAATACTAATTCTACAAGATATTTAACTTACGCCTTAGAGAAAGACATTGTTGATAAAATTCTTCCGCTAAATACACGATAGTATTCAAATAAAATCGATTTTTATCCTTTCCATCTTTACAGAAAATCGATTGGAACCTTTCTTTTTCATTAATTTCCCCATTTTTCACAAAACGGAGGAAAGATCGAAAACAAAACGAGCTGTTTTCTTTGAAACGCCGTTTACAAAATCATGAGAAAGGAGCATATGTGTGTTTTATTCATAGAATTGTGAAAACATAGTTTTCCGGGACGCTTTTTTTTCGGATATTGCTAAATGTGTTTTAAGTGAGAGGTGAGAAAAATAGTCGGGGAAATATATGCGGTTTCATTTAGCGCTATAGCTTATCTCTTGAATGAATTTGAATGTTGAAGTTTTAAATTGATATACACAAAGCAGTCATTTCCGATCTTTTCTAATGGGAAATCCTTTTAGAATTTGAAAAATATAATGATTCAAAATGAGTTTTCCCCCCACAAAACCAGTAATATCAAAGCAATTGATACAAGTCTGAATGTGAATTTGATGACAACTATTCATCAAAAATCGGTTCAATCAAAACTAATTAAAACATTTGGAGTCAATTGAAAATTCTTTGACAATATAGAAATGATTTATAAAAACAAACAATTAAAATATATTATTTTTTCGCTATTTCTTCATTCTTAAAAGCATGCATACAGCGTAATACGAATAGCTATTGTTGACTCAACAATATACTGAATTAAAAGTGTAATATAGCTTTTACTACAGAATTAGAGGAGTGAAATTAGGCTTTCACTTTGATTGATGGAATAGTAAATCCTACGAAACAGTTTGTGCCTTTAGAAGGTTTTAAAAGCTTTTAATACTATTCTCTAGGGCGGAAGCGTGTTCCTTTGGCAGCGTAAAGAGCCCCGCCAAGAGTCTGTGATGAAAATGATAAAACAATTGATGTATCGTTTTTTTCTACCTCTGACAGACTTATATACTCGTCATTGTCAGCCTAAAGAAAGATAATCATTAGTCTTTTTGTGCAATTTCAAGGCACAGAAGGGAGCCCAGATATTTTAGGATTATAATGGTTATTGCAGACGACCCCCTGTCAATGAAAAGAAAGAATGAAGGTTGCTTGGGCAAACAAGTTTTCTAGGAAAAAGAACGTGTACTCATTTACTTTTCATTGTCACTGTACCACGACATGACTAAATATGTACATATTCTGTTTATTCATTTCAGCTTTGTCACCATTAAAATCCTGTTAAAGCTTCATATCATTGGAGCAGTTTGAAGTTAGTATGTTTGAATAAAGCAAATTAAGACTGCTTCCGTTGCTAGACTCGACAAGTTGATTGCGCTAAGGTTTGTTTTTAAACGTTTCTTTCGTGCAGTTTAACTACCATTAATTATAGAATGACGAGAATATCTTCTGGTATTCGGAGTATTGGCCTCACACGCATTGACTGGTTCAAAATGAACAATAGATTTTGAATAACAAAATTGGTAAACAAATTATTGAAGCGATTTAAGTGGCCTTATTAAAGCTTTGACAAGAAAGCTAAACTATCGTTTATTTTTCTTGGAGTGGTTGTACTGCAAATCGGATACAGTGTCACCGTACTATAGAGGAAAGTAACGACGCCCCTTTTCGTAGCCTCACTAGCTCACAATGACATGATTTTCGATATATGTGTTATATCAAAACACTATTATTACTTTATGGTTATGATATAAAGTTCTTTACAATTTTCTTAGTCGACCAAAAGTAACTAGTATTTTGCTGGATGGATGTGTTATTCTAACCATATGTACAGTTCCCACGGTACTCGATCTAAGTCTTGCAGCTGCTGAAATCTAAACAAACAGTTATTAATGAAGAATGCATTAATTGAAGGCCTTAATAGCAAGAATCGTGTCATTATGTTGTATATGGCATTTAGAACTGATTAGCATATTGGAAGTATATGGCTGGCTGAATTATTTGAAGACAGAAACAAAGATCGCTGTGACAAGACCTATTTGGCTTTGTATCCTTCTTCAATGGAGATGTTGTCTATTGAGGAGCTACAGATTAAAGAAACAGAAGCTAGGAAAAGTTTCAATGACGTGGCCAAACAACAACTTGGTGTACTTGGACTGAAAACAATCAAAATAAAATATGCTAAAACTCGATAATGTAGCTGCTTAGGGTATCAAGACATCAAAGAAACTCGAGAACCTTTCAAGAGTGATCCATGTAAATCGTTGGTACTAAAAACAAAATACACAGAAATCGTCACTATACAATCGCTGATGAACGTTGGCTTTATCCAAGAGACATGCCGAATGGTGGGCACGATTCAAAAAGCCATTTTACTAGCGATTTTTTTTTATCAAAAAATGCGAAAATATACTTCTTGATTTTTTTTGTTTGATTTAGATTGTATTTCTGTTGCAAATGAGCTATCATCAGTTAATTTAGTATGGTACTTGTTAAAATAATCCGAAATGTTAACAAATGTACAAATGTTTGAGAGCAATTATTGGATTCTGTTTTACTATTAATGTTGTGGGAGAATCAAAGATCTTTCTTCTATATAATTAGATTTTTTTCAAATTTTGAAGCCGATTTGAAGTTTGAAAAAAGATGACCCAAATTGATGTTGTGTTTATCTAGTAATTTGTTTTTTGTATATAAATTAAAAAGCTATCTCGTTACATCGGCTCACTATAGGTGCTTTGTCCTCAGATATTTTATTCAACATATCCCCAAGTCTTAATTATTTGTACACCTTTAATTGCCACCGGTAACGCGATAAGCCATCGATTCTTTTGACTGTAGGAAGCAAGTCTTATTAATATCTAGTTCTTTGTCTAACCCTTGGACAACATTTATCTCATCAAGCTTCATAGCAAGAGAAAGGATTAGCAAAGTATTGCTACAGTTTGGTTCTAAATTTACAATTATTTTCCTACCCAGTTTATTAAGTTAAGCGAACTTTGCAATCCAGAAAAAACTCCCCATTTTATTTGCTAGTCATGTTTTCAATTTGAACAAGCTCATTTAGAGAGTAACCTTTGCCCTCTAGTTTTACTCTAGCTGTATGTATTTATCACGGTAAAGTACAACAGTGAGGGATGGGCACGTGGTCTGCTTATGTATCTCTTCGCGGAATGAAAGATTATCAACTTTGTATCGGTAGATAGCGCCTCTAAGTGCACAATAGATGCTATTCTACTATCTTTGTCGTTATCCTTAAAGAAATTGAAATCTCGGCTTTCTACTAGCGAAGAATTTTATAAGTATGAAATCCACGTTATGTTTACTAAGGCCAGAAAAGCCATTTTAACGAAAACGAGCGAAATAAAGGTTATATTTACCAATACTTGTAAGCCCTCGCCCCTGTAATTGTATACTTTGATACAATTTAGAAAGAATGGATATTTTTATGATTAAGTTAGATTTTCAACAAAATAATTTTTAGATGTGAAAAAATGGCTCTAAATCGAGCCTTTGATGTAGAAATTTCCTTTTTAGCAAAATATTTCCCTAAATCCATCGGTAATTCTAGGTACTGATCGTTTGCCTATTGCCGATCAAACATGCACTTGCCGATCATTGATGAATTGAGGCCCAGTGGCAACAGAAACCGTCGCCCGAAACAAAGTAGAGATGCAAATCTTTGATGTAATTCTTTGATTCATTAAATATTCATATGGAGTTGACTCAAACCGACGCCTTGAAAATGAATGCTTAGTAAGAGCGTTAAACAAAGCCAAGAGGGGAGTCTTGCCTCGCTGTGTTTGAAACACGTTGAAAACAGCTGCAATTCACCCTATAAAAAAGAATGCAAAAAGTTAGCGTACTCTCTAAACGACTCAAAAGTTGTTCTGTGATTTGAAAGTTTACACAGCGCATGCGCAGAACACCTGGATGTAAAATTCTAGGCTTTTAAAGGTGTTTCCGTGAAGCAGTTTAGGCAGGTCAGCGAGTCTTCGATTTTGTTCATTGAATATGCACAAAAGAAATCGTTATTGTTCAGTACATGACTGAGATTTTGGGGAAACGCCAAAAGAAATGTTTGGTTTTGCATAAATATTGTGTACGTTCCAAGAACAATGGGAATATCCTCACGTTTTGGGGAAATCTCAACTTAGGAAATGTATCAGCTTAACAAAGAGGTCTTTGAGACGTATCTTTCCATTCTTTTCAGCTTGATAATAAAACAACATTGCTGTTTAATGAATCAATAAGTTCCAACGTGGTGTATATTTGATGTTTTACAGTGGGCATTAAACGCTGTTTTTGAGTGTTACAGTCAATGTGTTGACATTATGTTTGAACAATGCTTCTACTATTCTAGCGTTAATTAAAATATTTCACGTTATAAACAATTCACGATAAAATTAACCTTGTTTAGTATCTAAATGTTGATGGCATTACACCTAGGCTTGGCACATTCCCCCCTGTACCACTGTGGTCTAAGAGGTCTTTGGTACAGTTTGGCATTGAACGAAAGGAGAAACCCTGGCCAAAGTAGTCCATATTGATTATTCATTCATGGTTTATTTTAAAGCTCAGAAACATCTGCTTCACCTATTTAAATCTCTACAAACAAAAGAAATCTAATTCACTGCATGGCGTGGGTAACACCTTTAATAAAGATGAGAAACTAGAGCTGCAGTAACTTGTTAAAAATGCAGCCCCCCAACTCGTCAAACTCACCAACATTTGGGGATAGCCAGTTCTTAATCGGAATAACAATCACGGGGAATTGTGATTTCAGTGATTTTACCTTGAAAAGAAAGTGCTTGGCTGTGTTGAATGAGTAACGAGGATGACAATTAAGACAAAGCTATAGGTGCTTAGAATAAAGGATATCAGACCAAGCAGTGCCCAATTCAGACGGTCCTTTACAAACCTCATGTGTCGTTTGTGAACCAATCATAGCTTGTCTCCACAGAATAGTCCCTAGTGGTGTTTCAATGAAAAAACGCCATTCATGCCAGCGCAGGTTGCTGACAATTGTGTAAATTCTAGAGCGTGTGTGCACATAATACCTGTTCCATCTTTCTTTTAATGGCTCTTCTTCTTGAAAAGTCACCCCGCAGCTGCTGCTTGTCTATTAAACAATTACATGTTTGCAGCTGGGACGGGAAAGAAGGCAATTAGACCCAGCAACGGACACTAGGTTAATCTTTACAAAAGACCTTACCGACATCACTGACGCACACAATCGAACCTTTGAGGTGTAATCTTAGGGAATCTTCTTATATGCGCAACTATTGGCCCTCTTTCCCTCCTTTGTTACCTGGGCTAACGCCTCTTGCTTAGTGCAAACAGCCAGTGCCCTTCAATAACAACTAGTAAAGTGAGTGTATCATTTTCACAATTCCATTTAGTTGTGTAGACAAAGTGGACCTTTTGATGCACATTATAAGAATAGGGCGTATATCAACGTTATCATAACTAGTTTGTGTAAGACCTGGAGGTACACGTGCCCCCTCTGTAAGGAGATACCATTTAATTATCCACGTCCCATTGTGGGATGTCCAATTCTTGAGCACTAACCTACTGTATCTGGTTTTATTCATTGTGGTTCAACAAGTATTACTTGTAAATGGGATCACTACCTCATTTTGGCTTTATCCTCTTACTACAAACACAAATGTTTTTTCTTCAAATATGGTTCCACGTGTGAAAGTTGGTAACAGCAAAATGGGTTGAAGAAGATAACACATTAATAGTAACCCTAACACACTTGCTCTTAGGAAACAGGTAGCTGCAAAAATTAACTTAAACAGAAAAAATGTCCCCTTGGTTAAGATATTTGATTGATGACACTCAGTTTATCAAAACGGAAATTTGTGACACCCTCTATACAAGCTGTATATCTCCTCAAACACAGAGCCTCGTCGAAAACAAAGAAAACCTGATCAACAGATACACCTTTTGCTTTTTGACACTATTTATAGTTTAAACTTCAGCAAGAATATCAAGGACTCAAATTATGTAAAACAAAAGAGCTCAGTATAAACTCATTAATGTCTCATTTGCATGCATGGAAAGAGTACAAACGAATGGCTTAGGTTTATAATATCCTCTGGTGCCTTGCTGTTCTCTCTTTTGTCTTACCTGGAAGATCTAAGTCAAATCTCCCATGATCACACACTGTTAGAGAAGGTGCAAGTAAACCGATCAAAGATCAACAACACAAGATAAATTATTCTCATCCTCAACAAAATGACCTTTCGTTGTTCCTTTTACTTTTTAATAAAAAACTGTAATGTATACAAATTCACATATGTATACGAATATTTGTTATGAAAAGTGACTATTAAACCTATTTACATCGTTTGTTTTTAATTTTTACATTCTTTTTATCTCAACTAAGTCGTCAAATATACGACGAAACGTTAAGTTCGAGATATCAGAGAACTACGCAAAAAGTGTAGATCCACCTGATATATTAGTCTATATAGTATCTTATATTTCTTTTCTTTATCAAAAAAATAATTTGAACTTTGTTAAAATACAATTAACATTCACAACATGTAAGGCTAACGCCGTTTTCATAACGATGATGTAAACAGTGCTGGATTATCCATTCGAGGGTCTTCGGGGGTCCAAATCTTTGCAGTCATCGTTGAAGTTATAACTTTATTTTTTTTAGAGTCAGTCCATGATAGCGAATGGCCAGTTAACGGTGGAAGCCCATATTCATTCTGTGAAGCTGTTTAGAATAATACAAAAGTATAAATGAGCAAAGGTTGTATAATTCTATACACATACATATAATTCAATAAGCCACCAGTCAGACTATATACTTTTGATATAATACATATATATGTGCATATACGATATATTTTTACATTACTATGATTCTGCATGGTGAAATAATACTTGCGAAAAAAAAAATATGCAAAACTGAGAAAAATTGGTTTGCGTTGCGATGGCCTGTTTTTAAATGTGAGAATAATACAGATGCGATGGAGCTGCATAATCAAAATGCATTTATACAATTGAAATAGAATAAATTCTCACCGAATCCTCGATGACAAATCATGACTTTTCGCGGTTGTTCCGTCCTTGAAGGCTGTAGGGATTGACTATGATTCATGTCCGAGTTAATCATCTCTGTTAAAAATCCAATGTAACCGATTGCCAGACGTAACGTATCCACTTTTGATAGTCGTTTTTCGTAGGGCAACGTTGGGATATGTTTCCGAAGGCCGTCGAAGGCCTCATTAATACTCTGCATACGTTTTCGTTCTCGTAGATTTGCTGCGTGTCTTTGCGCTATTTGTTGATTTGGGGATTTTCTTCGTCTTTTTCGTTTCAAGCTGTCATCATCAGGACTTTGGATAGAATAAGTAAACTGTGTTGGCATCTGACTTTGGCTTTCGAAAAATACTTTCTCCATGGAAGACTGTTAATTTTTCTACAAATGTGATATTTTATAATGAAACGTTATAGCTTTTGCAATCGTGTATGGTTCTCAAACTGGCGCACGGTTATTACAAGTCCGGCTTATAGCCACTTTTGGGCGTTCGCTTAACCAATGAGAGTTGAGAACGCCTGGGTAATTATTTTATATGTGCCTTGTCAGTTGCTATTGTTTCGCGACATCCTGCCGTAATTCACCAAATGAGAGACTAAGTTATTGTATGAAACTGTATCGAAAATAACAAAAGAAAATGCATTTAACTTTATCACTAAAAATGAACAAATGAAAAATGTCGTGAAAAATATGATGGTGAATAGTTGAGGTACACTCTCATTAGATAGAAGAATTATTCCAAGACTAGCCCATCGTGTTGTTTAGAACTGCTTAAGATTTCCATACTTAACTCAAACACACTAAATGAACAATAATATGACTGAGCTTTTCTTATGCTAAATAGATAGGCCATAGCAACTCGACTTGGACGACAAATACAGCAAACAATTTTTTTATTTCAAGAGGTTTAAGAAAGACGTATTTCAGAGGGAAAAGGGTGCCACGTTTTGAAAACAATGCTAAACACACTGAACGCTTCTGGGGAGAATTTGTCTCAAAAGTTAGCAAATGTAAAATCTATTGCTTTTCTTTCTTCTTTAAGTGGATGTTTGAACTGAAGAAAAAACCTATTTTTCGAATAACTAATAAAGTGAAACGAAGTCTAGCAATATTGGACGGCAATTTATACAAATGCAAGAGGATTTAAAACTAGCTATTCGACTAGACTCACGCGACTGGCTTTTAGTGAAAATGCTTAGGGAATTCTAGGGTGATCCATCCAAGTAATAATAAGATAACTATTTCAATAATTCATATTGTTATGCCATCCGTTAGATCTTTCGAATACAACAATCTAAGAAGTGCTTTAATATGAAATATCTGATTGATAGTACGTTCTTTATCAAATGAACTAGTCTTTAGTTTCTACTCGGTTGTCAAACTGTTAAGGCTGTGATGTTTTAAATACTCGTTGGGACAATTAAATACACTCGTTAACAATCGATGTCGGTCGATTCACAAACAATACATTTATGATGTATGAGGCACTACAACTTGAGGAGTTTGTCATTCATGAATCAAAATAAAACAACTGTAATAGCTATAGCCCAATGTTTTGTCTATTTTCAAGCATAGGACTATCCCGATGTCTTGTAATTTGGCTGTATTTAGATCCTGATTTCTTAAAAAAGTGCACAACGTTTTAAAAATTAAACAAAGCATGAATGAAAACAAATAGGTTAATAAAGTCGTATTGTTTTGTATAGAAAGAGCATTCTGTATACCAAGAGATCTCCGGTATCCGCACTCATGCGGTTATTTTTTATTTTCCGATTTCACGTTTCAGTTTAATTATAAACAAAGTCTTTTTTCGCATTGAAGGTTGTTTTAAACGGTTATTGAATGGTAATAACAACAATACTCCCTTGATGCAGTAATGACTGCGATCTAAAGCAGTTAAACACAATACTTATTTATGTATGACGCTTAAGGGAATATTTCAATTTACCGCTGTATGATACAGCCGTGCGATACCGATTGTTATAACACTCGTTTATAACAAAGTTAAATTACTTGGAAATATTCAAGAAAATCGTCCACAGGTGTTCACATACATGTATGTGTATGTATATGACTATGTGTACTGCTAGCTATTATATAACAATTGTTTTGATATTTTATTTAAATCAGTCGAATCAATACTGAATTCATACAAAAGTAATCGTGTTTAGGAAACCTCCCGACAGATCGACTATACGCGGATATATCTGGGATATTTTCGCTTGTGAGTTGAAATCTTTAAGTTAAGTAATGTAATTTTCTCGGTTTGTTACCGTAAACCATACTTTGAGAGTGATTATCAAGTTAAGATGAGGTTCTAACCTACTACTTAATGATGACAGGTGGATTCACAGGAAACACTTTTTCTTCATTTAAAAACTACTTATTTTCTTATAAACATACCATAGATTACTCACTTCGATGTCATGAATGAAATACTAGTTAAAGTATGTCATTATTCACTTTGGTTTTATTTTGAATAATTATAAATATTGTAAACATGATCGCAGAAAGTCGGCAAAACTCGTTAACTGTTAAACACTAAATGTTTGTAACTAGCTGATCAATATCAGGGTTGAATGTCGAGGGAAGTAAGTTAGCAGACCTGGTGATTAGGTATACGGAAGTGTTTGTCCCTAGGCTATAATAGCTTATTCATAGATAATAAGCAAGACATAAAGAGAACATAACTACAATCATTAAATAAAAAACTTTGTCGAGTTCACTAGTATAATGAAAACTATCATTCTGTTGTTGGCTTAATCTTTTGCTTAGACACATTGCCGACGTATTGAAGCATTAAGCGGATAATGAGAACTCTTAACACAAAACAAGGTATTTTCGGGGGTCTTTATATCGCTTCAGGAGCGCGTGTGTCCACGCTATAAGATCACGAACACAGAGGGTTCGTGACAAATGACTGTTCACACCGCTAAGATCTTTTGAGGAAATCTTTAAAATATCTTATCTCTTCTCATCATCACTCCTGTAAGTCCCATGATATATAGCTATCCTGATAGCGGGTTGAACTAGAAAGATTCAGTTAGATAAGCCATGTGTTTGTGACTTAAATCAAACCTAAGACTTTTTATACAAAACTACTATCTTGCTCGTTACGTTACATAAAGAACAAACGTCCTATGACGTCAAACGCCGTCTTTGAATAGTAAACTCACTTCAAATACAACAAACTTCAATATGCTAATATCACAAAAATGCCCAAAGATACAATATTTTCTGTATTGTTAATTATTTTTTAGTTTCGAAAAGTGTTTTTGACGTTGTCTAAAAGCGTTATTTCAATACTATACGGCATATGTAATATAGATGAACACAAAAACAGAATTCAAAGTTCAATTCAAAATCTCCCAGGTGCTCGTAATTAACTTGTTTATTTGTTCATTTAATGCTATACACACAGTCATTGAGCTGACTCAAAGCTGAACAAAAACAACTATTTCAATACATTTGAACAAACTTTATGTTTTGTAGTTTTTTTCAGTTGACAAGGATTATCTCCATGCCGAGTATACCCTTTTGTTGTTAGGTTTATAACACCATTTAACGACCTTAAAGTTAACCAAGTCCATAATTCAACAAGTGTTCGAGCTTTATTTCTTTGGATGCCGCTGTTCTTGATCTTTTGTAAGATTTATCACGTTTAGTTTAACACTTACATTAATTAGAGTGATAAACAAAAACATTTACAATGCTTAAAATTCAAAAAAACTATATACAGTTGCATGGTCTTTTTTTAAGATGACCTTAATTAAACCATCAAAAAACGTTTTAAGTGTAGTTCACTAAGAAATGTTAACTCCAACGATAAAAAGAGCAAATGACAACATTAGTTTTAGTAGAATTTAGCCGATGAGTTGCCATTATGTGATTGTGCTTATAATAGTTACTGCAGAACCGTAACAAATAATATACATTTCGGAAGTCAGTTATAATCATTCAGTATTTTTCACGACGTGCCAAGAAGTCAGTTATAATCATTCAGTATTTTTCACGACGTGCCAAGTGTTTGTCAAAGAACAGTTAAACCGCTAGTTATCGTCTATTTTCTGTTTAACGAAATGCCCCCCACTGACTTCCCCTTTATCAGTCAGTACGTCACACAATACATCGTTTAAATATATGTATCTTATGATGATCAATTTTTGGGTTATTAAATGTAACGATGATCGTTAATTAGATTAGTTTGAAGTTAATTAATAGTCTTTTCTTCCTTTACGCCTGTGGTTTTTGCCGCTAATTTAATCATTTTGATAACGGGTCTCCGCTTGAAGTCTTTTGAATTATATAGTGTTAGCTTTTACTTGCATTCTTCTCCTTCGGATAGGTATGATTTACTATTTGGATTCCAGTTTCAGTTGTATACCAAACTACATCAAATATGACACAAAAATAAGAGAACAATTCAGATTTTTTTTAAACATTGTACGAGTTTACAGCGAAAACACCATAATGAAAACACTACTGTGTAATAGCGGCTTTGGGGGATTGGGGAGAGAGGCAGGGGGACGGGACAGATTGTCTAAGAGCCGCTAGGCGTGCAGGCTAGTGAAGTTACAACGAAGTATTGCTCAGTTCCTTTGAATAATGACTGCCTAAACAGCCACGAAATAAAAAAAACTAGTATTTTAGTACTATTTTGTTTACATAACCAGAATGCCTTCTGTTTTGAGGGGGTATATATTGTAATTCAAATTTGCTTGTTTTGACTTACAATAGCTACCCCTCCCTAAAATAACAACAACAATTAAACAAAACAAAACAGAAGACGTTATGGTTATTGTGTAAATAGAGAATAATTTAGTTTAATTTAAAATAGTTAAAATAGGACAAAATGATTTTTTTAAATGATAATTATTCCCTTGACCTACCTTATTTCTTTCGTCTTTGATTTGACCAGTGCCATGGCAAACATCTTAAAAATGCATACAAATTGAACTAATTTTTTTTTATTGAGAAAAACTGTTTTATTAAATCTCTATTTCCATCTATATTTGTTTACTCTTTTTCAATCAGTCCATTGTCAACGAGATAATTTTGCTGTTCTTGCCCTATAATATACAGCAACTCATTTTGCCAGTGCTATATACTACTGATCAGAGGGGGGGGGGGGGGGGTAGCACTGCTCCCATGATCCTTTGATCTTTTTGCCATAAGTAAAATAACTGCGTCCCTAAAATGTTTTACCTTGTGTTCCCATGATCCAAAAAAACTATTGTTTTATCTATTTTGCTCCATTGTTCCCTGAAAATAATTTGGCAGTATCCCTTTTTCCCTTAATAGATGCGCTTGTTCCCTTGTTCCCTAAAACCTCTGGGAGGGGCTCTGATCAGTTTTGCCATCATATCATTTAGTACGAACGGGAGTTTGTACTGTTTTGTCATCGTAAATTAATTTTGTTTGAGTGTTTTTGTTGTACCCTACCTTAATCTCGAAGAACCTATTGAGAGAAATATCTACTCAACCAAACAAAAGTTGGTCAACAGGCTAATGATAACTCGTGACACTTGAAAGTGTTAAATAATAATAACGATGAAAACAATTTTTTATCAATTCGTCGAAAATGACAGTAAAAATATATACAAATACAAACTTGACTTAGATTGATAGTTGAAAACCGTCAACTTCAGTAATTCTACGGAATTAAGATGATTTTTATTTTTCTAACAATTTATTTTTCTAACAATCATTTAACAATAACAATTTTCTAACAAGATTATTAACTCCTATCAGTTTATTTTTGCTAATTTTCTATTTAATGCACTAATAGTTGTTTCTTTTAATACAGGTAACACAGAAAAATAACCAGGACGCTAGTTGATCATCATTATTGGTATGGTCGATTTAGCTGTGAATCTAATCCCGAATTTTCTTCGTAAAGAACGCAGGCTATGAAATTTCTTTGAAAGTTTTAATGACAGGATTCATTTGCTATCCCCTCAACCTTTAGACGGTAAAAATCAACATATGAGTGAATTATATAATCCAGCGTATCAAACTAGTGAGTGGGAGTGAGAGGGGTGAGTGGGAGTGAGTGGGGGATAGAGTAAATATGTGATAAATACTAATGACAAGTAGTCTGTGTCGTGATTTTAATAGTCAAGTCTTCCCTTCCCATGTCAAATCCTCCCCTCCCCTCCCCTCCCTCCCCTCCCCTCCCTCCCCCTCAAATATAACATGAAATAAAATAATAATAAAAAAAAATGAAATAAAAAGAAATGAAATGAAATGAAAACTAATTTACAAAATTGGATCTACCTATAAAAATTTAAAATTTTAATGAATAAATGCTGAATAATAATTTTCTTTTACTGGAAATTAAAATAGTATTTTTTTGAGCTAATTTGATCAAACTAAACAACAAAAAGGAACATTTTATCTTCGATATATAGTTTACCGTTCACTAGTTACTGTGTTTACACTATTAATACACTGTCTATGTTAGCCTGATTTTCAGACCAGCCCGGTCTAAGCTATCGCTTCCTCCCTAAACTCATTTCAGTATAAATAGATCGATTTCTATCCTAGATATTTCCAATTCTATTTGGAGAATTGAACCGCCCCACTGAATCAGCTATGAATTGGCTTGCTTTGTCGTGAGCAGCATGATGTTTTGACTAGGTCCTTCCATAGAAAACATACAGACGCGCTGAATAAAGCAAAGGGAGCCCAACAGCATGTACACTAAACGAAAATTGTTTGTGCTATTATTACTTCCATTATTTACTATCTTACACTTAATACACTACTTTTATTTGAGAGATAAAGTCTATCGTTGGTGCATATGCATGGTAGTTAGTGCAGACTGGGAACAGCCGCCTGCTTCAATTCCACTTTATCTGAGTTGTTTCAAAGCCAACATTTTTCATCCACCAAAAATAACTCTTGAATGCAGCGTTTTCTCCTCAGTATAAAATAACCCTTTTACTGAATAGCCTTTTTATCTACAAGGCTTGATGTTTGCAATTTCTTCTCAGGTTTCGCATTGATAATATATTACATAGTTTTAAATACAGAGGGCCTCGCTTCGTACCTGCACCTGCCTGTCAAAACCCAATACTTGTAAAGTTAAAACTACAAATACTGGCGCCAGTTTTTATTTGAAGTCTAAATAACAAACGATTGACTGATTTGAAAAACAATCACTAAACTACACAGTTTGCATTCTATTTAACCATAGTAATAGTTAATATCATAGTTAATATTATTCCATTGACTGACGTAGAAGAGGTTGATGTTACAATCACATGTAATCGCTTACGTCACGTTTTTTCTTCTTTCAGTTTATTATTCTACTATTTTTTCAGCAGATCCTTAACTGAATTGCAAGATCGTTGTCAATTCTCTTACTTGACACCAGCTTAATTCTGAGGTTTTGACAATTTGATATCAAAATTGCCATAGCGGTGGGAAAAGAGCGAAAGGGCTATTATCCAACCTGAAAAAATCTATTCAATCAGCATGTTTTGAAAACTAATCGTATAAGATCTGACCTTTTTTGTAGCGTTAGCAACTTTAATTTTTGAGAAAAAAGTTGACTTCGTTCCCAGGACTTTCCTCTACGCTTTGAGTCGTTCTAGCCTGGAGACGAGCTGACGTTTTCTAGCTGGATTTGTTTTTAGTTTAATTTTCAATTATAGTTATGCATAGTTTCATTTTTATCTATTGTAATGCGCAATTGAAAATCTCACGATTGAATTTGCGCAATATAAATGAATAAATTGTTATTATAATTATTTAGAGAAACAAAGGTACACAAATGTTGATACGGCCTTAAGGTAGCATGTTTTTTATCGCCAGTGCCTCCAGGCAGGACGTCAGATAAGTAACTGATTCTCTGACAACATGGTTGTTTTATGCATGGTTTTCTAGTGAACAACACTTGATTATGATGTGCTTTAATATCAGTTCCGTAATGCTGTTCCATTTACTCATAGACAGAATGTCAATATGGCCACCATTTACTTTTGTAAATAAAAACCTAATCGATCTTAAAAAAAATAAGCACCACCATCAGAAAGAGCAAGCAGAAATATGTATTTCTGGAATGTTTTATTGCTATAAGTATAGTTCAAGTGAAGCTATTTGGAATCAAAATTACAGAGATTTTTATGTTTTCTGTGCACTGTTTCCTTGCATTCAGTGTAAGATACTTCATTGAAAAACAAACGGCAAACTCAGTGTTTCGTGTCGTTTTGTCATTTTAGCAACCACTTTACACACTAACTGAATAAAAAGTTGAATAAAAAAGAAAAGTTCCAAGAAAATGGTGAAATATTCACTCATTCCTGCCATAGACACTATTTCGTGTTGTGTTCAAATATATTGACAATGGTAATGGGCTTTAGTCTTAGCACCACAACACCTACAACACCCCCCGTCGTGCAATAACCATACAAGCCTGAAAGCCATGTGAAGCTTTTCAAATGTTCATAATGGATTTTCTTGTGTTGAGTCAATGAGTTTTTGCTTTTGTAAAATACTAAGTGCTGCCGCACAGAAAAGCATTCCTCGAGATCCATTTTACTCTTTTGTAGCTGACGTACTTCACAAGCCGGTTCTACTCAATTTAAATCAATAATACTATGATACGGAAATATTTTCAACCTCGTTGCATAGTTAATTGATAAATAATTATCATCAGTGTTTTTATTTCACCTGCTAATACTATCATCAATATAGTAAGAGAATATTCACAAGATCTTCTTTTAATGATATAATCAAACCATCAGATTAAAAATCAATTATCTTTAACTAATATCATCACACTAGCTCTATAATCCTTTATAGCCACTACTTGATTTGCATATTAACTACAAACTTTATGAACAAGCAAGATGACAACGATTAGGATGAGGTGTTAAACCTTTAAAAACATGTACAGTTATGTACCGTTATGTACATATAGACAACATTTGATACTAGAGGTTTAGCTAATTGGTTTTTGTAAGTCAAGGGGTTCACGCCTAAAGGTCAATCGAATGAATTAAGAAAATCACGATCATAAGCCTTACTGATGATATAGGACTTGAGTACATTAACAAAGTGATATAACTAGTATTAATAGTAGTACTTGAAGAATTACTAGTTTGAAGGACCAATCCACTATTCCTATCAAACGCCGATCTCGTGCAATGTGTTCATGCCAACAGGTTGTTCACAATTGTTCATTTTGTGTCTATTCTTATGTGCTTCATTGTAAAAAGCAACTGTTTCTTTTGATATGTTTATAAACAATGCAAACCCGTTAGCGAACTGAAATCCAATCTTGATTCAATATTCAGTACAAACAAGCTCTTGAGATTACTAATTAGAAAACCTACGTTTGCTATATCATATTAATTGGCACGATAGATTAGATTGATGGGCTGATAAAGTGTTGATACTTCCAAAGTCAATTAAACACATTATTTCCACGCTATTCACCATGTGCTTGAACTAGAACTCTATAAGTATCTTTATGAAATCTTTCTATCGTTTCTACAAGTCTAGTAAAACTCCTATATTTGTGCACGTTAACTTATGGATGTTGTTGTCAAATATCCCGGTGGGACGCTTAATTGCTGAGGTTCTTTAGTGCAATAATCATTGGTGCTTATATGTCCCACAATAAAGGCCCAGTTTGATCCAATATAGAAGCTTACCATCCCAAGTACTGATAACAGACAGTATTATTCACTAATATCATCACAGCACTCAGTTTCTGAATAGTTAGTACTGCTAATCACTGATGAAGACTCCGAGCATGGACTGCTGTCGTCACCGCTGTCTAGGTCTGTAGGCATTGTAGTAGTACTAAGCACCAAGTCATCCAAATCTCCAGTATTCTGTACCACTTGCCAAAGATTGTTAATATAACCAATAGCCAAGCGTAAAGTCTGTATCTTGGAAAGTTTTTTATCTTTAGGAACTATTGATGCAGGAAGGTGATATCGTAAATGTAAAAGAGCATTGCTGATGCTCCTCATGCGGGTCCTCTCTCTTGCATTAGCCGTTTGTCTTTCTTTACTCAGTCCTGTTAATCTTGGTCTTCTTCTCCTACGTCTTCTCTTGTTAATCTTTATATTACTGTCTTGTTCTCGTGCAGTAGGCGAGTTTGCCATGATGGAGATTAACAGCGCGTGGATTCAGTAGACTGTAATTAACGATAAGGCTGCGTGGTTTACAAGGATAGCACCCTTACTGTGGGTTGAACAGCGGCGAACAAAGACCGCACGTTGACAGCACAGGTTTAATTGACAAGAGTCATGCTGGGCAGCCAATCAAGACACAGCCAACTAATAAAGTAAAACAATAATAAATAAACTGAATCAATCGTATATTAAGGTCCAAAACTATTGACTAAAGAAACGACCAAGAACTATGGCCTTTATTCAACTTAGAAAGGCTGTACAGGATCGCGACGATGTATTATAACTGTCCACTCCAGCCGACAGAGGACATCCACTAGTGGTCCCTTGTTTGAGGAACTGAAGACTTTGTCACTTTGATTTGACATATCACTGCAAGCTCGGAAAGATGTGTATAAAGTTCTAGAAGCAATTCAGATATTACGCATGACACTGAGCATCAACTAAATCTAAACCCATTGTTTGCCCTGACATTTTCAATGTTGCATATGGAAAGACACCAGCTAGGGCAATGAGCAATTGACCCCGTGTAAGCAAGCCCTTCAATGAAGGGTATCACGTCTCCAGGAAACATCTAACAAACCAATATCTATAATATCCAGCTCTAAGGGGTGGACCATTAGAAGTTGGGGGAGGGGGGGGTGGCAATTCCCAAAATAAAAAACGTGCAAGGCCAATGTGCACAAAAAAAAATCCTACACAGAGCAACGTTAAAAAAAAAAAAACGTGCAGAACCTTGAGGGATAGCGAATGCTAAAATTTTAAAATCCGAGCCTGAGATTCTAGAAATATATCAGCTCATGCATTTATTGTATTTAAAAATTCTAGACTCCGAGACATTAAAAACACGAAAATCGGAGACTTTGAGACATCAAAAACACTGAAAAATTCGAGACTTTGCAATTGAGGCATCAAAAACACGAAAATACGAGACTTTGAGGCATCAAAAACACGAAAATCCGAGACTTTGAGACATCAAAAACACAAAAATCTTAGACTTACGCTCTTTGTACAAGTCGACCTCGGTGTGTTTTTCCGACAAAAAATGAACAAATCGCCCGAAAGTTAACTGAGCAAAGTCGCAAAGTAACTGCGAAAATCACGGGTATCAAATCACGAAAACACGAAAATTCCGAGACTTTCAGACATCAAAAACACTGAAAAATTCGAGACTTTGGAGGCATCAAAAACACGAAAAATTCGAGACTTTGAGGCATCAAAATCACAAAAATCCGAAACTTCACGGAAATCCGAGACTTTGAGGTATCAAAAACACGAAAATTACTTACGCTCTTTGCATCCGCGGTATACAAAATACACCAAGACATAGACTTGCCCCAAGTCGACCTGTGTTTTCCCGACAAAAAGTGAACAAATCGCCCGAAAGTTAACTGAGCAAAGTCGCGAAGTACCTGCGCGTTGCACCGGACTAATAAATAAAACGCAAAAACGGACTTTTCAAAAGTTTAACCAAAACACAAACAGTTGTTTTTGCTTTGAATTTCAGAGAACAAAATTCTGTAAAAAAAAAAAACGTGCAAGACCTCTCTGGTCGAAAAAAAAATCTTGCACAACCCGTGCGGCAAAAAAAAATAACCTACACAAAAATATTGCCACCCCCCCTCCCCCAACTTCTAATGGTCCACCCCTAATGTACATTTGATTTTGCGGCGAATTTGCAAGTGAAGAAAGATCCATACTGGGCGTGTTCGGTCTAATGGTTGCGAACTCGGATTACCAATTTAAGAATATAGTATTACCAACAGCAAATAAAATAGTGTACGATGTTAGCCGACCTTCCTTTCCACTCCCTCGCAACCCCGCAGACCGCCGGCAACGCAAGCTAGCACGATGAAGGCTACAGTCTTGGACAAAATAGGTAGCAATTATTTGGATCAAACTACAAAGGGCTGCTATATTGTCCCCATGCCCCTCCCCTCCACAGGTACAATGTTGATATGGTTGAGCTCGACAATGTTTCAACTTTGATTTAGGGGGAGAAGGGAGATCCTTTTTTGTAGACCCAAATACGTGTGTGCAGTTTTGATTCATAAAACATTTCTGTCCTTGGTGTTTAGTAACGTATGAGTGGTTATGTTACGCATGATGACATGCATTGATGTTGGTTGTTAGGCATTAGCTCTAGACATTAACGACCACATGCATTCACTGATGAAACAGGAAACCACATAAATTACGATTCTGTAAAAGCCTTCATGCATGCACACTTTACCCCAAAACGCTCCTTCGTAGAAAGATATAACGTCCCAAACATCAGTAAACCGCGGTGTATATACACATACGGTGTATATCTTTATTACCCAAATTAAGTTTTCTTAGTAACACCGATATGCGCATGATATTACATTATCTAAAACACAATGTTTAACAGTCTAGTAATTACAGAAGTTGTAATTACAACAAAAGGAAAAAATAATGTTATTTGCTTTCCAGTTGAAACAAATCCGGTATCCATATAGGTTTAGCCAGGAGTGGTTTACCACAATATGTCAATACTATAACACGAATTGAACAACCGGGTTATTGTCGGAATAAATTGCTCTATTATACTAACCTCTATTATTATATCCAAACTGGCCTTTCATTCACGGTTCACTGATTAAGAATGGGGAGAAACTGGAAACCATTGTCTCATATGGTTATCCAGTTTGGTGGAACCGAATGAGAGGGTCAGTTTGGATGAAAGCTTTTTGCTGGGTTGGGAGGGTGGGGTAGGAAAAGAAAAACACACCTCCCTAGTCCCCCCCTCCCCACGTTTTATAACCGCTTTAAGAGTTATCTAGGTCCTAAGCTACTTGCGAAAAGAGGACTAATTCTGAATCTGTGGCTCTTTAAATACCCTGTTAAGTTATTCGATGTGACATTCCACCTATTTGTACGATTTATTTGTTCTTAATCCGTTCCCGTGAATTTAATCCCAGTTTGAATAGTTCTAATCCACCAGGTTTTGGATGGGATAACTAGGCTCTGAGACACCTACTACAAACCATGCTGCCCCCCCCCCCTAAGTAAGCACAACTGTTGTCAACGACTCGACCAATAAACAGTGTTTTTATTTACACTCTATTAACAGTTTGTACAAATTTCCAACAAATTATCAAAGTTCACGTTTTCCCGCAGTGTCACGCGCTGGCTGGCATCGGGACTTGCGTTACTTGTTTTCCTCGACTAGGGGGGTTGCTGATAGTTTCGCTTGGTTGGTTCTCTGAATGTTGGCTAAAATCACAGAACGTTTTAGTCACACTGACAAGACAACGAAACCAATCATACAAAACTATTGTAAAAGACACTTACTACGGCGGTACATCATTGTCAGGGTTATCCGGTACTGGTGACTCGCGATCTTCACTAAACGTTGTCTCTGCTCCTGCAACATTAATAGAAACTATTAGTTTGACAGCCATATTGATAATCATCATTTCCTACCAACCATAACATCATTATAAATCATCTGAAGCTGAGCTAATCATATGCAAATTCCCAGTAAGCATCACTTAGTCTCCTATGCAGCCGCTCCTTTGTGTCGTCACGCAACGCTTCCCTCCCCATGACACAAAGGAGCGGCTCCATAAGTATCAAAAGCACAATGAGTAAATGCGAGGCATGCTGGGCATATGATTAGTTGCATCGTGATAATTATCAACATCTCATATTACTTCATTATAATCATCGTTATCATCATTACTATACCACTAGTACTATCGTCCTTATAATCGTTAGTATCATCGTCAACACAACTATCAACCATCATCATTACTATACCACTAGTACTGTCGTCCTTATAATCGTTAGTATCATCGTCAACACAACTATCAACCATCATCATTACTATACCACTAGTACTATCGTCCTTATAATCGTTAGTATCATCGTCAACACAACTATCAACCATCATCATTACTATACCACTAGTACTATCGTCCTTATAATCGTTAGTATCATCGTCAACACAACTATCAACCATCATCATTACTATACCACTAGTACTATCGTCCTTATAATCGTTAGTATCATCGTCAACACAACTATCAACCATCATCATTACTATACCACTAGTACCATCGTCCTTATAATCGTTAGTATCATCGTCAACACAACTATCAACATTACTATACCACTAGTACTATCGTCCTTATAATCGTTAGTATCATCGTCAACACAACTATCAACTATCAACATTACTATACCACTAGTACTATCGTCCTTATAATCGTTAGTATCATCGTCAACACAACTATCAACCATCATCATTACTATACCACTAGTACTATCGTCCTTATAATCGTTAGTATCATCGTCAACACAACTATCAACCATCATCATTACTATACCACTAGTACTATCGTCCTTATAATCGTTAGTATCATCGTCAACACAACTATCAACTATCATCATTACTATACCACTAGTACTATCGTCCTTATAATCGTTAGTATCATCGTCAACACAACTATCACCATCATCATTACTATACCACTAGTACTATCGTCCTTATAATCGTTAGTATCATCGTCAACACAACTATCAACATTACTATACCACTAGTACTATCGTCCTTATAATCGTTAGTATCATCGTCAACACAACTATCAACCATCATCATTACTATACCACTAGTACTATCGTCCTTATAATCGTTAGTATCATCGTCAACACAACTATCAACCATCATCATTACTATACCACTAGTACCATCGTCCTTATAATCGTTAGTATCATCGTCAACACAACTATCAACCATCATCATTACTATACCACTAGTACTATCGTCCTTATAATCGTTAGTATCATCGTCAACACAACTATCAACCATCATCATTACTATACCACTAGTACTATCGTCCTTATAATCGTTAGTATCATCGTCAACACAACTATCAACCATCATCATTACTATACCACTAGTACTATCGTCCTTATAATCGTTAGTATCATCGTCAACACAACTATCAACTATCAACATTACTATACCACTAGTACTATCGTCCTTATAATCGTTAGTATCATCGTCAACACAACTATCAACCATCATCATTACTATACCACTAGTACTATCGTCCTTATAATCGTTGGTATCATCGTCAACACAACTATCAACCATCACCATTACTATACCACTAGTACTATCGTCCTTATAATCGTTAGTATCATCGTCAACACAACTATCAACATTACTATACCACTAGTACTATCGTCCTTATAATCGTTAGTATCATCGTCAACACAACTATCAACTATCAACATTACTATACCACTAGTACTATCGTCCTTATAATCGTTAGTATCATCGTCAACACAACTATCAACCATCATCATTACTATACCACTAGTACTATCGTCCTTATAATCGTTAGTATCATCGTCAACACAACTATCAACCATCATCATTACTATACCACTAGTACTATCGTCCTTATAATCGTTAGTATCATCGTCAACACAACTATCAACTATCATCATTACTATACCACTAGTACTATCGTCCTTATAATCGTTAGTATCATCGTCAACACAACTATCACCATCATCATTACTATACCACTAGTACTATCGTCCTTATAATCGTTAGTATCATCGTCAACACAACTATCAACATTACTATACCACTAGTACTATCGTCCTTATAATCGTTAGTATCATCGTCAACACAACTATCAACCATCACCATTACTATACCACTAGTACCATCGTCCTTATAATCGTTGGTATCATCGTCAACACAACTATCAACATTACTATACCACTAGTACTATCGTCCTTATAATCGTTAGTATCATCGTCAACACAACTATCAACCATCATCATTACTATACCACTAGTACTATCGTCCTTATAATCGTTAGTATCATCGTCAACACAACTATCAACCATCATCATTACTATACCACTAGTACCATCGTCCTTATAATCGTTAGTATCATCGTCAACACAACTATCAACCATCACCATTACTATACCACTAGTACTATCGTCCTTATAATCGTTAGTATCATCGTCAACACAACTATCAACCATCATCATTACTATACCACTAGTACTATCGTCCTTATAATCGTTAGTATCATCGTCAACACAACTATCAACCATCATCATTACTATACCACTAGTACCATCGTCCTTATAATCGTTAGTATCATCGTCAACACAACTATCAACCATCACCATTACTATACCACTAGTACTATCGTCCTTATAATCGTTAGTATCATCGTCAACACAACTATCAACCATCATCATTACTATACCACTAGTACCATCGTCCTTATAATCGTTAGTATCATCGTCAACACAACTATCAACCATCATCATTACTATACCACTAGTACTATCGTCCTTATAATCGTTAGTATCATCGTCAACACAACTATCAACCATCACCATTACTATACCACTAGTACTATCGTCCTTATAATCGTTAGTATCATCGTCAACACAACTATCAACTATCAACATTACTATACCACTAGTACTATCGTCCTTATAATCGTTAGTATCATCGTCAACACAACTATCAACTATCATCATTACTATACCACTAGTACTATCGTCCTTATAATCGTTAGTATCATCGTCAACACAACTATCAACCATCATCATTACTATACCACTAGTACTATCGTCCTTATAATCGTTAGTATCATCGTCAACACAACTATCAACCATCATCATTACTATACCACTAGTACTATCGTCCTTATAATCGTTAGTATCATCGTCAACACAACTATCAACCATCATCATTACTATACCACTAGTACTATCGTCCTTATAATCGTTAGTATCATCGTCAACACAACTATCAACCATCATCATTACTATACCACTAGTACCATCGTCCTTATAATCGTTAGTATCATCGTCAACACAACTATCAACCATCATCATTACTATACCACTAGTACTATCGTCCTTATAATCGTTGGTATCATCGTCAACACAACTATCAACCATCACCATTACTATACCACTAGTACTATCGTCCTTATAATCGTTAGTATCATCGTCAACACAACTATCAACATTACTATACCACTAGTACTATCGTCCTTATAATCGTTAGTATCATCGTCAACACAACTATCAACTATCAACATTACTATACCACTAGTACTATCGTCCTTATAATCGTTAGTATCATCGTCAACACAACTATCAACCATCATCATTACTATACCACTAGTACTATCGTCCTTATAATCGTTAGTATCATCGTCAACACAACTATCAACCATCATCATTACTATACCACTAGTACTATCGTCCTTATAATCGTTAGTATCATCGTCAACACAACTATCAACTATCATCATTACTATACCACTAGTACTATCGTCCTTATAATCGTTAGTATCATCGTCAACACAACTATCACCATCATCATTACTATACCACTAGTACTATCGTCCTTATAATCGTTAGTATCATCGTCAACACAACTATCAACATTACTATACCACTAGTACTATCGTCCTTATAATCGTTAGTATCATCGTCAACACAACTATCAACCATCATCATTACTATACCACTAGTACTATCGTCCTTATAATCGTTAGTATCATCGTCAACACAACTATCAACCATCATCATTACTATACCACTAGTACCATCGTCCTTATAATCGTTAGTATCATCGTCAACACAACTATCAACCATCATCATTACTATACCACTAGTACTATCGTCCTTATAATCGTTAGTATCATCGTCAACACAACTATCAACCATCATCATTACTATACCACTAGTACTATCGTCCTTATAATCGTTAGTATCATCGTCAACACAACTATCAACCATCATCATTACTATACCACTAGTACTATCGTCCTTATAATCGTTAGTATCATCGTCAACACAACTATCAACTATCAACATTACTATACCACTAGTACTATCGTCCTTATAATCGTTAGTATCATCGTCAACACAACTATCAACCATCATCATTACTATACCACTAGTACTATCGTCCTTATAATCGTTGGTATCATCGTCAACACAACTATCAACCATCACCATTACTATACCACTAGTACTATCGTCCTTATAATCGTTAGTATCATCGTCAACACAACTATCAACATTACTATACCACTAGTACTATCGTCCTTATAATCGTTAGTATCATCGTCAACACAACTATCAACTATCAACATTACTATACCACTAGTACTATCGTCCTTATAATCGTTAGTATCATCGTCAACACAACTATCAACCATCATCATTACTATACCACTAGTACTATCGTCCTTATAATCGTTAGTATCATCGTCAACACAACTATCAACCATCATCATTACTATACCACTAGTACTATCGTCCTTATAATCGTTAGTATCATCGTCAACACAACTATCAACTATCATCATTACTATACCACTAGTACTATCGTCCTTATAATCGTTAGTATCATCGTCAACACAACTATCACCATCATCATTACTATACCACTAGTACTATCGTCCTTATAATCGTTAGTATCATCGTCAACACAACTATCAACATTACTATACCACTAGTACTATCGTCCTTATAATCGTTAGTATCATCGTCAACACAACTATCAACCATCACCATTACTATACCACTAGTACCATCGTCCTTATAATCGTTGGTATCATCGTCAACACAACTATCAACATTACTATACCACTAGTACTATCGTCCTTATAATCGTTAGTATCATCGTCAACACAACTATCAACCATCATCATTACTATACCACTAGTACTATCGTCCTTATAATCGTTAGTATCATCGTCAACACAACTATCAACCATCATCATTACTATACCACTAGTACCATCGTCCTTATAATCGTTAGTATCATCGTCAACACAACTATCAACCATCACCATTACTATACCACTAGTACTATCGTCCTTATAATCGTTAGTATCATCGTCAACACAACTATCAACCATCATCATTACTATACCACTAGTACTATCGTCCTTATAATCGTTAGTATCATCGTCAACACAACTATCAACCATCATCATTACTATACCACTAGTACCATCGTCCTTATAATCGTTAGTATCATCGTCAACACAACTATCAACCATCACCATTACTATACCACTAGTACTATCGTCCTTATAATCGTTAGTATCATCGTCAACACAACTATCAACCATCATCATTACTATACCACTAGTACCATCGTCCTTATAATCGTTAGTATCATCGTCAACACAACTATCAACCATCATCATTACTATACCACTAGTACTATCGTCCTTATAATCGTTAGTATCATCGTCAACACAACTATCAACCATCACCATTACTATACCACTAGTACTATCGTCCTTATAATCGTTAGTATCATCGTCAACACAACTATCAACTATCAACATTACTATACCACTAGTACTATCGTCCTTATAATCGTTAGTATCATCGTCAACACAACTATCAACTATCATCATTACTATACCACTAGTACTATCGTCCTTATAATCGTTAGTATCATCGTCAACACAACTATCAACCATCATCATTACTATACCACTAGTACTATCGTCCTTATAATCGTTAGTATCATCGTCAACACAACTATCAACCATCATCATTACTATACCACTAGTACTATCGTCCTTATAATCGTTAGTATCATCGTCAACACAACTATCAACCATCATCATTACTATACCACTAGTACTATCGTCCTTATAATCGTTAGTATCATCGTCAACACAACTATCAACCATCATCATTACTATACCACTAGTACCATCGTCCTTATAATCGTTAGTATCATCGTCAACACAACTATCACCATCATCATTACTATACCACTAGTACTATCGTCCTTATAATCGTTAGTATCATCGTCAACACAACTATCAACTATCATCATTACTATACCACTAGTACTATCGTCCTTATAATCGTTAGTATCATCGTCAACACAACTATCAACCATCATCATTACTATACCACTAGTACTATAGTATCATCATCATCGTCATCCATTTACTGATAATTTGAAATATTCAAGACATGATTTCATCGGTCAATTATAATATCTTCTTACCGATACGCTTTCCTTCCAATATCCTTCCAAACCCTTCGACTCGACCAGGCCTTATTGATGGCTGAACAAGTAAAGACAACAAAATGAAGGCAAATAATAAAGAAACACCACCAAATAAAATACCCGTACGGCCATAGTTCATAGTAAGATATGAAAAGTATCTAACACATAAAACAGCTAAAACATTGTTTAACAATTCTGTACAATAGAGTGAGGATACCTTGAACAGTTTTTTTTGTTACTTTTTGAACCCACGTCCCTTGAGTAAATAGATTAGAAATATGATTTATTATGAACACTTAGTGTATTTGAACTCACTGCTTCATTTTTAGAGGTTTTGAAGCAGTAGAAGGTTCAGAAAATAATAACATGAAAAACCCAAGTGCTTACTGTAATATATGCAATACCATGCTACTTTTTCCTACATTCTGGATAGAGAAAACTAACAAGAGTTATTTCAAAATCTTATATATCGATATAGGTGGACTTTGTTATAAGGTTGTTTATTTACTTACCAGAGTTCTGAATGTTTTTGACGGTCGGTGTGGAGTGGCAAGAGGAATTACAGCAGGCCCGGTACTCTAATAAAACAAATGAACCAGTTATCTAGGTGTGGTTTGATCGAACACATGGCCAGAGTACAGAAACACTGCCATGATTAGGCAATAGTGGGCAACTAAAATATGACTCGAATAAAAAACGCTAAAAATAAAGTAAGAACTATTACACGTGTGTTCACCTATTTAGTCACGTATTTGGGTAACCACGACTTGATTTGTTTAATTTTGTTGGGTAACTGTGCCAGTGTGCATCAATTTACTCAGTTATTTAAGTAACCACTATACAACTGTGGATGCATCTATTTATTCAGTTATTTGAGTAACCACTACTCAGTCGTTTTTGCAGTCAGTAACTGTGGATGCATCGATTTACTTTGTTTATTTTTAATGCAGTTTATGTTTATTACTTTGCGCATGTTGCGTTTCTATTATTCTTTGTACAAAAAAGTCTTTATGTTTGTTTGTACTGTACCTGTCATATATATTTGAATATTTTTGACAGGTTGTTATGGCTAAAAGGGAATGTTATATGCTGTTGTGATGTTTACGCCAGGTATAATATGTTACATTGTATATAAACTGTGAAAAGATATCCATTTAATATTAGTATCCTTACCGCGTATACGACAGCCGCATGTTGTAACTTGGCCGACTGTCTTTGTAAAGAAGTTCTTAAGAAACTCTCATCCCTTAAAGCATGCATTCTAAACAAACAAAAGATCTTCTGTAATCCAATCGAGTTTCTAAGCACATGATGTTTACTATTGAAAGAATATCCATTGTTGAAGAACAAAACAATTAATTAAACTATTAGTCAAAGAAATCAAGGCTGGACACCTGTTGTTTTGTCTCGATTAGGTATAACACTTGTTTCAATTAATTGGCTTACGTTTGTTGAAGTATTGTAACTTTCATTTCCCAAGTCTTGTTTGAACGATCAAGTTCCTTTTGTAATCTAAACACATCAACAAAAGACAAACTACTTGAGTTAATACTTTAGTCAAACATCGAGAGACATCAACAACTATTCACAATAGGTTAAAACTGAATGTTAGTGTGTACAATTACAAACAATACCGTCTGAATGTTACTACCAGTAGTTTAAAAAATACAACAACATACGGAAACTTAATAGAATCTTGTATTAATTATTTAGAAACAGGGAGCCCATGTTTCCCACGAGTTTCTCGATGGTGAAGAAGAAGATGGTAAAACGTTAAAACTGGCCGCATAGATTGATTCAAGAGATTCATGTGTATCGTATTTACTCGATTAAGCGCCGCGGCACTTATTAAATTGTTCTCGATCTCACTGTCCCTTTCTTGATCAGTACTACGAATATTAGAACTACGAATATTAGGGAGATAACTTGACGGGCGAGCGGTGAAATATAATAACTGAAGAATCTATTTCCAATGCTGTTCTAGAGTAATATTATATCGAGGACGACGCTTATTCGAGCAAATATGGTATGCTCCAGCGGTAAATTGGAACGGGAACCCAACGGGCATAGCGGTGTGACCGTTCTAACCGTTATTGCCCTTGCTACAAAGTTTTGAGTAAAAGCTGGTAAAACCCCTTCAACCCAACGTGAAATGATAACGTACCTTGATATTTCTACTCTTTGCTTCTTTTCAACCTGTTGGAGGCGTTTGAGTAGTTCGTCTTTTTCACTGTCACTGATTTCTTCTTTTTGCTGTTTACAACAAAACCGTGTGGGTAGTACATGATCTTAGGGATACTGTTATAAAATTATATGTACAACACACTGTACCGCCATCACGATTTCACAACTACTCAGTAGAATGGGTCGTATGACTAGAATCTCATCGCGGCGTGAGAACACCGTTTCCGAAATCCCATGCAGTTTTAAAATAGTTTCTTAGCATCCCAAACCAGCTTTCAGACAATCGGTCAATAAATAACTAAATTTTAGTTTCGCGGTTTGAGTGTCGCATAATATTATTCTCATAATACTATTTGTTTATGAAAAATAATGAAGATAACAAGAAAATTAAGAATCACTTTTACGATATTTCTCGGTCTGCAAAACTATAGCTATTCATTTGCTAGTGGAATAATGATTGCGAATTGATAGTTTGTTTTACTCCTTTCATCATCATTACTATCAAATTGTTGTTCACCTGGCAGAAGATGGCTACAGTTTTGTAGCCGAAATGTCATATGAAAATAATATTGCAAGTACATGTAAGCATAGTTAATATTAACTATGATGTATTGAACATGGTGCTACTTCGACCTATTTTTAAACATTTATTAATGTCTTTGATTTAACTATGATGTAAGTAAGATTATTTTCGATATCTTACTACTAGTTTATAGTTGTTGTGCACTGTTATAGTGGTGGTAGTGCATTAAACCATTATTTGTAGGGATAGCAGTACAGCATATCGATACGTATCTGAGTTTAAATTGTTGGTATACACGCCCTTTCTCAATTTTGAGAACGATGTTTTGAATTTAATGAAGCTAGCGGACCCGAAATAGAGAAAAATGTGACAAAAAGTGACAGAATCATAGAATTAAGTTACAACCTAACTGTGAATTTGTATACGTCAATGTTAGTATAACGTTGTGTCTATAACTTATTAATCACACTTTATTGCAATAATTAACACAGTGCAATTAGTTAGTGCTTATGCTTACCCAAAGTGACTTCAGTGCAGGTTTATACGTCTTGTAGTCGACTTTTGGTCGCTAGGTAACAGTAGTGCAGGTCGTGCAGGTGCAAACACTTTATTAGTATAGCATTACATAGTGCAGGAAATGACTACAGGACCTAGCTGCACTACCTGTCTTCCTGTTGTACACTGTACATAGTCTACACCTACTGTATTTATTAGTACAACATTACATAGTTTAGGACTACAGGACCTAGCTGCACTACCTGTCTGCCTGTTATACACTGTACATAGTCTACACCTACTGTATTTATTAGTACAACATTACATAGTATAGGACTACAGGACCTAGCTGCACTACCTGTCTGCCTGTTATACACTGTACATAGTCTACACCTACTGTATTTATTAGTACAACATTACATAGTATAGGACTACAGGACCTAGCTGCACTACCTGTCTTCCTGTTATACACTGTACATAGTCTACACCTACTGTATTTATTAGTACAACATTACATAGTTTAGGACTACAGGACCTAGCTGCACTACCTGTCTGCCTGTTATACACTGTACATAGTCTACACCTACTGTATTTATTAGTACAACATTACATAGTATAGGACTACAGGACCTAGCTGCACTATCTGTCTTCCTGTTATACACTGTACATAGTCTACACCTACTGTATTTATTAGTACAACATTACATAGTTTAGGACTACAGGACCTAGCTGCACTACCTGTCTGCCTGTTATACACTGTACATAGTCTACACCTACTGTATTTATTAGTACAACATTACATAGTTTAGGACTACAGGACCTAGCTGCACTACCTGTCTGCCTGTTATACACTGTACATAGTCTACACCTACTGTATTTATTAGTACAACATTACATAGTATAGGACTACAGGACCTAGCTGCACTACCTGTCTGCCTGTTATACACTGTACATAGTCTACACCTACTGTATTTATTAGTACAACATTACATAGTATAGGACTACAGGACCTAGCTGCACTACCTGTCTGCCTGTTATACACTGTACATAGTCTACACCTTATTAGTACATCATTACATAGTATAGGACTACAGGACCTAGCTGCACTACCTGTCTGCCTGTTATACACTGTACATAGTCTACACCTTATTAGTACATCATTACATAGTATAGGACTACAGGGGGGTAGTAGTGATCTGCAATCACTGATCACCCCAACCTCTCCCCCAGACAATCAACTAAGTTAATCCATTAAGTACCTCTACTTTGGATAGTGCGTCAAGTTTCTGTTTCTCTAGGTGGTCTCTCTCTTTAGACTTTTGATCATGCAGCATTTGTAACTTCTCTACTTGCTTTTGAGATTCAGCCAGAAGCTGCAGGTATACAAATTACACCAGATAAGTGTCAAACAATGATATTATATCATTATAAAGGTTATTTATAGTAGAGGAGATAGCTAGAAGGTATTTGTTTGTCTCATGAATTAGGTTTGGACCACAATGTTTCATTGCTACTGTTGCTCTGTACCCATTGTCTGATTAGCAGTAGCAGTTGAAATAAAGTAGTCAATACCTTCAAGAGACAAGCAAATATCTTTCTACTTATTGATGTGGCCATCTCAAGCTTGATAAAAGTTTGTCATTAACAATACTTTTAACTATTATATTTTTCTGATTTGACTGGATGAGTAAAACATTAAATTAAGTATATTTTATTTTAAGCATCTTATCTTTGTTTCATTGCTTTTAGCATTTTCAATGTAGTGTTTATTACATTTGACATTTTATTTAAAAGATTTTGAAATCACATGAAAATGTTTTGACATTTTTTAGCAAAATTATGGCTTATGTTTAATAAATATTTGTAATTATTTCAGCTGTTTATGCTATTTGGTTTTTAGATGTTTATGATGTCACCTAGATGTTTCATGAACTACTATGTTTATAGTTTAATCAATAAATTTAGGTAGTTACTAACAGCATTTGCTGAGACAAATGTTTTCTTGATATTCTGAAAATACAAAATCAATGTCAATATACTAAAGTTACTTTGAACAGCAAAAACATGGTGGTGACAATAACTCTTAAAGTTCCAACTTGTGATTAATTATAATTACATTATTGTTTATTGATGCTTCATTTTCAGTTGATGTATCCATAATTATTAGATTGTTGCATGCCATATTGATTCCAGTATTGAACAATTTGACAGTCTTCAGGTGCTAGTTACTTTTTAAGAAGTTGATAATATATTTTTGGTTTCTTTAAATGAGGTATAGTATTTATAAATGAAAATGAAATGAGGTGAAAAGGGAACATTTTACTCTCACTGGTGAAGTACTTGAAGTGTTCAGGTTAGACCACAGTAGTTCACTTCATAAAAATTAATGTGTCAGTGGTATTAATAGTTTATGCCTTGGTTTATATGGTTTACAGGTTCCTTTATTCAGTTTATATATTAACTGCTTTAACTTTCAAGAAAATTGAATTAATAAAAAGTAATAAATATTTACATACATTTTGCTTGGTATCATGTAAGCGGGTTTCCATTTCGTTTTGCAAGGCAATTTTTTGTCTTTCCATCTGTTTTAGATTAGAAACAAAACATATTGATCAATAAAAGAAAATAGCATCTATACAAAATAATTATTCTAATTGTACCATGTACAAGCCAAAGCGATAGATTCAAAGCAAGGATCGAGAAGTAACAAAAAAAACTCCTGCCTTGACTTGCATGCATTAACTCAGTCAAATTAGTCAATCCAGTAAATGTACTGTACAGTGAGTTATAATAATAATTATAAAATATTTGATTTATTTTGCGCGCTCTGATTGGCTGAGAAGCGTTCTCTATAACTCAACAGTGCACGGAGCGTCAATTTTAACTACTGAATATTTTATAAAAGAAATAGAAAACTCGGCAGCAGTGCTCTGTTGAGTTATAGAGCACTTGGGAATTTTAAGAAGACTCGAGAAGCGCTGAGAAGCACTCCGCTACGCGTCGTGCTTCTCCTAACGCTTCTCTCGTCTTCTTAAAATCCCCGCGTGCTCTATAACTCAACAGAGCACGCTGCCTTGTTTTCTATTTCTTCAACATATTGTTATGGCTCACTGAAAAAAATTATTTTACATGCTAACTTTTAAATAATTGCTAATAAATGCTAAGGAAAGAAAATAGTTGAGTCACCTCAGATCTCATGCGATTTCTTTCTTGCTCTGCACCCAAAAGAGCTTCAGACAGTTCTTTTTTGAGCTGCAACATTACATATCATTGTTAGTATAACTCTACCTAGTATATAAAACCAACCTTGGAGTAATTGCACAAAGTTTGGATTCATTATGATTTTTCCTCACTAGTAACAATAGGATGCTTCCATTTTTTTCTGTCTGGAACAGTTTTATACTGTTTGCACCAGTTCTAAGTTATATACAGTCATATATTTCTGCCAGAAATTACTGTCATAGCCAAAACTACTGCTAACATTGGCTGCAAACAGTATCTGTTGAAGACTAAGTATCCCTTTTTACATTCTTTGCAGCCAGCTAAATGGAGGCTTCAACAAACCTTTTTGAAATAGGTGTGTATATTATTATAAAACCATGTAGCAACTATCTATATTTCAATTGAGATATGTACCTTGAGTACTTGTTCCTTTTCTTGCTGTACTTGGTCACTCAGCATTTCCACATCTGATACTATAAACAGAATGCCACAGATTATTATAAAGTTTAACATAAAAATCAAATAACATCATAATAATATTATTATGATGTTATTAATATTATTATTATGATGTTATTTTATCATCATCATTGTTATTATAATTAGTAATTATTTTTTTAATAGATAACATCATTATTGTTACATAATACATTCATCATCAAAATCTAAATCACCATCAACAACACCATCAACATCATCGTCACCATGGGGGTTAAGGATCACTGGAGGAGTAGTACCTTTCCTAGTGGCCTAGTGTAGGTGTCCTAGACTGGTCTCCCCATATCCAGCACATTGTGAAGCGTAAAATATGATCCCTCAAGAACTGATCACATAAGCCTCTCCAACTGTGAAGACCGACCATGTGTCCTACTCGTGGTACCCCTGTTACTATCGCAAAACATGGCGGATCTAGGGGAGTATACCCCAATATAAAACATAAAGCACAATGGAAAAGCCTCAATGTAGTAAATCATACCACATCGTCCGTCGCGCGGGTCAACAAGGGACGCGTCCCTCGGTGACAGGCCAGGCTGGGGTCGAAAAATGTGCTACTGGCTGTGATAGCTTGTCCACCATAACACCAGGTACAAGAACTCATACGAAGACTGCAAACAACAAGGTCAATATAAAGCCCACTACTCGATGTAACAACATTAGAATCACAACCATTAATGTGAGGACCTTACAAGATGATATAAAGTTAGCAACAATAGTAAAGACAGCAAGTGATCTTGGTCTTGACATTTTAGCAATGCAAGAAGTAAGACGCACATCCTCTGGATTGTTGACACTTGACGATGATTCTCTGAAGGGATGGAAACTTGTATGGAGTGGACATAAACGAAAACATGAACATGGAGTGGGCATACTCTTAGCACCACACGTAAAAATTAAAAGTTACCAGGAACACCTACCAGCAAGGATAATATCTGCTACCATAAAAGTGAAAGGCATGAGAATAGCAGTATTGGATGTGTACGCTCCAACAGATTCTACCAAATCAGTTACAGCTAAATCTGTATTCTACTCAGCTCTAAGCAAAGCAAAGGCTGAACTAGATGATAATCCGAAATATAAATCAATAATACTCGGCGATCTCAACACTACAATATCTTCACACAGTAAAGAGACAGACACGTGGAACTCTATTCTTGGACATAACAACTCGGATAGAGTTGAAACTAATGATAATGGGGAACGCTTACTGACGTGGTGTTTAAAGAATCAGATGAAAATCATGAACACGATTTTAAGAACAAAGAGAATCCACCGAGAAACATGGCGACATGCTCGAACTGGGAAATGGAAAAGAGTGGATTACATATGCACCACCAAGTGGGTTTCAAGATTTGTCCGTTCTTGTCGAGTGTATATTGGACCTTCATCCTTATTCGATACTGATCATCGGTTACTAGTGATGAATATTGAATTCCCAAGTACAAAACGAGAATTACATCACCAATTGAACAAGACATATACATGTAAAAAAAAGCCAATGGTTGATTTGCGGGCACTAAGGATCAATCCAGATATCCAACAAAGATTAACAGAGAAACTAGATAGAGCATTCCAGGGACTTGAATGTAATGAAATGAACGAATTGAATGAGCGAATAGTAACAACGGTAATCAAAACTGTTGATGAGGTATGCCCGAAAATTGATCCAGTAAAGAAGAAAGAACCTTGGGAAGATATAATCTTTCAACAACAGATGAGAAGCTTACGAAACTGTACTAAACATGATGATATGAGAAAGCTTCAGAAAACGATCAAGAAGCGAAGAAGAGAATTAAAGAATAATTATTACAAGGAAATGGCGGAGAACATCAACACAGCAGCAGAAGCAAGGATGGTTGAGAGGGAATTTGCAATTGCAAAAAAGTACTCTGTACTAAAATCCAAATCCAAGTTATTGATATCAAATGAAAAACTGAAGATACACTTTGAAGATCATTTCAAGGCACGGCAATTACCACTCCCACCTGAGCTTGCAAACCCAGATGAGTACCCACATCTGAGGGATGAAGTAGTATATATCAACGAAGATCCTCCTGATGAACAGGAAATAAAAAGGGTTCTGAAGAGTTTTAAGAACAACAAAAGTGCTGGAACTGATAAGCTGAAAACGGAGGGACTGAAATACAATGAAAGTAAGAACTTGGTGAGCATGATCCTAACGTTGATAAAGTTGATCTGGACCTGTGTTCAGGTCCCAAACTCATGGCTACACTCCAGCATCACCTGTCTCTATAAAAAAGGCAAGAAGAGTGTAGCAGCGAACTATCGTGGATTATATATTGGAGCAAATATAAGCCGTATCCTTGTAAAAATTATTATTAACAGATTACAAGGTGCATATGAAACACACATCAGCGAGTGTCAGTATGGATTTCGTCACAATAGATCTACATCAGATGGAATCTTCATTGTAAAGACAGTGATTGAGAAATATGGAGGACCCCTGATCATAGTGTATGTTGATCTTAGTGCAGCATATGACCATATACCACGTAATTTTCTTTTCCGAGTACTGCAGATACGAACAGGAGCCACTCATCTGGTAGCCATACTACAAAAATTATATGAAGGCACCACCGCATCGATACAGGGAATGAAAGAAACGTTTGATGTGCTCATAGGATGTAGACAAGGTGGACAAGAATCTCCATGCTTGTTCAACTACTACTTTGACTACGTTCTGACAGTGGCGGCCTATGAAATTGACAAAGCCTTTCCTGATGGCTGGGGTATCAATCTCGAATTCAATATCCCGTATATGTGCACCAACAGGGAGCAGCGGCGTGGTGGAAGAATGAGTGGAGTGGAGATAATGAAGTGGATACTTTATGCAGATGATGCTGCACTTTTCTGTAAAACAACGAGTGAGGCACAGCAACTTCTCACCATAATAAATAATGTGTGCCAACAATTTGGGCTTCAAATTTCATTCAAGAAGACCAAAACACAGGTATTTAATGATGACAACTTTGCAATACAGCCAACACTATTTAGCATTAACAATCAAGTCGTGGATAATGTCAGAGAATTTATGTACCTAGGGCAAATGATAACAACTGAGGAAAAGGGATGTTTCACTGAAATGCGTGTTGCCAGGGCAAATGCAAAATTCAATGAGCTTTGCAATATTTTAACGGACAATAATGTCAACCTGTGCACAAGACGGAAAATCCTGGAAGCGTGTGTTAGATCGCGGTTAATATATGGTACACAAGCATGGTTTCCTAACGAACAACAACTGAATAGACTTGAAGTTTGTTGGCACCAGATACTACGGAGCATGGTAAAAGGAGGGTGGAAAAGAAAGAAAGCATCAGAAGATTCAGAAGAAGAAGTTTACAGCTTTGTCTACACAAATGATGAAATCCAGAATATCATGAAGACGATACCCATCAGAGATTTCATTTACTCACAATATCTGAAGTACATTGCACATATATGTCGAGATCACAATAATGCAATCACAAAAAAGGTTCTATTTGCGAAGCCAAGTAGGAGATATTACAGAGATCCATGGATAAAGATCGGACAGTTGATGGGAACATCAGTGGACCAGGCAAAGAGATTGACACAGTCCAAAAATGAGTTCAGCAGAGTGATCAACCAGCGATTCACTCTGGCTCTTCGTTGACCAGGTCAACAATAGAGAAATTGTACTGTACTGTACTGTAACAACACCATCACAACTCACAGCCACCACCATCAATATAATCATCATCAGCATTATCACAACCATCATCATCAACATCACAACTCACAGCCACCACCATCAATATAATCATCATCAGCATTATCACAACCATCATCATCAACATCACAACTCACAGCCACCACCATCAATATAATCATCATCAGCATTATCACAACCATCATTATCACCATCACAACTCACAGCCACCACCATCAATATAATCATCATCAGCATTATCACAACCATCATTATCACCATCACAACTCACAGCCACCACCATCAATATAATCATCATCAGCATTATCACAACCATCATTATCACCATCACAACTCAAAGCCACCACCATCAATATAATCATCATCAGCATCATCACAACCATCATTATCATCATCACAATCATGCAACATGTTTTCAAGACAAATGTTATCATTATAGTACCTAGTTTTCTATTTTCATTTTCTTTGACTTCCATCTCAGTCAAAGCATCATCTAGTCTTCTCTCAAGGTTTTCTACGTCTTCTCTAAGTTCATAAATCTCTGGATCAGTAGCTATACTAGTGGGAGATGCTTCCCTTTCCATGGCTTCTTGTAGCTGTGCATCAGCTCTTTCTTGTGCTTCTTTCATCTGCATTCTCATCATGTCCAACATTGATTGCTGTTGCTGTTGAGCTTTCTTCAGCTCATCATCATCACCTTTTACTTTGTTTAACTTATCAGCCATTTTGGCATTTTCTTCTTTTCTTCTATTTTGATAATGAGCCTATTATAATTATTATATTAATTAATGATATTAGTACATGTCAACAATATAATCATGTAATGGGAATTGATCCTCTAGTATGATGAATATTGCATTATGTGAATTGTTTGATGCACTAGTACTATTTGCCCTTGTCACAAGGGTTTTACTGTTTTATCTCCATCAAAAATATTATTTACATACGCCCAATTAAAAGCTGGCAACCAAATATTTGAAAAACTATTCTTCTTGACTGCCTCTCATGTATGTGAAATCTTCATTGTGCTTCAATGTGAGGCTAGTCAGTCAAGACCAATATAAGGTCACCATGATTCAGTCTAATTGGGTAGTGACTGTGTGTTCCCTAAGTCAATATAGGGTGCTAGAATAAAGTTATTTCTATAATTATATAAATAGCTCACCTTATGTCTGTTTGCAACTTCACTGATAGCATTTCCTAACTGTTGTCTAAAACATCTTCTCATAACTTGTACTCTCTGATAATAAACCACATGGCATTAAATTACTGATCAATGAACAAGAAATGAACATGAGATAGAATAAATTTATAAAGAAATGTAAGAATGAATAAATGAATGAAGGATTTGTTAAAGAATTAAATCAAATAAATGAAATATATGTTAAAGAAATCAAATAAATTGATGAAAAATGAAATGAATAAATATAAAGAAACTAAAGGAATGATCTAAGTAATTCTCAACTTTTCCCTGATCATTGCATTAAAGGTAATCTCGTAAGTTGAGCAGGAATTATTCACCTCATGTTTATAGTGAAATTGTTTTGAATAATGTTTACCTTTTCTTGTTCTTTCTCCATCTCTAATAGTCTTTCATTCACTCTACAGTATCTGTTTGATGAAACAAAAGTAGTCTTTCAAGACTTGCAAAATCCCAGGGGGGGGGGGGGGGGGGGAGATCCAATGTTTTTTTTGAGTTGACAATTTTCGTTCTGGGTCAAGAGACCTGCCACATATTTTTTTAGGTCTTAAAAAGAAACCCATATTTTTTTGCTTTTTTCACATATCTTCGAGTTCAATTTTTGTTTTGATCCATTCATCAGAAAATTATTTGTTTGAAATTCTTTTCAGCAAGGTTTGAGTTCCGTAAAGAAACATACTGACAACATTAAAGAAGACAATTGGTCTTGTATTGTTTGGGGTTCAACATTTGCATGCCACATATTAAGTTTTACATGCTTTTAGTGTTTATATACTGTACAAAGCTGGTCACTTACAAATCTAAAGCTCTTTCTTGCAACTGGTTTTCATATTCAGCTCTCAGGATGTACTTTGCATAATGTATGTTCCTCTTCATGGTATCAAGATCCTAAAACAAAAGTGTTAGTATTGATTACACTAATTAATACATGTGATATTTGGTACTTACAGAAACCAACTGCTTCATGACGTTAACCATCTTTTGGATTTCAAGGACATCACTAACTTCTGTCTGGGTTGCTCTATCTTGACTAAAATAGCCTATTCTCAGTTTGTCTGCTAACGATGGTCTGCAGATCAAATAAATACACACATTAATGCATTCTACACTTGGTAATTAGTTATCAATATTCAGTGCTCAAGATAAACTATGCAGACCATGACCATAACTTAAATTCAAATTTTGTATTTCTTTTATACATATATTTCCAAATAAGTTTTGTTTTATGTTTCAAGACCATCTAAATATAGCTTTCATCTTAGTGCAGCAATAAATACAAGTTTTTACAACTTATCTGAAAAGATAGCTTACTTGTATTCATCAAAGTCCATGCTGAAAGAAGATTCCCGGCCCGTTATTTCTGGTGAAAATGTTCCCTTAATCGTAGACCTTCGACCTGGTGATGTAGGGAGTGCTGAATTTATATCTGTTTCCTTTAGAGAACGAACATTTGGGTTTTCACTTGACTTTGAGGACATAATGGATTCGTTATCTGGAGTTGCGGAGTCCGCCATCTTGTTTTCTTTACTTTGCTCGGCCACACGTTGCCTTGGTGATTCCACAGGATGCCCAAATTATAAATTTGAACAAGTATCTCAAACAATATTTTACATTGTGCAAGATTGTGCAAAGAAATCGAAAAAAAAATTCCATTGTATTTTGATATTTATTGAACCAATTCATCATTTCATTATAAAGTTAACAGCAATCCTAAATGATTTAATAAATTGCAATTTATTAAACATAATTTTTAATGAAATCTTTGTTAACAATTAAAAGTTAGCTGAATGTGATTATTACATTAAAATGATGCCATGTACCTTTTGGAAAAAGAGTGTCTAACCTGCATCGCATCAGGCTAAAACTGGTTTTCAAAGTTGCAGAAGTGTCTTTTTTTTTACATTTGGGCTTCCTGTGGTTATCTTCAAAAATCAAAATGGCTGCCACCCAGGGAAGTCAGGGATCAAGATTTGCTGGAGTAAAGACTTACAGCGAGAAATTTAAACAACCTGAATTAGATGAGCAAGGAAGAGTAAGAAAGGTAACTTTTTAGAGGAATTGCATTGACAAAAACAAAGCAATGAATATAAGACAATTTTACTGTTTTGTCCCAGAGACATCGCCTCCTTTCCTTCTAGCTCTGTATTTTTAAAGCTTTACGTGAAATACAAACACTTTATTCTTTTATGTCATAGAAAAACAGATTGAAAAACTCTTTTTACAAAAAAAAGAAACATTGCTAATAATTGTTATGTGGAGAAAGAGAGAAATACCTAAGCCTTTTTCTCCTATGATATCACGTGATGTCCAGTGGATATTACTATAAAATTCTCAATAAAGTTCATTGTTTGCCTAAATGTAGATTGAGACAAGAGAAGATGAAGAGCAGAATATCAAACTGTCAGAGATCATTGATCTGTTACTTGCTGCTGGTTATTTTAGAGCACGGATCAAAGGACTCTCTCCTTTTGACAAGGTAACATCAATATTTTAACCAATACGATAATAAGAATAATAATAAAAATAATTAAAACTATAATTTATTTATATTATTTATATTATACATTTTTCTTTATACAAGAAGCAAGTATGTTCTCAGTTGGTTGGTGTGTCACTTTTGTAGTGAGAAGTCTGAATTGTGACATAATGTTACAACATAATCTGTGACACATTTATTTGTGCATACAGCTTTGTACAAGGTTGAGTACAGTTCTACTTTTCGCAAACAAAACTCATCAACTTGCAACACCATTGCATTGTGTATCACCCTCCAGCAACTTTTGTCACAACAGCATTGCAACTAAAAACAATGTTACAGCGCCTTAACACTATCTTTTTCCAATGTCAGGTTGTTGGAGGAATGACGTGGTGCATTACTGTATGTGACTTTGATGTTGATGTAGATCTTCTTTTCCAAGAAAACTCCACCATTGGACAGAAAATGTAAGACAATTTTTCATCATGAATATAATTGTATTGTAAATGAATCTTCTTTTGTCACACACATCTTCCTGTATTCTTTTTTCTTTACATAATGATCATTATTATTGTCTTCATGATTAAAATGATTTATCACCATCATTACCATGATCATCATCATTGCAATCATCATGATTATTATTTTACAATATTATAAACAAGTTCCTTGGCTTTTGGAGTGAGAGGTTCCTGATTTCAATCCAAATTAGCCTCACACTTGTTTTGTTTTAAATACCCCAAAACAGAGAATTAATGGAAAGAGGAGGAATTAAAAGAGCACATTATCCTTTCATTCTTTCCCTTTTCAGCTTAGATTGGATATTTTGATATCCAATTAAAAACAACTTTCCTTCACTTTGCTATTTCCTATGTCATTTAATATATTATTATCTTATATTTTTAATATGACATATGTGTCTATCAGCCATTTGAATTGAGAACGGTTTTTGCTTTCTATTGCAGAGCTTTGACAGAAAAGATTGTTGCTGTACTCCCTCGTATGAAATGTCCTCATCGTCTAGAGCCTCATCAAATTCAAGGTTTGGATTTTATCAACATTTTCCCTGTTGTTCAGGTGGGTGTCATTCACATCTAAGTAGAAAACTGATTCTGGGTTTATATACATGTATATACTTTATTCAAACTTTGAACAAAGTCCTTTTTTTTTTGAAATCTACATTGTTGATGGTTGTAGTGGCTTGTCAAGCGTGCCATTGAAAGAAAAGAAGAAATGGGCGACTACATCAGGGAGTTCTCAGTCTCACAGTTCAATAAATGCCATACAACACCACAGGTATTAGCTTGGTTCAAGTTATAACATAGTCATTATTCATAATTAACCTTGATAAATGAAATTTAATTGTGTCGCCAAGTAAGAATGACAATAATTTGTACAAAAACTATTCCTCCATCTTGGGCTCAAACAGTCTTGATCACTTTCTGTGTGAGTGTACAACCCGTTGGGAGGCAGATGGAAGGAAGGGTTCTATTTTAATTCCCAGAATGCTACAGGACATAAGCTATTTGGAACCTGAGTGTAATGTTAATTGATAATAATACTATGAAAATCACTAGAGTGGTTAAATGTACGTTGAAAATTTGGCCTTGGGGGTGTGTCTTTTTGTACCACATGACCAATTTTGAGCAAAATGATTGGCCAGAAGCGATCACATGGTACAAAAAAAATTGGTCACATGGATGGAATTTTTGGGGCATAATTACCAGTCTAATGATTTCCATAATATCTTGCACTTGACATTAATCCCCCTCGCGCACAACCCTCCTAAGATGACTTCATTTATTGGTTAATAATTACAATGTATTATCACAACCAATAAATAGAGTGTTCTCAGGAGGGTGTGTGTACCCCCTGCCCCCCTCCCTGGATCAACCCTAAAGGAAAGGTGCCATTAGAGTTTGTAAAGAGACAATATTGTTGTTATACTTCAGGATGAAGAGTTTTATACCAGAAAACCAAAGTGCATGGAGACAATGGCCAATATGAAGGTATGGTAATAAATGATCAAGCTATTTTATTGCTTTTCTGGAACTGCCCTTTCATGAATTTGTTTCACTGAACATAAAATAATAGATTGAAGTCAAGGCCGGATTGGATAGAATACAGTGAATGTATACATTCATCCAGCCTAGACTGCGAACAGTCCCTTCTTTTCCCTCCAGATTCCGAGGAAAACAAGAGAAAAATGAGCATTTAAATAAAACACGGACGAGCGGGGATTGGGGGCGAAAAGGGGGAGGAGCGATGGGAGAGGAAAAGTAGGGACTGCAGACAACACTGTAAAGGTTGAATTCACCGTTGGCTACACAACGGAAAATTCCCATTGGTCAGAATTAACGATCACTCATCGTCCTGTCAATCAGAACTATCAAGGGACAAACACTTCGGTTGGCTTATCGGGACTGGTCACAGTATGAAAACATAGCCGAAGGTCCATTGAAGTTTAATAGTTTAGTGAATTTTCTAAACGTGAGATATATTTAGAGACGGAGCAGAGAACTACGGTTGAAAGTCTCCTGAAAAGCCAGGAGTCTTCTGTTCGATAGAATAGCCAAATAAACAGGAATATAAGAGGGAGATTGCCTACACCAGATCTTCCTGGAACGTTAAATATATTCTCTGTTGAAATCGTTGTACTCTTGGCAAAATCACCGTAGAAGTTCTTAAATGAATAACTGCAAACCCTACAGAAATCGTTTACAGTTGAAAGACTGGCCTTCCGACCTCTCTTGTTAGGGAATTTTTGTCTTAGGCGTCTCCATGCATCATTCTTATTTGCGAAGTTTTATACTGGAAGTTTATGTAGAGAGTTGACCTTGCCAGTGACCCAGAAAACATGCTTTAATTATACTTTTTTACTGATTTCTAATTGGATAGTTTTAATTGGATCTGATTTCATGCAGTCGATAATGACGAGCCAATGATAGTTTTGACAAGCTGCGAAAAATGGGCGGTAATTCAACCTTTACAGTGTTGTCTGCAGTCCCTACTTTTCCTCTCCCCTCCTCCCCTCCCCAACTCGCCCCCAATCCCCGCTTGCTCGTTTTATTAAAGTTAAAATCTTCTGAATTCGGAGGGAAAAGTAGGGACTGCTCGCAGTCTAATCCAGCCTAGACGTTGACCCAATTGTTGTTGTCATGCCAATTCAGGAAAGCTCTATTGAACTGATAGTAAATTATTGAAATCCTAGAATACTTACAAACCTAAAAGAATCTATCGAAGGCCTGGTGGATCAGCCATAACTGATGAGCAAACAAGAGTGAGGACAACTCTTTTGGAGTATGGATGGTGAGATTACACAGTTAATGTGTTTTGATTTGTTGATACATTTGAGTGTGAAGGACACCATTATTTTCACATTTATTATATAACTGGAATAACCTTTATTCTCAATATACCAGCACTGATATTGAAGTTGTTGCAATTTGCTTGCACTTGTCAAAACAAACATACAGTGTGTTTATATGGACATGGCTTGACAGATATTTTATCTATTATACAGGCAGTTTGGGTTTAGTAAAGAGCAAAGAGAAAAAGACAAAGAGAAGGCAGAAAAGAAAAAAGCAGCAGCTGCAGCAACAGGAAGACAAAGAGCTCCTTCTGGCGGAGAAGAGGATGAATACCTTATTGAACAGGTACAAATATCTTTACTACAATACAGCTACTTCTTTGTGTTGCTGTTTACCCCTCCTTCAGCCCTGCCTCCATCCGTTATTTCTTCATCCACTCATTCATTTTATTTAAAGTAAAGTAAAGAACAGTATTTTGTGTTGGAAGTCCCTTTAGCCAAAGCTAATCTTCCAGAGAGCTGGGTATTTAAAGCTACTTAAAGCTACACGGAAAGAAGAAAAGTCGAAACAAGGATGCAAAGTCACTGGGAATTGAACTTGGGGCCTCTTGCACTGAAAGGTGCACACTAGCCAACTGTGCCAACCTTGCACTATCAATGTGTTTTTTTGTATTTTTTCCTCATTTTCGTTTTATTTATTTTATTATTTTCCTTCCTTCATTTCTTTCTATCTTTCCCATCCTTCCTTCCTTCCTCCCTTCCTTGTTTCTATCTTTTCCTCTACTGTTTTTTTCATTTTTTTGTCTTTCTGTTTTGTCTTTGTTGTCTTTCATTTCTATCATATATTTATTTGATTCTAGAAAAGGTTGTCATCTCTGCTGAAGGGTATGTCAGCAATGGAGGGGAAAGAAGGAATGTTATCATCTAGTACTGTTGGATCCATTGTTGACTTACAGTCTGAGCAAATCTCACAGATTGCATCAGAATATGCTGAAAGAGTAAGTATCAAAGTGATATAATACCAGGTTTGAAAAATCCTACGATTTAGCTTCTTCCATGTTTAAAGATTTTTTGTCCTGAAAACTGGATCTAAAGTAATGAATCAGTTTAGTCATCAGATCATGATAGGAAAGTTAATTAAATGCAGATATAGGAAACAAATTAGGGGACAAATAACCTTGTCAACTATGACAGTCATCTAAAGTGGTCATATCCTGTCATTAACCAGTTCCCACTTGGTTGGGGAATCCACTTTTAAATGAATAAACAATAGTAAACCACTGAAAATGCAGAAAATGTCATTGTCCCAAATCAAGTTTTTGTAGGTGCAAAATAGCCCAACTGCTATGTAGTTGATTTGAATGATAAAAGTCACATAATTGATGTCATATTTTCCTTTAAATACAGCAAGCTGAGCTTCAGGAGGGTATTGAAGGTAGAGGGGAGCGTGTAGGTGGAGCCCAAGCACACAAGAGAATGGTAGCATCTTTGGAAAAACAGATAGCTGTACAAGAAAAGAAATTGGATCAGGTTAGACATATATTGCAGCATTGAATATATTCTGCTTCTCTGCATTGATTTGTTTGATGGACAAGTAGCAGGTCATTTGCTAGTGATATTCTGAAAACACAGTTTCATAGTTACACTACTAATTTTTTTGTACATGCAAGTGCAGGTGATGTGACATGTGAGTGGCACTATAGGTGAAAGTTAAGTGGTGTATTTTGTTATGGTTTTGCCAACCAACCATTGCCAAATCTATTGTGAAAATGGTTGGCAAGGTAGCATCACAATACAGACATTCACTTTGCTCACCTATAGAGTTGATATTTTTACATGATTTCCGTCATGATGTTGTTTTGCTCACCTATAGAGTTGATATTTTTACATGATTTCCGTCATGATGTTGTTTTGCTCACCTATAGAGTTGATATTTTTACATGATTTCCGTCATGGTGTTGTTTTGCTGTTTCAGATCACAGAAAAGCAACAACAACTACAGACTTCCCTTGATGGATCTCAAGAACAACTTACACAAGTAAGATTGTTTTCAGTGTCATAGTAAATAAGCCTTCATTAGGCTGTTTAGTCAGTTTGTTGGTTAGTGAATCAAACACTCAGTTGGCCAGGTTATCACTCACCAGTAGGCCTGCCAGTCTGTCAGTAGGCCAGCCAGTCGGCCAGTCAGCCAGTCGGCCGGTCGGCCAGTCAGCCAGTCAGCCAGTCAGCCAGTCAGCCAGTCAGCCAGTCAGCCAGTCGGCCAGTCGGCCAGTCGGCCAGTCAGCCAGTCAGTCAGTCAGCCAGTCAGTCAGTCAGTCAGTCAGCCAGTCGGCCAGTCAGCCTGTCTTTCATTCAGTCAGTCTCAATCAATTTTGTTTTGTTCAGGTTTGTGCACGAAGTGAACGTATTGGTGAAGAGATGCAGAAAGTCAGTGAAATGGAGAAAGGAGAGAATGCTGTGTAAGTTTAATGAAGTAGTAACCTGCTTGTTTGAAATCCTCTCTTGTTATTGTGCCATGTGACTTCTGGCCAATCTTTTTGCTCAAAAATAGTCATAAAAACACACACACCTCCAAGGTTGTATTTTAAAGAGATCTAGTGATTTCCATAGTATCTGTTCCATCACTGTAAAATATGCACATATTTATCATAGAACGAGAGACTTTGTGCTTACCTGTATTATGTATTTTTCAGTATCTTGGACCGTCTACGGTCTTTGGTTGCTATGAATGAAAATCTCAAGAAACAAGAGCAGCAGTTTAGAGCCCATTGTAAGGTATGGCTGTCCTTTTTGTTCATTGGAAGGTATGGCTGTTCTTTTTGTTGTAAGTGTTCTTTTATGTGTGCGGCGTGTGCTAGTGTTGTTTCTTGAAAGAGTTCACTGCTCCCACTCCTGCTCATGGCACACCTTGTGTTAACTTCCTTTCAGGAAGAAATGGTGCGCCTTCAAGACAGTATTAACAAGCTAAAAACAGAAGAAGGCCAAGAAGACAACGACGAAAAGGTTTGTTTTTGATTATTAAAAATTTTGAATCGCCGCTTAGGGACTAGTTAACTTTATAAACGATTCTAGAATTGTCTTAACAGTTATCATTACCATTATTGGTGTTAATTGATGATATATTTATTTGTAATCTAATTATGTTGTATCGTGATTTATTTAGGAACGCATGGACAGGATTGACAAGCAATATGAAGCCGACAAAGCTAAGCTACAAAACATCCGTCTCTTACTGGTACAAAAACCACACCACTGTGATATTATACTTAACAATTATTTACCGAAGGAATAGAATAGAATCTTTATTTGCTCTTATATACTAATTACAATATATTGTACATTATATTATACATTTTACATTTTTTCTTTCTATATTCGTTTGTATATGTTTGTATGAGTGTTTCTATTATGTATGTTTTATAGAATATAGAAATTGAGCATGGAGGCTAAGTAAACTGGGAAGTTATCGAGTTAGCCTCCATTTAGGTTTTTGTTTAATACATAATATTCAGGTATAAAGAGCGGTAAGATTATAAACAATTTAACAAAGAGAGAAAAAACGTTCAGAAAAGAAAAAAGAGAATAGAACAGGAAAACACTAATATATACAAAATAATATTAAATATAGTTTTTGTGAAGTAAGTAATATAAATATAGATTATGTTTCTTCATAAAGGTATATATATACTATGTATCATTGTGAGTTTTGAGTACTCATTAAGTATGCTTTCACTTTTTTATCAAATGAAAGTACACTTAATATTTTAAGTTCATATGGGAGGTCAGCCCATATATTAGAGCCAGTATAAGAGAGTGATTGTTTGCCAATGTTTGTTCTAACTCTAGGTTTATATAAATTTCCTTTGGTTGCATATCGTGTATTATAGGCGTGAACATTTTTTGCTTGTGTAAATATATTATTGAATGTATTTGGCAGTAGTCCTTTGTGCCACTTATGGACGAATTTCAAAATGTGTAATCGATATACATTTTGAACTGTATGTATATTTAGCAGGTTGATGAGCGGTTTGGCACTGTCAGTGTATTTCCCATAGAGAGTAGCAAAAAATATTATTCGTATAATATGGTTTTGTTTGCACTGGACTTTTTGGATGTTTGTTTTATAAGTACTACCCCATGCCTCAATAGCATAAGAGATATAAGGATAAATCAAATTATAATAAATTTGCCTTAGTTGTTTTAGTGACAGATAGTGCCTTAACCTTAAAATTACACCTGAATTACGTGAAATTCGTGAACATATGTAAGATATTTGATGTTTCCACGACAGGGAATCATCAAGTATAACTCCAAGGTACTTGACATAATTTCTCCTTTCAAGACAAAAGAAAGAACCGTCTTTATCAGGGATTTTTATATTGATCGAAACATCCTTTTTCCTTTTAGATTTAACTATCATAAAATTTGTTTTTGTAAAGTTTAAAGAGAGCTTGTTGACATCTAGCCATACTTTGACTTTTGATAGTTCTATGTTCATTTTATTCTCAAGGGAGTTGATATTGCTATCAGACGTAAAGATATTTGTGTCGTCTGCAAAAATTTTAAAATTTAGTTTGTCAGAACAGTTTGGTAAATCATTAATGTATAACAAAAACAATAGAGGTCCCAATGTACTGCCTTGTGGTACTCCACAGGTAATTGTCTGGGAATCAGAGTATGTATCACCTAATGAGACGTATTGCTTTCGATTTTTAAGATAGCTAGAGAACCAATTTAGCGGTAGACCACGTATTCCGTAAGTTCTTAATTTGTTAAGCAATATTGAGTGATTAACGGTGTCGAATGCTTTTGATAGGTCTAAAAATACTCCACAGGTATAAAGATTGCTATCAATTGCCTTTTTTAAGTTGTCGGTGATTTCAGTTATAGCTTGCATGGTTGAATGACCTTTCCGAAAACCAAATTGATATTCATATAAAATGTTGTGTTTGTCAATATAATTGATTATCTGATTATAGACAAGTTTTTCAAATATTTGAGCAAATGTTGGTAGAGTAGAGATTGGTCTGAAATTTGATGGGTCAGTTGAATCTCCTCCTTTGTCAATAGGAGTGACTTTTGCTATTTTAAAGGCATCAGGGACAATTCCCTGATGTAAGGATATGTTAAAAATCGAAGCTAAAGGTTCAGCTATGTTGTTGCATGCTATTTTGATACATCTTCGTGGTACGCCTATCGTGGATTTGTTTTGATTTAAGTTCATGATGATATCTTCTACTTCGTGTGGGAGTATGCTTCGAAACATGAAACTGTTTTGAAAGTTTCTATTGATGTAAGTTGTTGGATCTGTAGTAACTTTCGGTAGTTTTTCTGTTAATTTTCTTCCGACATTAACAAAGTAAGAATTCAATTGATTTGCAATGCTATTTTTATCTGTGTAAGACTTATTATTATATATAAGCTTTGTAATTTTTTGTTGTTGTGTAGCACTCTGTTTTCGATTGAAAAGCAGTCCAATTAACTTCCAGGTCATTTTAAGATTTTGGCTATTAAGTTCAAACTTATCTTGAAAATATTTCTTTTTGGAGGCTTCTTTGATTTTGTTAAGTTTGTTGCTGTATGCTTTGTAAAATTTAGCTTTTCGGGGATCTTTACTTAAAAAGTGGCTACTAAACAACTTATGCCTATTTACAATTGAAGTAAGAATAGCTTTTGTGACCCACGGTTTTTTTGTTTGTTTACGTCTTTTATTTGACATTCGACGTATAGGAGCATGTTTATCAGTTATTATTTGAATAGCGTCATTAAATTTTGTCATGCTTTCATTGACGTTCATGCTAATGAGACTATCGAAATCCGCTTCTTCAATGTCTCGAAGGTATGCTTCATTATTAAATTTGGTAAAGTCTCGATAGTATTTAATGTTATCATTTCTTATAACAGTATTTGTTATTGAACAGAATATAGGTAGATGATCCGTTATGTCTGCCAAACATATCCCAGTTTTAGAAATTTTTTGAGGTACGTTAGTATATATATGATCTATTAAAGTTGATGTATGGTCGGTTATACGAGTTGCTTTGGTTATCATAGGCATATAATTAGCACTAAGTAGCATGTCAAGATAGTCTGAAGTCTTATTATCGGTATTATAGTTGAAAAGATTAACATTTATGTCTCCTAGTATAAATACTTCTTTACTACTATTATCAAGGTCATTTAATTGTTCTTTTAGCTTTTCATTGAATTCAACGCAATCTGAGGAGGGGTGCCGGTAGATACACCCTACAACAATATTCTTTTGTTTTTGCCGTGAAATTTCGATCCAGCACGATTCAAAAGCTGCAGTGGAGCATTCGAGATCATGCCTTCTAATGTAATCAAGATCTTTTGAAATGTACATACCAACTCCCCCAGAGGAGGTTTTTGAGTTGGTGTTTATGAATGAATAATTTGGTATGTTAATATTATAGATATTTTGATCTTTTAATTTGGTTTCCGAAATCGCGATTATTTCTGGTGCAGAATTAAAAGTTTCAAGTAAATCCTCTAGTAATGATAAGTTTTTTTGAAGGCTTCGGATATTGAAGTGAATTATAGAGAAACCTTTTTGATTTTTTGACTTTTGGAAAAAATTTCCTGTTTGCTTAATGTTATAGTATTTTGATTGATCAGAGAAATTATGCGTGTACTCCTGCAAGTCATTCTCATTATCTGGACTTACTATATAATCTTGAAAGAGATCTTTTGAATGGAGTATATTATCGGAGGATGAGAAAACCCAGCTCCCTATTGTTCTTAAGAGCTCCTGATGGTTTAGCTCATAGAAAGGTAGTTCTGAAAGCGTATTTAAGTTATTGCTATCTATACTTGTATTATGTAAGGTAGTTAATTAAGAATATTGAATTTGTAAATTTATAGCTGTAAGATATTGTAAAGAGATTTTAACATTATAGTCTGATCTTACTTTCAGAAGTCCTTTATACTGGTATTTTAGGTTTTTGTTCTTCATCAGTAGTAGTGGTTTTACTTAGCCATCGATTTGCTCGAGGTCTTCCTCTGTATTAAATGAATATGTCACTGAGTTTTCATCCTCCTTCAAGAAGATTCTCCCGTTCTGTGTCCAGATGAATTTCCAGTTTCTTCGCTTTTTGATCCTGTTGACTTCACCAAAGAGTTTCTTTCGTTTGGGTGTTAATGACTCGGAAATATATATCCTGGAGTTTGATGGCGAACCGAGGTCAGCTATGTCGTTCACTTTGGTCTTTTGTAGCATTTTTCTCTTGTTGTAGAATATATTTCTCTTTTTACGAGATATGAACTTTACTATAATTTTTGGAGGTGCTTTGGTGTTTTTTGTCGGCAGCGGGTGCGCTACTGAAATATCTTCAGCAGAGATCGGAGATCCAATGTGATTACCAATCGCTTTCACAATGGCTTCCGACGAAGCTTCATCTTTGGCGTATATGCCTGTAATCTCAACACAGTCCCGTCGTATGTATTGTGCGAGTTCCTCTATCTCATATTGGGCTTCGACTGATCTTTGGTCTGTAATTTTGATGTCTTGTTTAATAAGACTCACTTCTTTGGCTTGATTATGTAACTTCTTGTTGGTTGTTTTGTATTCATCGAGCAAGCTATCGTATTTTTCAGATAGATAACTGGCTGTTTGCTCTATATTATTTAACTTCACTTCTAATTCGTCAACTTTTAGTTTTAAGGGAGTTACTGCTAGAGAGATAAGCTCTTTAACCTGTTCAAGAGTGACCATAGCGTCGGTCGATTTGAGAGCGCGAAAGTACGTCTTCTCTCTTCAACGACATATGCTAATTGAAGGGGAAGTGATTATCGTGGAATATTTACCGAAGCCGCGAGTCTTCTACGATAATCACGGAGCCTGAGGTGAATAATTGTTTTAGTATTTTTATACAAGTGAATTTTAATAAATAACGACGAAAAAAAATAAAAATAAAAATGGTTGGGGAAAGCGCCGGCCGGTTTTGAGAAACCAAAACAATGGCGGATCAATCCTGATTTTCGGACTCGTGGACCATAAGGATGAGAGGTCTAATTGTTTTAGTATAAACCAACTGGTAGGTCAACTTTGCCATATTTTGAAAGAAAAATAACACTTCAATCGTTTTATTTTGACAAAATGACAGATAATCGAAAGTGAAAATACCGAGCGCGACGCGCTCAATGACGTGTGACGGCAAGTCAAAATGTATTCAAAACATATCGAAATTTCAACTGTTTTTGTCATTTTTTCCCTCAATACTTTTTTTTAACGGCTGAAAATAGCATAATTTTAGTGTTAAAACTACTATATATTTTTGAACGACGGAGAAATTAAGAACAGTTCAAGAACAGTTTTTTTAATCTGGCTTTTCTCAATCAAACCATAGTTATTAACTATGATCAAACTGAAGAATCGTGTGATGGCGTCAGTAGCGCGCGCTCTTCAAGTCAAAATTCATTCACAAAATGTTTGCGCGTATTATTTAACTTTGTTGCGTATTGTGTATTTTTGGGGATAGCATTTTCTTTCATTTCAACGATCTTCTGAGAAACGACTAGTCACCATTTTGAAAAAAAAAAAAAACCTACAAAAGTTATATTAACCTACCGGTTAATATAACAAATTAGTATTTTTTTACAAGTGAATATAATAAATCCGGCGCGCTCATTGGTCGAGATTTTCGTCATATTTTGCGGCTTCGGTAAATATTCGACGATAATCACTTCGCCTTCGGTAAAGCAGAGGGGAGTTTTGTACGAGCATGCGCTAGACCGCTGAACTATTAAAAATTTACATGACCGCAATTGCTAATCGCTAGAGTGTTTACTTTGATTTTCTTAATTTGATTGGTCAATAAGTGTTAGGTAATTTATACAATTTCAGAAAAACATTTCTCGTCGCATTGATAATTAGGCAGCCATTGTTTAAGGTGCAAAAGGCATTGTTCACAATACCAACTAATTACGGTGTCACGGCGTACTCATCACAGATGTCACGTAATAGTACGAAAGGCGCTGTAATACAATAAACAAAATCGTTATTTTGACTCATTTCCCCATTTTTAACACTAAAATCAATAGTATGGCATGAAAGAACAGTCAACTGATTGATGTTTTCTGAATGAAATTATCATCATGAAATTGGGAAGTGAAATGAGTGCATAATGTGTTCCAGAATCAACTCAATAAAAAATGAATAAATCGTTTACCGATCTCACTACATTCTTTGCTACATAATTTTTAACACCTTAGTTAAACTTATTTAGGCAAAGAACGAGGAAAGTCATTGATTAATTTTGAAAAATAAGAAGAAGAACATTGCAGTTAAATACTGATGGCTGTGGTATACCGATGAATATTTTCAAAAATATAACATTTCCCCATTTTTTATAAAATCAAGATTGTGAAATTATCTTTCAATGAAAAATGGACAAAGCATTTTTGCAATAAAATTTTTGGAAGTTAGTTTAGATTTTGAGATAAATAATTATGAAATAGTAACATTTTAGCAGTTTCTTGTACGGGACTGCGATTTCATACGAAATTTCCGCAGAAATAACTGAAGCGATTGGAACGGTGCCTATTTTAGTTTTCTTTTACTCATAAGCATTAACTTTAGTTTAAATATCCAGAGTCACAGTATCCATTGAGCCAAAGAAAAATGACCACGAAGTCTTTGTTTATCCACTGAGTTAGCGGTCATGTTGTGTAGTTAAAGGCGTTTATTCGCGTTACATATAACTATATATCTCGTTTTCTTGACATCTAATTGGCACAGCAACATATTCTCCATGTCGAAGAAGGACCTAAAAAGCTTCTAATGGTAATTTACGGCTATCCAAGTAAGAAAACAACGACGGTAAACGACATTCAAAAACGTAAACATTACCCATCTTTGATGGTTATCGGACAAGGTTGACAAAGTCGCGCATGCTCATACCAAACTCCCCTCTGCTCCTCAGTAAATAATTGTTAAATATGACGAAAATTTCGACCAATGAGCGCGCCGGATATATTATATTCACTTGTAAAAAAAATACTAATAGAATAATATAACCGTGCAACTTCTTGCTCGACATTGCTTCGTTGCACGTCTTTATACAACTTAATACAGCTCGGTAGTTCAGTTCTACTTGCATTACCACTCAACAGTAGAGGACGTCTGTATGTTGTTCTTTCAACAATGAGCATATCATACTTCGTCTACATCGTGCATATATTATGCAGCATAGGTGTTGCAACTTGCAAGATTGTAACAAGTTGCACTGTTGCACTGAGGATAATTTCAGCAAAACTATATCCAACGTCATAATAGATTGTCTTTTTTAACAAATAGGCACGTAAAAACAGAGAGATAGCTGGGCTACAAAGAAAGATCGATGAAGTACCATCAAGAGCTGAATTGACTCAGTATCAACGACGCTTTGTAGAACTCTACAATCAAGGTACAATACATACAAAAATGGTTCATGTCATATCCTTTACTACTAGACTGCAAACAACCTCTGCTTTTCATAAGGTGTATTTGTTTTGCTTTTTTTTATTGCTGCTGTCATTATAGTGGCTAGAAGCCTATGGTATTAGTCAAGTATTAACTAGTGCCATCATTGAGTAAAGGCCTTTCTCACTTACGAACTATTGTCATTTTATGATTGTAGTTGCCGCAACACATAAAGAAACCAAACAGTTTTTCACTCTCTACAACACTTTGGATGATTCAAAGCTTTACCTTGGAAAAGAGGTAGGCATAAAAAACATGATATTGCATTGACTGGCTAAAGTGATTTCAATTCATAATAATAATGGTTATTGGTATTTTATTACAAACATATTCCTACCGTAATTACATATATAACTAGCGTACACTGAACTATGTGCTTATAGTATCAATAAACCGCACAATAAACTAGTGCAGTCGTGGTTTTCCACGCAGCTGCCCGGACCCTGATATGACTACAACTAGTTACGTCATGGAATTGTGAATATTTACTGTCCATTTTGTTGTCTAACAGGTTAATCTCCTCAACTCTATCCATGATAACTTCGAACAGTAAGTTGTGCTTGATGATATCGTTTTTTGTTGAGGAATTGCTCCGTCTTTTGTCGACCATTGGACTTGTTTATTGATGGCCAATCTTTTTTTCTATAGAGCAATGTCGTCACCAGCGAACAAGGAACAGTTTTTAAACCAGTTTGACCTGATTGTAAAAGGCGTAATAACAAACAAGGAAAAGGTGGGATCACATATTGATATTAAACGGTTTTTGTTCATGTAATTAATCTTAAAGTCATATCTTGATATTAAACGGTTATTGGCTGCGTTCATGTTAAAGCGCGTTGAGACGATGTGAAATGTCTTATAAAGCACACCATCAACTTAAAATCTCGATCATTCGCCTGAACAATTATCCAGGCTTGAAGGGAAGAACAAGCAGGAAGAGGAGATTATCAAAAAATGTTGTCTTAAGCAGCAAGCCTCAAGCCAAGACCGAAATGAATGCTGGTTTAATGCTGATAATGTATTGAAATCAGACTTGTTTTCTAAAGAATTCAAACTGATATCAAAATGTTAGCATCAGTTCACGTGCTTGTTTTTTTGTAACCATCAATTTGTTGATAACAAGTGAAATTTTAATATATTACCAGCACAAATCCAGCATTCATTTTGGTCTTGGCTTAATGCTTGCTGCTTTAGCGGCAGTTCAAGGGTTAGTGTATATCTGAATGGATAGGTCTCTATTATAGTAATGTCTACAACAGTTTGTTGTTTGTCATTCAGGTTGAAAAGAAAAGAGTGAATGAGAAACAGCGACGAGACACGTTGAATGAGGAGTATCTTGATTTGGTGGAAAAACAGCGTTTTTACTACAAAACCGTCAAAGATTTTACCGAGGTTTGTAATCAACGAAAACTCGTTCAATTCGGATGATTGACTTTCTGACTGATTGCTAATTAACTTACGAATGCACCCGACTGATTTCCGATTAACTTACCGATGTTTCCGACTGATTACCGATAAACTTGCCAATGCACCCGACTGATTGCCGATTAACTTACACACGTACCCAACTGATTAACATTTTTTTCTTTTTTGAAGGAATGTCGAAAGAATGAAATCTTGCTGTCGAAGTTGAAAAACCTAAAAGCCTAACCTAACAATAAATCTATCAGGAATCATAAATGATACAATTTAACAAAGATTTTAGACATTTTCATAACGACTTGTCAGATCACTTGTATGTTTTTAAAATTAGAATTAGAGGAAAAATAATTGAAATAAATGAAAAAATAAATTAACAAGAAATTTCAGGAGAATGTTAGTTGTTATAGTGACTTTTGTATCACATGTATTACATTGCGAATCAAAAAACTGTGGGCACCTTGAAATATTTTAGAAATCGTTTATTGTACGTTGAACAACTCACAAACGTATCACTGCAAGAAGTTTGACTGATGTGTAGTATGATAAACTTTTTGTAGTTAGAGGTGTTTGTGAGTTGTTCAACGAACAATGAACGATTTTTAAAATATTTCTGGGTGTCGACGGTTTTTTGATTCGCACTGTAATAAACTATCAACCATTGCTTTAACAATAATATGCCTCCTTCGTGTCTTGTGTTTTCTTTTTTATGTATTGGGCACCCTGTCTCAAATTTGATGGAGGCCAATATGACAAAGGGATTTTGTCAGGCGAATATCCACGTATCATATTCATATTTACTAACAATACGAATGTTTTTGTAAACTACTTTGAATGAAGCAGGTAAATTAACTCAACCACGTGCAGTAATGATCACGTGACGTGGGATCAAATAACTGATCGTCGTGACTTTAAGTATAGTCTCCTTCGCAGCCGTTTTTAGTGTCATCACGAAATCCTCCCTCCCCACTGTGGGAGGGACACAGGAAGCCCGACACTAAAAACGGCTGCGAGTTAGACTAGACTTTAAGCCATACTATAAAATTAGTTGGGTTGCCTGTGTTAGAATTAACCCGTAAATCCGTGTAATGGTTTAGTAATTGGCCAATAAGGGATGGAAAAGGCAACACTGGATAGTATCGGTCTATGGTAATGTTTGATTCTAAATCAATAAACAGTCGGGGGTGTTTCGGACAAATCGATATTTCTGTAGTATTGATTTTAAGTTTTAGTTCAATTACTATCAGGCAGTCGGTGTTCTAGCTATGTGTAGACAATAACAAAGACAGTATATATTGGTTCAATGTTTTAATACAAAGTGCACACGATAGTCTAACATAATAAAAGTGTATTTATACTCTCTATAACTAGGTTCGCTCAAAGGAATATCAAACGTGTATGAAAAAAATTACATTGAGATTCCAAAATAATCTGTGGCCACAGAAATAATTATATGAATAACGAAAAATATCTTATTTCCAATTCGAATTCGTCGTCCACCTCACGTCTTCTCCCTCGCCTTACTGTTTGTACATAACAAAAACGATTCTTAAAAAACAAAGCTACGTTTCAACATGATGTTGTAGCTAGAGTTTATCGGCGACCTCCTGGGCAACATCCAGCTGGGCACGAGCTGACGCAGGTGTGGGCGCATACGGGTGGGCATGGTGGAGGTGGTGGTGGTGGTGGAGCGGGCTCTCCTGGTGGTCCGGGTGGTCCTTGTGGTCCTGGGATACCTGGTGGTCCAGCTTCTCCCATGGGTCCGATTGGTCCAACGGGTCCTGGTGGTCCCATTCTACCGCCTGGTCCTGGAGGTCCTGGGCGTGCTGGCTCTGGTGGTGGTGGTGGTGGTGGTGGTGGAGGTGGTGGTGGAGGAGGAGGTGGTAGACAACATGACACAGCACAGGCTGGTGCACAACTACCAGGACAACCTGGAGGACATGGGTTGGCGTTTCTTTTGAATGCTAATAAAGAGAAGAAGAACAAATGGTTAATATCGCTATAAATCACTATGATAGTTTGCTTGGTTTGTTAGTATAAATATTAACAGTTTTGCTACAATGTGATAATACATGTAAGGATATAGTATTAGAAAAGAAAGCTTTGAAAAAGACAATGCAAAGCACTTAAAACAAAGCTACACTCAACTGAACGAATTATCGTCTTTCGTTTAAAAAAGACAAAAAAGTAATGAAATTACTTTGGTAATGTAAGCATTCTAATTGTTTAAATCAAATTAATTCGATAAAGTATATAATAATATAATCGCTTTGAGGTTTATATTATTTCAGGGAAGCTTTACTTGAACAGTGATTCTCTACATGCCCGATCATCATCAATGATTCATAATCTTTTGACAGGTGTCCTAATTCAACAAAGGATCGATTGTTCTTTTGTTCTAGAACTACATCAATTGAATGGCTTTTCGAACAAACCTATATTTGATTACTTTCCATTTTAAAAATTATCTTGGAACGCTGTTTACCATTATAACAAATGTTACAATAATCCTTTAAAAATTTGAAACGTTTTTTTTTATGGCTAGTAGCAATCATATAGAAGATTAACAATAATGGCTTTCAAGTGCAAATCCAAGAGTTCGAATACTCTATAGTAGAATTCTTTGCTTCAATTGTAACGACTGTTTAAATTAATGATCATCTGATAATTAACTTCTGAAGTTTGCTCCATAAATAAGTTAAAATTGTTAGTGCATTATCATTTACTATGACAAAAAAATCACCAAAGCACATCAAATTTAAGGCTAGAAAAACGTTCGATAAAATTCCGATGAATTAAAAACTTTTCCAAAAAAAGTCACCTCTTTTTAAACTAGTTTCTTAAGAAAGCGATTAAAAGCGAAGTAAAACATTTAAAAGCTAAAAAAAAAGAAGTAAAAACTTACTGCTTCTGGCGTAGGTGGAGACGACCATAAGAGCCAAAGCCCCAAAGAATAACTTGAAGGCCATCTAGTAAATCAAATACAATAAAAATATTTAAAAATGAATTAAAAAAAAGAAAAGAAAAATGTAATCTTTACACGAGAGTGATCAATTTCACGAGCTGATGATTGCTTACCTTGACTAGGTCCTTCGGAAGACAGCTATGAATGTACCTTGAAAACCGCTACTTTTTCTATTTATGCGCTGATGATCATTAAACTTTCATTACAGTCGACGTGTTGATCACTGGTAAGCTCTTTGTCTATTTCCCTGCCAACAAAAGAAACTAGTCGGTACCCTGTATGACCTTGTACCCTTTCACGCATGCGCGGCCATGACGGGACAAGATATAAGATATTTATGACATACGAACTGAGTTTCATTTATTTATTGCTGTAAATAAACCCTTTTATTTCTCTATGTTTTACGATATTCAGTAATTGTTCTTTTTGTATCTATAATGCATATAACGGCTTAGGTTTTTTTCATTGATTTCACGATCTGTTTCCCAATGAATTGGTATTGTTAAATAATTGATTCAGTGTCCCACCAGTTGTATTTTCACTCTAACCTGCACTTTTCTTTTGATATTCATGTTTGTTTTCAAGTTCACAAAGCAACACACTCCAACGAAGGGGGCTAAATTCACACGGTTCATTGGCTGTTTTGTAAGCGTATCGACTACAAAGTGGAAAAATTTATCTTTTGTGAGATCATGGCCACCAGTTTGAACCTAACGCCACTTGTAAACAAGATATCCGTAGAGGAATTCCTGACTCAAAGCTAATTAATTCCTTGTTTGAAGTCAGCTTTTTTACGTGTTCACAACGTAGCAAGGTTCAATTGATACAGTCAGTCATATCAATGATAATGTCAAAACAATTTCACACTAATTGTGGCGATTGTCTTCTTTTTTTCAAGAAACGTTTTAGTTTTTATGTGTTGATGAATATTGTTACATCTACTTTAACGTTTGAAGAATTGCGAAAACTGTTATACCATTGTTCAGCAATATTACAAGATCGAGAAACTACTTCAAACTTTCAAGACGTGTCTTTCTCAGACTTTCCCTCTAGATGAAATAGATGGACGGCCTCGGTTAGGGCTTTTGACTAAAAATACATTTTTGTCCTTGTTTAATATATGTAAGTATTATATCTATTATTTTCTACTTACAGGAAAATCATTAAGGGAAAAATTCATTGGGGAAAATCATTAAGTAATATTGACGATTCTGTAAGATCATCGTTATTTTTCTCCTAAAATGCAAACTTTTCGATAAATTTGTTCCTATTTTCGCATCAAATTCGGTTGATCAAGTAAACCTTATAGTTTTGCGTAACATGGGGATATTTAATAAAGAACAAAGCTAGAGGTTTTTATATATAGGTTTAATCGTGAGTGGCATGGGTGGCCTAGCGGTGAGAGCGCTGGCCTTTCACCGCTGTGGTCCAGGTTCGAGTCCCTGCTCGGGCATGGATTATATGTGAATTGAGTTTGTTTGATGTGTTGTTCTCTACCATGCCACGAGGGTTTTTCTCCGGGTTATCCGGTTTTCCTCCCTCCGCAAAAATGAACATGTGAGCTGAATTATGTGCAAAATAATTAAACGTAGAGGTAGTGAGTGTGTGTCTGAGTCTCCCCCATTAGTAAGGGCACATGTGTCCAGTCTAGAAGAATTGAGACGTTAAAGTGATTTATTTATTTATTAAATCGTAACCAAAAAAAACTCGGAAAGATGAAAAAGAAAGAATATGCAAAAGAACCTGTATCTGTTTTGTTCGCAACATTGTTGTTCTAGGTTACCAAGCTGTTTGGATTCGCTGAATTCAAACAAAATGATTGCAGTAAACCCAATAAACTTTATCCTTGATTTATATGTTTTATATATTAAATATGATATATAATATTCAATTTTCATTTCTATGGGTATCGACTGGAATCACCCTATCCATGGCATACGAACATAAGCAAGCGTTCCTTGTACGGTCGCGCGAAGAAAACTGGTAGAATTATAGTCTGTGACGTTTCCAGTCTGTTATTGCTGTGAAATCACGCATGACTATGCAACCGCTCCATTCCCAGTGTAGATAAATATCTGCGCATGCGCGAGCTCTGCAGTGCACTAGAGTCGTGACGTACAGGTACTTTTGCATGAAACTGTCGATATCTTCATCACTTGCTCAACACCTTTTACAGTGCTATTCGTTTACGCAGTTATTGAATTAAGTGCGTCGTAATTTCAGTACTGCTAAAGTTTGAGTTAAAATTTTCATAAAATCTTTGATTGTAAAGGAATCGACACATATTCACGTACACGGCCGGTTATAGCTTAAACACCCTTTCCGAGAAAAGCACACAAAGCTAGTGGCACAAAGGATCATGGATCAGTTCAGAAACTAAATGTGCATTCGGGACGCCTTTCTTCTTGTTTGATAAGCCAAAACGGACTTTTCTCACCAACATATTGACAAGTGTAGCAATGTGGCCATGAAATCCCTGCGTTATGATAAAGTATACATAGGTTGACCATAATCCCCTGCGCTACTAGCTTGTAGGCTTTTCACTTCACGGGTGACAAAGTTTCTCGGAAAGGTTGTATATCTGCATTGTATTCAAAGTGGAATAGAATTATATAATATCTTTACTTTCACATAACCAGAATGCCTTTTGTTTTGGGGGTAGATATTGTTATTTAAATTGGTTTGATTTGAATTACAATTGGTTTGATTTGAATTACAAAAGCAGAAGGCATTATGGTTATTGTGGAAGTAGAGAACAAGGCCGGTTCCGTGTTATGGACTGAATAAAAAAGTCAACAGTGTCTACAAAAACCATGTATGATTTTCATCATTTGAATGATTTACGTTTCTGCTCCGAAACTAACAAGCGATGTCCTCTGCTAATGTACGAATTTTTAATTCTTTTTTAAATCTTTTTTAAAAGCACGGGGTGTGTGAGGCCGTCCTTCAAAGAGAGGTATTGTCAAGGGCATTGCCTGAACGATTTACCAAATTACAATAACTGAGGTTATCTTTATTTTTTAGTATAGCTATACATTTTACAAAAAAACAACTAGAATACAATGACAAATAACTGTATCGTGTTGACTTTATGAGCCTTATAGATGGTGCTGGTTGGGCTCCCTGTGTTCGTGAGGAAAGAGAAGTGAATGAGGAAGAGAAGAAGTGTCATTGTCATCTTATGTTCCTCGTATTCCCAAAGCTTGCTCCAACTCTGCGCGTTTCTGTTGCACCTGTAAATCAAAAAAGAATACAATATAAAATAAAGATTATTTACTTGTGGCCAAATCATTCCTTTAAGTTTCCTTCGAAATAATTTCTCGCCAAAGTTATTTATTTGTATAAATTGATGGGAAAAATCTATAACTGAGATGAGTTCGAATGATTTGTGCATCTTGTTTAATAAAATCACAATATGTTACTATAAATATAGCAGACACATCTATCTACCTGTGTATTACGTAACTAGATATATGGGAACAATGTTTTGTGGCAGAAAAGGACAATGAATTGAATTCAAATTAAGTGATTGTGTTAGGTTTCTATTCTATTTTCTCGTGTTCTTACTTTACTGTAGAAGTATCGACAAACAGCTTCTTGTGACCAAGGTAGATAATAGAAATCAGCCCGTCTTTCTTCTTCAGGATTGCCTACTACATCTGTCATAACTTTAAGGTCTTGGCTCTGGGACTGAACCCATTTGTTAATAAACTCTTGTGGATCTCGTGCAAAACCCAGGAAGAACTCGCGATTAATTTTCAGATTGTTAATCGTCTCGACTGTCTCGTAAATCTATTGGGAAAAGATAATTAAAACAGTTGATTTTATTTTATTGTGGCACATAATTAGTAACAACCCCCCTGATAGCTTCTTTCAAATATTGTAACCTCCCCCCCCAAAAAAAAAATATATTTATTGCCGACCCCTGCATACACTAATAAATTAAAGCCCCCTAAAGTGTAAAAGGAAAGGCAAAACACAAAAGAAAGATAGAAAGGGAGAAGCCGAACAAATATTCGTTTAAACTACTGTCAACTCCATACGTTACTCCTGAACAAGTGCCCAAATATATAACTACACAGTGTTTTCAAACCAACCTTGTTATCATAAGTAGTAATCTCATTTTGACTGGCAGTTGATAGAAGGAATGACTGCATCTGAGCCTTGAGAGTATCATCCTACAAACAACACGAAAAACAGTTACCATTTGACCCTGAGAACAGAAAGACCTTTAATTATGACTTACAACTTCCACATCAATGTCGTAGCAAGTCACACGCTTGTTTTCTGGTACATCTTTGCTGCAAAGACAAGAAGAGAGTACATTTAGTGTTGACATAGAAAATATGAAAAAGGATCATGGTATCATCTTATCTTAGTGTTGACATAGAAAATATGAAAAAGGATCATGGTATCATCTTATCTTAGTGTTAACATAGAAAATATGAAAAAGGATCATGGTATCATCTTATCTTAGTGTTAACATAGAAAATATGAAAAAGGATCATGGTATCATCTTATCTTAGTGTTGACATAGAAAATATGAAAAAAGGATCATGGTATCATCTTATCTTAGTGTTGACATAGAAAATATGAAAAAGGATCATGGTATCATCTTATTCTCTCCTCCTATTAATATCACAAACAACATTTAAACCAAAACAGAAAACCAAATCACACCACAACACACCACACATCACATCAAACTACACCACACCATAATACACCACACCACACCATAATACACCACACCACACCATAACAAACCACACCACACATTACACAACAAGCCATGACACCACACCAAACTGCACCACGCATGCCACTCCACATCACACCACACACACACAACAAACAAACCAAACAACTAAATAGATAAATATTATTAATGAATGAATGATAAAAAAGAAATAACAGAAGCAAATGAAAATCAAAAATTAAACACCAAATATTGAATGTAAAAAGTACTTGTGAGAGTATAATAAGACCAATCCATATTGACATTTTTTTAATTTAAATGTTTCTATACATTTTGTCAATCAATTTATTTATTTATTTGTAAACAGAAATCGTTTTGAATTTCTTGCCTTGCACAAACGTGAAGGCACAGCAAAAGTAATCAAAATTCTAGAAAACATCATGGTTGCAGCAACCCTTGCATAGTTATATGAAATCTGGTCTATTACTTACTTGATAAGATGGTTGATAACTATAGGATCTGGTGGCATTAACAGCTGACTTAGTCTTTGAGGTATCTCACTGAACTTCATCCTCTCACACTCAAAGATCTGACAACAAAACATTGCAACAGTTAAACACTTGAGAAAACTAGTGTATTAAAAGAGTACCCCGAAGCATAGCTTAGTGTGGTTGTAGCTTGTAAAGGGTTTTTTTATATTACATTTGTAATTATCTATCTTATCTATATTTGTTATGATCTTGTTGTTTTTTAATGCAGAGAGGTAGACTGCAAAACTGCTCTGTGAGAGGAGAAGGGAGTGAAGATGGCCATTTCACAGGCTAGATATTCAGCAGTGCATAAAGACTCAAAATATAAATATGCAAATAAATAAATAAATAAATAGATATATAGATATTCTAAATAGGTAGATAGATAGATAGATAGATAGATAGATAGATAGATAGATAGATAGATAGATGGATAGACAGACAGACAGACAGATGATGAATGGATGGATGGATGGATGGATGGATGGACGGACGGACGGACGGACGGACGGACGGACAGACAGATAGATAGATAGATAAATAAGACAGTATGAAATACAAGTGCATCAAGTTAAATGTTATTACACCATTTGCCCTGATGATGTACTAGTAGGGTAAAAGCTTATCTTTTATAATAAATTGACATGGAAGGAACAGTCATACTACAATAGTGTTTTTGTTATTGATGTACCAACCTGTTTAAAATAGCGGTCATTGTTGATATACTCTCTCTCATGTGCATCCTGTAGGTTATGGCTCTGGTGAATGGTATATTTTATTAGTACTTATAAAATTCATGAATAATGAATGAGCATTTGACAACAGATATCATGTCCTTGATGTAGGTTATATTTTAGATACAAAATCGTCCTGATTTGCACAAGTTTTAACTTGAATTTTTTTCAACCAGATTTACTTTTGTCTTGTCAATTTTAGTAAAATATGAAAGAACTACCGGTAATGTTGGACTTTTATGTAGTATATAAAAAACGAACAGCAGTGTTTTATCAAGGATAAAAACCCGAGCGCAGCGAGGGTTTTTGATCCTTGATAAAACACGTGCTGCGAGTTTTTTTATATAGCTTAAAAAACTCCAACACTACAAAACTAAATTATAAAAGTTTCTTGAAGAAAAGTCCAATTTGGAGACAAACTTTATTTGCAAGGTACACTGCGCATTCTCATATCACACCACGCACCACTAAGCACCACATTTGGCATCCCACATTTGAGAAAGGTTGTGTATAATATAGTAGGAGCTTGATAGCATTGTTTCGGGTGATGCCACTAGTAAAGGTCAATGAGACCTTTACAAGTGTCATAGGTACATAAAGACACACGTACCTTTATCATAAAGACACATGTGTTTTTATCATAAAGACACATGTGTTTTTATATAATGTACCTATGGCAGTGTTTTATGGGGTATAAAGGTCATACATGTGACCAAATTGGAATGCCCCGATTGGACTAATAGCTCATGGATTATTAATGAGTTTTTTAAAAGTACTTTCTCAAATGTGGGATGCCAAATGTGGTGCTTAATGGTGCGTGGTGTGATATGAGAATGCGCAGTGTACCTTGCAAATAAAGTTTGTTTCCAAATTGGACTTTTCTTCAAGAAACTTTTATAATTTAGTTTTGAATAAGTGTTGGAGTTTTTTAAGCAATATAAAAAACTCGCAGCACGTGTTTTATCCTTGATAAAACACTGCTGCTCGTTTTTTATGTACTACATACAATATTCGCATATACACTATACAATGACTTGTCTTCAACTTGCAGTTGTATATAGCATACAGATTGGCTGCTCATATTGTATATATTACATGTATTTGTGTGTTACAGCCAGTTTTTCAATATCTCATATTGTATATATTACATGGATTTGTGTGTTACAGCCAGTTTTTCAATATCTCATATTGTATATATTACATGTATTTGTGTGTAACAGCCAGTTTTTCAATATCTCATATTGTATATATTACATGTATTTGTGTGTTACAGCCAGTTTTTCAATATCTCATATTGTATATATTACATGGATTTGTGTGTTACAGCCAGTTTTTCAATATCTCATATTGTATATATTACATGTATTTGTGTGTTACAGCCAGTTTTTCAATATCTCAAGGCTGAGATTGATTCATAAGGATGTGTCTGAATTTCAGTCTATTATAAACAATGCTGACTCATCTTTATAGTGGGTGATGGCTTCTGACATCAAAAAAAGCAGTCAGTTACCTTGATGTACTGCCAGATAGCATTGACTATGACAGGTCTTGTTTGGGTATGGATACCAAGTAGACGAGCAAGTCTTGTATCTAGCTTGTATTGGGGAGGCTAAAACAATGAATATATATTGTAAATATTTATACAGATAGTACAAGAATTAATGAAAAAAAAAAAAAAAATTACACATATAGACTAACAATGTTGTGTATTACACTAACACTTACAGTTGTACTCTTACATTTTACTGTAAAACACATTTGATCTCTGGACCAATGGTGGAGATATTTTAGTCAAATCATTTGATGTAAAATACCTGATAATCTAGTAGAAACATGACTGTACATTTGACATTCTCCTCTCCTGGACGCTTCACCTGGATAAAACAAAAGTCCAGACTATAAATATACAATAATGGGCTTTATATGCACTAGAATAGTTACTTTAAGGAGAAGCAAAATAGTTTATGTGTTGGATTTTCTATATTTTCTATCACCTGCAGATTTATACTAGTTATATGGACAAATTAAGACCAACACTGAATAAGTACTTGTACATATTAAATATTAACATGTATTAACCCCAAGGATGGTGATAAAAATATTGATTGCAAGCATCTGGAGCCATACTATTTGTGTCTAGATTATAGATATCAGCACAATTATAATTCATTATTTTGAAATGTACTATTGGCTTTGCACAAGCTGTTTTTGGTATACAGTACCGCCTGGAATCACATGTACCTTTTTCACGAACAGAACGCGAACACTAAGTGCGTTCTGTACGCACTTTGTTTGCAAATTGTTCGTACTTTGTTTGCAAATTGTTCACGATCACCACTGTTCGCAGACCCGTTCACGAATGACATGAGCTTGAAGTATACTTGTGTCCCATGTTAAAACATACATGTATTAAAAGATAAAACTTTGAATGTAGACATATTAATTTTGCTAACATTTTAAATTGTCGAACAAGCAAGCATCACTCACGAGCCATACATAATGTCAATAAAGCTACACACTCAGAATGAACGAGTCTCTCGGCTCTTATAGGCTCGCGAGTGGAATGAGTTACAGTATAAACAGTTTAAACTTTGTTTAAAAGCCTGTAGTTGAAAGTTGTTTGACTCTTTAGATGCTAAATCTATATTTTTTCATATTGTAAGATCGACAAATGCCGCTAAATATGATAATGTTACTAAACTTCACAATAATAAAATAGCTTTTACGACTGAAAAGTGTGTATGGTGCCATTTTGTAAAATGTTTTATAAAAGGATTTGAATTCAACTGTGTCAAAAATAAGCAATAAATAGTCTAATTGCCGAATCGGAGTAACAGTAAGTTATACTGTAAAAAGATAACTGAACAGCACCATTTGTCTAGACGCTTTCACAAGTACAACCGGTTTTAGCCACTTTGAACCAGTTTCGGCATGGCAAATAACAATTTGCTAACAAACTGAGAACAAACTGCAAACAAAACGTGTACAGTGTTCGCATTCTGTTCGCGAAATGCACGCAAACAAAGGTACATGTGATTCAAGGCAGTACTGTACATTGAGTCATACATTCTCAATAACTTTGTCACAGTTAGATGGACACACATATTTTTCATTTCCATCATGTAATGACCTACTAAAACCCCCACAGGGATAAGCCTTACCTGGAATCCATCTGTTTCCTGGGTGGTTGATGTCCTGTGCCACTAAAACAAAAGAAAACAGCATCAAACTAATGATTACAAACAAAGATTGATGTTATCTTGCTGTAGATATAAAGTATGCTTGCATCTTTGGAAAAAAAAGAGGACCTTTTTTCTTCAAAAACCTAAATTCATCCTCAATCCTTGCTTGCCAAGTGAGTGCCCAATGTATTATGTTTCTTAAAAACTAAAACTGAAAGAGACTCCTTACTTCAACAAGGTGATTGTCAGGTCCATACAATTCTCTGTCAAGTTCAATCACAAGGCTTTTGTAGAATGTAGAGAACTTTCTCTTTCTTTGTACTTCTGCTTTGTTGTTAGGCTGAAAGTATAAAGTGATCTATCAAAACACAGGTAGTCCAAGCTCTAGATATAATAAATTTACATATAATGTATATGGAGATTGTAAATTCTTCTTACTAACAAATAAAAAAGAAAGATCATTATGATATGACCTGTAATTTTCCCAGCGCACGCTCTTAAAAAAATCTTTGGAAAAAGTCATGTCATGGGAGGGAATAGCTTTTGTGAAGGGGCCAGAACAAGCCGTCCGGACCTTTTCGTGTTTTTTAAAGAAAACATTTAAAGGAAATGGTGTTAGCAGGGCGAAATGGTTTTGCACACTTGCTTTAATTATTTGTTTTATTGGAATGTTTTTATTGCTTTTTGCCCTCACACTCAGTCAATAAATTGTACATATTATCTTTCATTGCTTTTCAATACATAACTTGCATATGTTTTACCATTTGCTTGTGTATTGGCATAATTTTAGGAGGTTTGTATCTCCTTCTTCAAGACTTACAGTTAAGGAAGACAAACTTCTAAGAAAGTATTCTGGTGGTTGTAGTATATCACACTATTACATACTTACATCTTCAATCAGCCGTCCTTCAACTCGTAGCTCCCAGGAAGGTAGCAATGCTTCCTCATCCTGTAACACAAAAATAAAACTTATCAGTATCTCAATCTGTCATTGTACTCGTATAGAGCATAAGATGCAGATGATTTAACCCACTGGGCCGATTTAGCCTTTTAATCCTTGTTATTCATTACAAAAATCACTAAACTGGCGTAAATAGCGGTAAAACCTAGAATAAATTACAACTTCTATTAATAATAATCAATCGTAGTGAAATTACAAAGAAATTGACTTACGTTCTGGTATCTTAAGACCTCTAAAAACAACAGTTTTCACGAAGAAATACAAAAACATGTGTGGCAGCCATGCTGGATTCGGTTCGCAAAGCATTATAGACCTTACCACAGGAATCCCGAAAGTGATCAAGCGATTCTTACTCAAAAATGACTATTCTGATACATATATGTTATTTACCGGCTGGGAGGTCCGTATAGTGAAAAACTGCCCGAGGTCTTGGATGTACGGACCGAGGTCCGCCAAGGTCCGTTTCCAAGACCGAGGGCAGTTTTTCACTATACAGACCGACCGTTAGCCGGTAAATAACTTATTTATTTTTTTATTCTCTCTCTATTATTAATGTTTTTGATATTTTACGACGCGCGTTGCTTTCAAATGGCTTCCCAGTAGTTTTACTGAAAAAGTGCGGGTTGTCAGAAACTGGTTTTCATTCAGCATGTGATGGCTGCCTCAACAAACTTACAGAAATTTTAATGCCAAAATATTAAAATTAATGGAGCTTTCTTCATCATTCCAAATCAAAGATCGTTTAAAGACAAAAGGTTTTGTTTATATCTCAACATCAAAGAAAGTTAAGAAACAAAAATCAAATTTTACTGACACGAACAAGTGAACCACAATGGATTTTGAAACGAGTTGTAATTCGTCGGTCTTGTGGACATTTGCATCAAGAAAAAAGCCTACTGAAGCTTATTTTTCGATAAATAATAAGAATTTTAGTCGAAGTCACTGTCAATTGATGAAGGAATTAATTTATCTGCGTCATACTTTTTGAAGAAGATGAAAGTTGAAAGCACTAGGATCGCTGACATGACTTTGAATCAAGCAAATCGACCTTTTTCAAGATTGTTTAAATTTTTGTATGAAGAAAAAGAAAGACAACAACACTTCCTTACTTCAAAAACGTTGTAAACTTTGTAGATAAACTTCTTGTGAATTTATAGCATTTTAAAAGTGACTGAAAAGCAACGACATATCTCATCAAAAGATAGCTCAATTCACCGCCGTGTTGTTTACAAGGAAAGATAAAAACTACAAGTATTTCAACTATTATTGAGGTATGTGAACGAGCTTTATATTCTATAGAAAATTAAAAAAACTTTGTGTATTCTCACAATCTTTTGAGTATTCTCTTCACCGTGTATTCTCTTGTGAGTTTTTGCAATATTGATTTGATTTTCTCAACTTTTGCTTGTCAAAATGTTTGCAAATACAACCAATGCTCGCCAATAGCTTTTAATTTTCTCTCAGTCGGTTATCGCATTCTGTCAGTGTTTTGGTCAATTCAGAATTCTAGATCTCCTACTATTTTGTTCGATAAATTACCATAATTAACAATTACATATTAAAGAAGATTTTTCAAATTTTTCCAAAATTAATATCGCTGAGAAGAAATGGTGCCAACGAACAGGATACCGTGGACCTGGCAGATTGTGAAAAACTGGACCGCGCGCTAGCCAATCACAGCGCGCTATTACTAGGATACCTGACCGAAAAAAAATAAAGTCATGTATTTTATACTGTATTGCCTTACCTCGGCATCTGGTTTAGGTGTATGGAAGTTTGTTGTGAGATAAACTCTCAGCTTTTTCTTGGTCTGAAAAAATAATACAAGTTAACACAATTGAAGAAATTATAATTTTAAAGTATATTCGATGTAACACAGACTACACTCTTCAGAATAAAGTTATTGTGTTTAAAGTGTGGTGAATCCAAACAAAAAGGCTGTGGCTGAGATGTGCCTTATGAGGTTGTGTTAAAATGAATATAATGATTACATAAGCATAAAAGCTAAAATTACTAAAATTACTTGAAGTTTTTAAGGAACTAGTTTGGCTTTGACTAGATAGTCTTTCAGCAATTTTTCCTTTTTGTAAGACAATATAGGTTGTTCTGGGAAGATCTGTGACTGTGAAGAATTTTGCTATTTAAAATGATTTGTCAGTGATAGTTTGATAGACAATAATGCTTTCATTTAAGGCCTTTCTTTACCTTGATAGGTCTTTTCAAAGCTTCTTGGATGTCCATCCTCTTGCGCATAATAGTGGCATCTAATTTACGTTCAAAAGCTAGAAGATCCATGTAGGCCTGTGACTCTGGAACAAGGTCTCTCACCTGGAATGAGGACAACAGGTATGATAATTATAAGTTCCAATGACAATAGAGATGACTTAACTTGCAAAATACAATACAAGAAGTCAGTATGTATATATATTTTTAAAAAAAAAGAGTGTAATATTTACTAGATGAAACTTACTCTTTGTGGAAGAACCTTGTCTGCAATCTTCTTTTTTCTGAGAAAATATGAAATATTGGACTTTGACATACAATGTTTATGATACTCATCATTATTTCCATCACCAAATCATTTATCTCTTCATTATAACCTTTATAAACTGCATCATCAACAACATCATTATACAACCACCATTATAACTAATTTACTATCATCATTCTTAATATCAAAATCCACTGATGTCTGAAACCAGAACTTCACAACAAACAAAGAGTTTGAAAAAAGTCTTTAATCTGCAAAACAACTCTAAGGAGTCCTTTCCCTAATTCGCTTCACTGATCATGAAACATAAATTCAAGTCAAAGCTGGAGTGGATAAAATACAATAAATGTTAAGATTCATCCATTATAGCCTCAACTAGATTGACTCAAATCTATTGTTTCATGGTCAGTCATGCCAACTTGGGAAAGGTGTATTACCTTCTTCTTGACTTTAAATCATGCCGCCTTCTTGCTTGTTCCATAGCTGCGGCTGCTCCAGGAGCAAGACCAGCCCTTGGTACATTTGGAGAGTATGGATGAGAGCCTGATGGGGTTGGCATACGCATTGGGCTTCCTGTGCCAGAAGGTCGCTATAAATAAACAAACTACTTATTTCTTATTTCTTAAAGCATGCAAAACACTGTAGGTGATAATCAAGAAAAAGTGTGAATTTCTAGACTAATCACAGCATACGATTTTCTATAATTACTTGTGTATTTATTTTAATATATATTCTTCTAAATGGAAACTAGTGAGTATAGGGTGCATCGGTGTTTGATATAAATGATAGGTAATATAATGAAATTTGTAACACTGTAAAAAATGTTGACTTAACTTTACTGACATTTCGAGTTTTAGCCCTTCGTTTCTAAAGAAACATTGATTTTTTGTTGTTGTTGATTATGGTAAATCTTTATAACATCATATTGATGAATGTTATACACAACAAAGGGTTTTGAGCCCAGTGCATGCTCCCTTATATTTAGCCAGTTTAATATCAAGAAGCAGGCTCCAGGTAAAAATTTCTGCTCCCGCAACATTTAGAGTTAAACTGTTGGTACATACCCCGATCGTAACAATCGATAAAAATCGATATTGGAAAACTAATCGAATCAATCAATATCAATCGATAATCATCATTGTTATCGGTAATCAATAAAAATTGATACCTACAGTCTCTTCCCTCTTGATTTTATCAATTTTTATCGACTATCGTTTGTGAGAACCTGAGTCGTGTTTATCATTTATCATCATGCAAACACAACAGGGAGTAAATGCTCAAAACGTCTTTGCATAGACTCATCGGTTTTATAGAGCTTGTCTCAATAATAATCGATGATTATCGATTAGAATCAATAAAAATCGATCAAAATCGATACTCACACATTCAAGCATTATCGATTTTTATTGATTTCCGATAACAATTGATTGATTAATATTGATTATTATCGAATCTTATTGATTTTTATCAATTATCGGAATTATGGATTGGTAGGTCGGGTACATACAAAGGAGCAAAATGACCCAGGAGCAAAACCCCTTGTGTGTAAAGACCTTAATGGGCAATAGGTTGTGTAGATCAATTTTAATAGTGAAAATGAATCTATTTTTGTACCAATGCTTTTACACAAACTTTGGAGTTAGATGCAGTTGTTTAGTTGAAAAGAGAACTTTACTACTTTTATTATATTTATAGTAAAGAACCCTTTGTAGTAAGATATGTCAGACGTTTTTGAAGAGAACCCTGTTGCAAATCAATCTACAGTAACATCTACAGTAAAATGTACTCTAATAATGTCTGAAGTGTCTTTTTCAAACTCCAACGCGAAATCAGTGACTTTAGTTAGTGGCAAAATGAAATTGCATTCTTTTGTTTGAAACTCGTGCTGTAGTCAATGACTTCAAAGTTGATCTAAAACACTGCTAAATGGTACCCCTTTTTCAAGTTATTATCATACCTGTATTCCATAGGAAGACTGCTGGTATTGTGGACGTTGATACATTCCTGCTTGCTGCGGTACTCCAGCCGCCATTTGCTTCATTTGAGCCGAAGCTGGGAAAGGACTCGCCATCTTGAATTCAACACTTCCAATTTTACCCAGAATGCAGTGCACTCACTCAAGCATCTATATTATGAAAAGAAAATAATAATACGAAAATACTTATATCTTCAGAAATAATATTTTGACGGAAGTAAATTAAAACATTAAGAAACCAAATTCACAATTATCAAATATTATATAAGCATAAAATAAATGAAAAAAAAATCATTCAAGTTTTCGGAGACTATCGGAAAGTATTCGGAAATTCGATAACCCGTCGTTACTGAGGTGTCAAGTGCAATTCGAGGAACCTAACCAGAGGAGAGCAACTATAAAGAGACGTTGAACGTTTTAAAGTCTTAACTGTCGTTGCAACGGAATGAAGTATGTTGCTGCCTTTGTGCTGGCTTTAGCCCAGCTATTTCTTCAGGTAGGTTTATTTGTCGTCACGTATAACCGATTTTACGTTTCGCTTCATTGCACGTATTTAGCGCTGAGGTCGTCATGTCGACATCGATAAATACTGAGCTTTTAGACGAATCTGTATATTTTGCCAGAGTTATATTGCTTGCTACAAATAGTCCATTATTCCTCCTTGAGATATTGTCGACAATTTTATATTTAGATACACAATTTTCGCGAAACAGCCCCACTTGCAAACACAAATGTCGGCTTGTGTACGAGTAGTTACATGTAGGAAAGAATTTATTATTATTCTTGCTTCCTTGTTTGAACTGGTAAAAAAAGCATTATTTTTATTTTCTTATCTTTAAGTAATTTACATTTAATAAAAATTTGTGAAGTAGTCAGATAATTATTATTGTAATTATTATATTTTCCTTGCCAAGTGGGTATAATTTTTGTCATTAATTCTGACTCATCAATTTCTGCAATTGCAAGCTGTGGTTTATTGTGAACTAATAGGAAAATAAAGCAACTAACATCTTTGTTTTACCTCTTTTGTTATAATAATTGTCATCACCTATCCAACAACTCATACAGTAGCCATGTATGAGTATTTGCATGATTTCATACTGTTTTTTTTTTAACTTTAAGGACTTGAAGGACTCTTGGTTAAAAGTGCCTGTTATGTTAATTGTCTTGCAAGCAACATCAATTTCTTGTTTATTTTCTTTTTCACTGCTTTTAATAATTTCCTGCTGACAAAATCTCTTGACAAGAAATTTTAAAGACCCATGGTAACTTACCAACATGCACTGCGAGAATGACTGACTTTCATAGACCATGAAAATAGCACATTCAGACATTTTAAATATTTATTAAGATGTGAGTAGGTATTTACGCTCTTACTAAATTGTTTAGCATATTGTTTTATGTATTTTCTTGTAATTCGACTGACTGCGAATGAATTATAACACTCAATTCAAAATAAACAATGCAAAGCATGCTGGTAACTTACCTTTAAAAAGACACTGCCTATCCTGGCCAATGTCTTTGTGGTGCATGTACTTAGTAATAATAATAATAATATAATATTAATGATAATAATTTAATAATAATATTAATTCAAAAATAGATTTTTAGGAAACATAGTCAGTCACTCTGTCCTGTACGAACTTGTTGGTATTAAACACAGGGCTATCAACCCCGGACGAGTTCAAATCTGGAGATCGAGATGAATTGAGAAAACGTCCGCCATTTTGTTCCATAATCACCAAATTTCCGCCATTTTGTTTGTCTTCTGAAAAGTTCCGAACCAAAAAAAAAAAAAGGCCTTCGTACAGTATATATTGTTAGCAAATTTATCGATTTTACCGATTACCCGGGAGATTTGACGCCGAAATCTTGAGACCAGGAGAAACGATTCAAAATCTGGAGACTCCCGGATTATCCATGAGAGTCGACAGCCCTGCAAACACCCAACAAAACTTTATCAGATCAGAAATCAGTGTAGTTGATAATGAAATTAACTACTAGACTATTTTGAAAATATGGTGTTTCTTGTTTTGCCAACTCATTTACAGTAAGTAACAACAGTCAATTAGTATATAAACGTTTTGCCATATCCAATTAACAAACAAAGTATCCTTTTGGTATAAAAACAACTGAATTGCAGATCTTTGTAATTGCTCATTTCTAGTTAAAACATGTTTCAGAATTGGTTTGATTTGTCAATGGTTGTAGTCTGCAACCATATGTAGAGGGAGTCTCTTTTTCTTGTAAGAGGTCACCACGAAAGACCCTGCTAGTTTCACAGTTCACAACTTCACAGTTTCTATCATGATTCCTGATGACCCTCTTTTAGTAACTTTTTAAATTTAGATTTTTTAAGTTCTTAGAAACCTTTTGTTATTCATATTTTGTAAAAAAGGAAACCTTTTATATCCTGTGCCAGGAGGGGAATGTAAAAGAACCAATGTGGACGTAACAAGCCCTGACTGTGACCACCCTTATACTTACATATACTAAAATTTTAAATAATATTTCCTCATGATTGCAAGCCACATGACTGCAAAACAGTAAACAGCTGTCAGTAAATATAATTATTATTTTAAAGCACATTGAGACATATGAGATATGCTTTTATATTAAGCACTGCATTACATTACATTTAGTTTTTCGTGACAGGCTAAAAAAATCTGTTTTCTTAATATTGTTTGTTATAGGCACAAGCCTACACCCGTTGTAGCTATTCTTACTACTATTATGGCACCCGAAGGACAAGATATTACACGTAAGTAAAAAAAAAATACCATTTCCAATATCAATATCAAGCTATTTAGAAAGCTTCTGCTTGTCTCTGACATCGCTTTAAAACAAAAAATATGATCACATCACTCCTTTCCTCATTGATTAGCACTGTTTAAAATTATTTGATTAACTTTCAAATAACTTTATGAACTCACACCTGCCTATATTCAAGAACTCATCACCTACCTACCAGAAATCTCAGATCATCCTCAGAAATTTTACAGACATTTCAAATTTATCAATTATTAAATCAAAACTGAAAACGTACTTGTTCAAACTAGCTTTTGAATTATGATTTTGTATTTTTATTTTATTTTTCTGTGCTTAGAACAGACTTGAATAAGCACTTTATAAGCAAATTATTATTATTATTATGTACTAGGTAGTGGTGAGTGATTTCATGATTAGTATCTCAATATGTGAAAATATATTACAAAAATATATTACTTATTTGGTATTTGTGTTTTGTTGAGTATGGAGAGGATCAAATGAGTTACCCTTATCCAGGGCTTGTGTTTTAGAACTATCTATTCAATTTCCGAAGATAAAAATAAAACAGTAGTTTGTCAAGTAGTATAGACTCCACATGACTAGTGTTTCTATAATTAGACTTAGTCCATATTTATGCAAATTATTGAACAAAGTTTGCTGAAGCATCACATCTAAGGATGAAAATGAACTTGAAGTACAAAGTATGAATTCTTTTAAAAAAGTTCAGTCATTTGTTGTGATACATTGATCAAGGTAAATTTGTTTAGTACAACATTTGCTTTTAGACCTAAACAGTTCAAGTTTATTATTGCAATGTTCAAGTATTGCTTCATATTTTCAGACATGATGATTGTTCACAAAAATAATTGATATTAGCTTCTATACTTTGTAAAAACATTTATTGAAAAATTGGACCAAAAATATTGCTTGCATCAGAAAAGGCAATCATAATTGTTTCATTCATTTTAAAGTAGTTTTTTTAGTATATTTTCTCAAATTGTATGTGTTCCTTTTCAAAGAGGAAGTTGATAAAAATGGCCGGTGAAGTTTCAATGCTAAATCACTCATAAAAAGTGAATTTTCGTATGGGTGCTTTATACCAAGTGCTCCATATCAAAGGGATTACTTTCAAAGAAATGTACTGAAAGCGTGCTATAAAAAATTAGCTTACAAGTACGATGCCCAAAACAAAATGTCTATTAATACAGAGCAATACCTTATAATGACTTGTCAATTTGTAGCTGTTCCAGTAACCAGTACTGCTGTAGCTCTGGCAAGTGCTGCACCATGGTTTATGCAAGATGGTACCTATGGTAAGTACATAATGCTAGGAATTGATCATAAAGCATCCTGCTATCCCTTATGTGTACTTATAAAATTTATGAATAATGAATGAGCATTTGACAAAAGATATCTTGTTCTTGATGTACGTTGTATTTTAGATACAAAATCGTCCTGATTTGCATAAGTTTTGGATTTTCACGACCAGATTTACTTTTATCTTGACAATTTGGGTAAAATATGAAAGAACTAACGTTGGAGTTTTATAAGTACTATACAATATTTATTCACGTCTATTTCCTGTATGAGATATACAACGACTCCTCTTTGACTTAACTCTTTGACTCATATTGTATATATTACATACGTTTAATATGTTAAAAAAAGTTGTTACCACCATAGGGAAATAGTGAAATGAAAGGCATTACCAAAAGAACTTTGGTAATACAACATTTACAAGTGATTTCTTTAAAGGTTTTTCTTCATAATGATTGGCAAACATTTATACGTGCACATAAAAACGCCTCAGAATGTCGCACTAGACAGGTTGAAATGTTAAGCAAACTGTATAACAAGAGTAATCGACTAAACCGGCCTAAACCCGATGAGAACTGGGTTAAGAATATCTCATCGCTGCAATTAGATTCCTCAGAGACCAAACTTCTGTCTTACGGCTTAAAACACAGTATAACACCTAAACATATTGCCCACTGACAAAGGCTGCATTACAGTTGTTATGGATAAGTCGGAATATTATGATAAAATGAGCCACTTAGTTGAAGACAGGAATACTTATGTAGAACTCAACTCTGATCCAACTCCTAAACTGGCACGTAGTCTCAATAAGAAACTGTTAGAACTCGAAAAGAAGGAACATCTAAGTTGTTATAAATACAAGTGTCTAAGGTGCCCTGCACCACAATCGCCTAAGTTATACGGCCTGCCTAAGTTGCATAAACCTCAGATACCTATGCAACCTATAGTATCTTTTTGTGGATCTCCAACATACCAACTGTCTAAATACTTAGCCCATTTATTGCAACCTTTAACCAACGCCTCAAGACATAAGTTGCAATCAACGGAAAATTTCATCAATGCCATCAAGACAATTCATATACCAGACAATTACAAGCTTGTGTCTTTTGATGTGAAATCTCTGTTTACTAGCATCCCACTCCAGATGGCCATAGACAGCACTAAAGCCCTTTTGGAGAACATAACTGCCGATACTAGACTTCCAATGCCAGCATGTGAGATTATGGCTCTATTAAAATTATGCCTTGAATCTACATTCTTTCAATTCAATGGTAAACATTACAAACAGCTTCACGGCACAGCTATGGGTTCTCCTGTCTCTGTGGTTGTCGCAGAGATTGTGTTCGATATGTAGATGATACCATAACTGCCTTACCATCAGATGATATTGACGCCTTTCATAACCACTTAAACGATCAGAACCCTCATATACAGTTTACCAGAGAGCTTGAGGATAACGGTAAAATACCATTCTTAGACTGCCTAGTTAGCCGCCACGACAATACCTTACATACTACTGTATACCGAAAGCCTACTAATACAGACAGGTTACTTGACCAATCATCATATAACCCAACATCTCATAAGGCTACGACCATCAAAACTCTTTCAAGGCGTGCTCAAATCATTTGTGACTCAGCAGATAGTTTACACAGTGAGACTCAACATCTAAAAAATGTGTTTCATAAGAACAACTATAGCGATAAGTTTATTAATACCAACACGCATAGACCAAGAAATCATAGGGAAAGTCTTATTGACATGTCTTCCTCGCCCAAATCCTATATTTCACTACCATACATCAGAGGGACGTCAGAGATCATATCACGTATTTTACAACCACACAACATCAGCGTAGCTCATAAACCCATATCTACACTACGCCAGATCCTGACTAAGGTTAAAGACAAAGACAGTCCTAATGATCGAATCGGTGCTATATATAAAATTGCATGCAATGACTGTGAGGCTACATATATTGGTGAAACAGGTAGATCGTTTAATACTAGAAAACAGGAACATCAGAAAGCAGTTCAACAACAGGACAATCGAAACAACATCGCCATGCATTATACCAAGACTGGACATTCCATTAACTGGGATTCTGGTGAATGTATTTCTTTTAGTGGGAACAAAAAGACTAGTCCTTGAAAGTTGGTTTACCAAGTTAGAACATCAACCAATTAATAGATCTATTACACTTCCAACACCATACAACCAGCTTGTAAACAAACTTGACAAACAAAACGCCACTGAAACGGTACCGCCACACAATGTGACTTATGCCGTTAATGACAACCAAGCTGTTCAGCCACACAACAAGACCGATGCCGCTAATGATGCAACATCCATTAATTAGCGTGGGAGTATAAATATCACTCAATCTGACTTTTTTATTCACTTGACTCTGAAGATGACTTCCGCACAGGATGTCGAAACGTCAGTCACATCAAACAGCCCTTCTGAGGGCTACATCCACCCGGATGATCCTATTACAAATATTGTTACTTCGACAAATATTGTTACTTCGATAAACAAACATTTATATACAAGACTATAAGACTAAATGCAATATATGAGTGGCCAATATATATGGACGCAAATATTGTATAGTACTTATAAAACTCCAAAGCTAGTTCTTTCCTTTTTTTTAGTTTACTAAAATTTGCAAGATATAAGTAAATCTGGCTGAGAAAATTCAAAATAAAACTAGTGCAAATCAGGACATTAATCTGTATGAGATATACAACCTACTTCACTGTTTTGATTTCTTTTGTCATTTTCTCATGAATTATTTTAATGCTGGTAATTAAAATGAGGTCCCTCATGAAAAGCTCCTTAGGGTGATGAGGCCTCCTCGTTAGATAAAGTTTTCATTCATTCATTCAATGAGTTCTAAATAACACCTATTCTACTCCTACATACAAGAACACAATTCAGCTTTTTTTAAAGAAACCTTTTTTATCCAACTGATTTAGTATATACTTCTTAATTCAAGACATTTATACAGCCTACACTAGTTAACATTGCTTGTTATAACTATTGTGTCATTGTTGATTTGAAGGTTTGTGTTGGTCACTATCTTCATGATATTCTTTCTCATCTGGTGGTACTATCGCTACCGTTATCGCCCACGTCAAGGTGTTGTAAGAGCAGCAGCTCGTGTACCGGTAGTACAGACCAGTACCACTGCCACTGTAACATACCCAGGGCAACAAGTTCAAATGTACCCATCGGGTGCCGCACAATACAACCCTTATGGACCACAGAAAGGTCAACCTCCACAAGCGCATGGACCTCCACCAGCTTTTGGACCCCCACAAGCTTTTGGACTCCCACAAGGTTATGGGCCTCCGCAAGCTTATGGACCTCCACAAGGTTATGGGCCTCCACAAGGTTATGCACCTCCCCCAACCTATGAGAGTGCAACATCACAGCCAGGAGGACCTGCTTATCCCCCAAACAATCCTAATATTCCTAGGTAGTCTTATTAATTACTAACTGCACAGGGTTTTTTATATTACCACTTCCAGTGTGTTGTGCATATTTCTAGCTTACTCACCATTTCCTCACCAGGATAACACCAGTAGTTGTTATTATAGTTATATGCAAGTATTCCCAACCAATGGAATCAAGTATCAGCTGTTGGGCAAAGATAAAAATTTGTCCTGAAAGCCGTTGTTCAAAATTATTTGCATATAATAGTAGTTACAGTTATTGTGACTATTTATTACACACAAATACCAGCATACATTCTGGTGGTGGTAGTATATGATGCCATTGTGCAGATGGTCGTTAGTAAATAGTTCACTTCAATCACAGCTGCATAGAAGATACATTTGACTTTTCAATGGAAGATCCCAGGGATGTTTTCTAGTCATTTGTATTGCACGCTTTATAGGTAGCACAATAACGTATCACATTTTTGTAAGTAGCTACTAGTATTTAATGTCACTATATCAAGCATTTTTAACCTGGAGATAAAATAGTATATAGGGAGACTGTTAAGCCATTGTGGAAGGTATGACGTGAGGAGTATCCATCAGTAATAGTTAGGGCCTGTTGGTGGAGTAATGTGAAGCCATTGTGGAAGGTATGACGTGAGGAGTATCCATCAGTAATAGTTAGGGCCTGTTGGTGGAGCAATGTGAAGCCATTGTGGAAGGTATGTCGTGAGGAGTATCCAGCAGTAATAGTTAGGGCCTGTTGGTGGAGTAATGTGAAGCCATTGTGGAAGGTATGAGGAGTATCTAGCAGTAATAGTTAGGGCCTGTCGGTGGAGTAAAGTGAAGCCATTGTGGAAGGTATGAGGAGTATCTAGCAGTAATAGTTAGGGCCTGTTGGTGGAGTAATGTGAAGCCATTGTGGAAGGTATGAGGAGTATCTAGCAGTAATAGTTAGAGCCTGTTGGTGGAGTAATGTGAAGCCATTGTGGAAGGTATGAGGAGTATCCAGCAGTAATAGTTAGGGCCTGTCGGTGGAGTAATGTGAAGCCATTGTGGAAGGTATGAGGAGTATCCAGCAGTAATAGTTAGGGCCTGTTGTTGTAATCTGAGTAATCTGTTAGCTGCTCTAACGAAGCAGTTAGCTGAAGATAGCATGCTTAAAAATATTCGCAAAAACTAGAGTCTGCTGAACTGAGCCGCTAATCAGTTTCCAATTGATCATCTGGACTGAATGGTTGATCTGATGCCGATTGGAATCATGAGAGTTCATTGAATTCCAAATGCACTATTCTACTCACGCTTGTATATTAATGCCTATTTTTGAATTACTGTTATCCGTAACTCAGCACCATTCAAGTGTGATTAAAACCATGTATTTGGAATTAAACGAACAACCACAATCCCTATGGGTCTCAACCTTTTTCAGATGATCAACGTTCATTGAATTAGGTGTGCATTGGTAACTGTATTGTATTGTCAATAGTATTGCATGTGTCTTTCATGGATAATACTTCCATATACTAGTAGAATATTGAGAGTGATGAACAACTGATCGAGTAGATTTGGTAAAATCGTTTGTATTAGGGGTGGCTTGTACATAGTCTATTGTAGTTATAACCATTGGTAATATAATAGTTTCAACCATTGTCTACAAATGTGTGTTTTTATCATACACCTATTTCAAAAATGGTTGTCGCAACCAAATCTACAGTCCATACTCTGAAGCCCGCAAAGTATGTCGGTAATACGAACATATTTAGGTGTGTTACGATCGTTCGGGGTTGTGTAGTAAGACTGTTGATGGTGTGATTGCACGTTTATTAAGAAATATTTGTGTCATCATCTACCAATGGTAACACTTTGTTATGGTCATAAAACACAAACACGGTAAACTAAATATGCTATGAATAAATCGATATAGCAAGAGAAGAAATACCGATATCCTTTGCAGGCTTCAAAGTGTGGACTGTTACTTTGATTTCGATTGTACTGTACCAGTGGCTTGCATCAGTTAATAATAATTAATGGTGATACACTAGTTGTAACTGTAAGAGGTTCGTACCTCTCGGGGAAAAACATGCATTGATTTGTTTCTCAGTTGGTACACGTATTTCCCTCGTGTTTGCTTTTTGTTCAGCTTTTTCAAATTGTAAAAAGTAAAATAAAAACTGATAAAACTCCCTATATCATCTGGATACTGACATGTTATTGGGAATCTTTCCAGTGCAGCTAGTTCATTCTACAAGTTTACTTAGCCTGCACCCCCGTGGGCGTACTTTTTAGGGTAAAAATATTTCCTGTGCGTACCTTTTAGGGTCCTTTTAGGGTTCTGGCTCAAAAATCAGTTGCGTAACATGATTTCTTACCTGTAAGAGTCATTTTCCTCCCCCCCCCTCCCCAGGCCGCACCGTATTTACTCGAATAAGCTAATTAAATATCTCGCTGTCCCCTTCTTGATCAGAACTACGAATATTGGGGAGATTACTTTCGTGAAATATAATAACTTTGAACTGAAGAATATACTTTTTGATAAAAATTTATTTCCAATGCTGTTCTAGAGTAACACTGTAGTGTTAAAATAAGGCGCTTATTCGAGTACATACGGTATGCACATTAATACCGCTAGCCTACGTACAGCCCGTCTCGTAAAGACGGTATTTACTATCGAGTGTTAATCCGGGAAACACGCATCACGGCCGTTTCGCGCCGATTTATTATTTACAAACTAAGAAAATATGAGCTCGCATGTTTAGCGGTTACAATTAACAATAAATCGTACTGATAACCTAGTGACCCTAAAACAATAAGAAAATAATAATACTGAATAATAATAAGTGAATATCTATATATAGATCAATATATAATTATATATATATAAGTAAATTTATAAGAATAACAATGTATACAAAAACTATGATATATAAGATAAATATTAGTGCAATTTATAGTAAAAAGAGTTTAAAATATAAGATATATATTGTATAAAACGCTAAATTTTGAATGAGCTATTTTAAAATTACAAGGAATTTATCTATGATCGTAATGCGATGATAACAATTTTAAGTGCATAACTGCAAATTGTCTATACACTAAAAGAAAAGGGCTTTGTTTCTTTTTGTTTTTGAAGAAAACTTGAATAAATACTTGTCTTAAAGTTTTTGACTGATTTGGACTTTTTTAAGTCATTATCTATAAGGAGTTCCAAAGTTTACTATTTCGCACGGCAAAAGTTTTGCCTCCTTCCGTTTTCCTCTGAAAAGTTGGACAGTTAAAGTTTTAAAGTTTTTAAAGGTGTAGACTTAAAAGTCTACAAAAACGGGTGATTCTACTATGAATGTCAGAATTTGTTAGCAGCTTCTCCTTGAGATAGTCGGGTGTCTCGCGCCTCGTTTATACATGATAGATGCGCTGTGGATAAGCGACTCGTGATAAAACGGTAACCACCCAAGAGAGTTGAATAAGTTGATTGAGCTTGATTCGGGATCAGCATCAGTTGTTATTCTAGCCGCGCGTTTTTGAAGGCTGAAGAGTCTATTTAAGTTATATTTATTGCATATAGTCCAGATTGGACAGGCGTACTCCAGAACAGGTTTAACTATAGTTTTGTAGTATGCCGTTTCCTTTTGTTGACGTTTGAGATAGGGGCTAATTTTTCTTAGAACTCCAAGTCGTTGTGATACTTTCTTGTAAAGATCATCCACGTGAGCATCAACATTTAAATAATCATGGAGAATTACTCCAAGAACTTTGTGATTATGTACTTGTTCTATTTCAGAGTTATTGATATTAATGTCAAGGTCAAGGTCAATTTCGTCGTTATTTAGGCGTTTACGAAGGCGTTTCCCCAAGACAAACACTGACTTCGTTTTTATTTTATTTATCTGTAGTTTGTTGCTAGCAGACCACTTGCTGATAAGTTGTAAATCTTCGTTGATCTGTTTAGAGATGCCGTTAAGTTGTTTTATGTTGGAGCTCACTGATAAAGTACCATCATCTGCGTACACCGACAGTTTAGTTTGTGTATGAAGAGGAAGGTCATTGATGAATATCAAGAATAAGATAGGACCTAAAATTGATCCTTGGGGTACACCACGCTTGATTTCCATTTGATCTGAAGTTGTAGTTCACTTTAACATATTGTTGACGGCCAGATAAATATGAAGTAAACCATTCATGAGCTTTCGAGCTGAAGTGATAAGTTTGTAACTTCTTTAACAATATGCCGTGGTCGATGGAGTCAAAAGTTTTTCTAAAATCAATAAACACGAGGCCAGATACTTTGTCATTGTCCATATTGAATAAAAGTTGATCTGTTAAATGGATCAAAGAAGTGATAGTAGAATGGTGCTTTCGGATTATATTCATTAAGATACTCCCGCAATGACATAGCCACGTGCTTTTCAAATATTTTTGATAGAACTGACAGCACAGATATTGGACGATAATTACTGCAATCATTTCTAGGGCCAGCTTTATGTAGTGGTGTTACCTCTGCAATTTTCCATTTAACTAGAAACTCTCCTGTACTGATAGAGAAATTGACTAAAGTAGATAACGGCTCAGCAATAACAAAACAAACCAACTTTAATATCTTATTGGTCTTTTTTAGATTTGATGTATTTTCTTCTATAAAATACTGGCAAATGATCGGAAAAACCAATAGTAGGAATAATAATATCGGAAATAAATTCACTGTGCGTCGTATAAAAATGATCAAGACAAGTTCCAGACGATGGCATAGTAATATAATTTACTTGTTTATTCGCCTTGTATCAGCTTCAGTTCCCAATACAATTATTTTTGTGGATGCTTTTAATTCTAGTATGATATTGATTGAAGATTGGAAGATATGTCCATCTCAAACAAGGAAACTTGTTCATCAAAAACATTGAAGCAGTCAAATAAGGTCTATCTATTAACTATGATAGGACTGAGCGGGAACTGATTAAAATTCTTTAGATAATCCATATCAATTGTTTGGCTATGACGTCATACTAAAAATTAAAAGACACGATCACCAAAGATTATCCCAGAAGGTCAACCGAGGCTGGTATTTTTGGACAAGTTCACACAACTATAACAACTGTAGCAATAATCAAAAAATATTACTATCACAAAGACAGTTGTAACGAAGTATTGTTTCCTTTGTGTTTTTAATGTTTTTCGTTTTCATTATTAAGCTGAATAATAAAAACAAAATAGGTACCACAATTTGTTTTGATAAATAAAAACTATTAAGTATCTAGTAACTATTTCGTTGTTATGTCATGGTTATTTTGTTGTCGCTTTATTGTACATGTTGATATATCAGTATATATTGATAACAAACAGACTGTATATGAAGATGTGCCGGAATCCTAGCCGTTTTTCTTTTATTCACCCTCTACTAGATATATACATGTTTCAAGTAACAAATCTTTCATCTATCAAGTATATTATGAATGCAAATGATTAAAATATCTCGAATAACATAAGTAGGGTGACTTTATGCGGTATACTTCTGATTATAAGACCTTCAAAATGAACAGTTTTGGAAGGGTCAAAATATGTCAAAAACCAGCCGATAGTTTAAAAAGAAAATAGGTTTTTATTTTTAGTAAGGAGTTTGCCGCCAAGGCTGGCATTTCATTACTCATAGCTATAACTCCAGGTCATTATGATTCACATCGATCAAACCAGGATATACATGCATTTATTAGCTTAGTTAAAGAGTATTTCCAATTTAATATCATTATTGACAAGTTTTGCATCAGATCCAGGTGTTCAGCTTCGAATGCATTAACATCATCCCGAAGACCATCTCAGTGATCAACACGAAGTAGAGTTCACGAGCCACTCCGTCTATAACCAATGGTTAGTATAAATTGAATTTCACTTTAAATTACCCAATGGGCTTTATCACTGCTTGATATATTAAGATATATCTCTCCGTTCAGGAATTCCGGTGCAAAAAATAACCACACCTTAGTTTTGTTGGTAATATCATTTATCGAATTAAAACACATGCTAGGGTTATTTCATTTAATCGAAATCTTTTCATTTTAAAAAGGAAAAAAATAATGACGTTTTTTTTAATGAAAATCTGAATCTTTAGATACGAAAGGACCAAACGAAAGTTGATACATTACTTAGATTAATTGCGGTGAAGGATCGTCATCTTTGGTGAAAAAGTGTTTTTTCTTTATTATATATTGTGAAAATTCAATGTTTCTCGTAAATTGATCTTTACAAAATTAAACAAATATTATGAAATGTTTCTAATGCGAGTATGGTTTTGTAGAATTAAGTTCTTAAAAGCTACAAAAGCCGAAAAATTGGTGATTAAGATAATCAAAAACTAAATCTTGTCTTTTATTCCTATTTTATGTTCACTTATTGTGTTGACCAAAGCTGAGAACTTGAGCAAATACTATAAACCGCAGTCGCAAGAACTTGGAAAAACCAATGAATATATTGACGAAATAAAAGCCAATTAATTTACAAGTTTTGATGATTTTCGACAGTTTTTCTTTAAACTTGGAATTCCATTGCAAACGATTTGTACTGTCCACTCGAAGACGGCACGTTTAGCACCACTCGTTATAATCAGACGAACAACAAAACGAAACACTTAATTTTGAATGAATATTAATTGATGTGTGATGGATCAAGTCCCCTAGTGTATCGATGTGTTGATAAACACCTATTGAGTGAATCAATTTGGTGATCCTTGTGTGCCAGCTGGTATCGATTAGTATTAAGAGGCAATATTTCGACCTTATATTATGCATACTTTTAGACTACTAGTCTTTCATTTACTTATGGTTCCATTTCTATCCTTTCTAAATACAGATTTGAATTAATGATTCCATCGGTACATCTAATTAGCCAACAAGGTCCGATCAAGTAGCCATTGATGTACTAAGAAAAAATAAGGTGAGTGCAAAGAACATGCTAACTTTGTCGTTAACCGCAAACCCCTAGTGCTGCTGAACACGACATGACAGTATTAGCACTTACAAGAAAGTGTCGTTTTTGCACCTAAAGATAATCAATGTATTCAAGCGGTTTGAACAGATCCAAAACAAAATCACTCTGTAAGTGTGTATAAGAGATGGTTTGGTAAGGATCGTGTTAGGACCTGTGGTGGCTCGTTAATTGATTGGTGCATTAATATCTGGAAGTGTCTTTCCAGCTTGTGAAATCCGACTTAAAAATGATCATGTCAAATCATCAACCATTTTACCCCCTATAGCTCGGTGTGTATTTGTGGAGCCGGTTGAACGAATATTTGAGATGTACTCATTTGATAGTTATGATAAGTATTCCGACCCTAGGCGATCGATATGATTGAGTGATGCGCATGGCTTGATTTTTGTGTGATTTATGCAGTATGAGAAAGAAAATAGAATGCCTATAGCCCAGTCTTCACGGTTAATAAATCATATCTTAAGAAAGAAACTATGTGTCATATCTGATAATCTCGACCCCAATAGATGACAGTCGCTAGTAACCGTCTGATATGATCCCATACAATAAGTCAATGGTTGTCGGTTGAGTATTTTAATGTGTGGTCAAACCGCATACGATGAGTGTTTTACCAATCATTTCATTCAAATTAATCAACAAACTCTTCTGGTCTGGTGAACTGCTTGTACAAACTAAGCACCGATTTCTTTCTATATAGGATCTGTTTCATAATCTGTTCAACCTGTTTGGGTGTTCTTCAGTTGGCGAGCCACAATACTTGAGATAGAAACATGGAATTGTCTAGATCCATCAACCAATTTATACTTAGACTTGTCCTTTTAAGCTGTTGGCATGCGTCGATTGATTCCAAAGATGTGATCATTGAGAGTAATTTGGGCGAAATACGAGGATTAACACGTTCTTTCCCTGGCGAGGAAGGCCAAAGTCGAGATGTACATATGTTTCTAGGTATACCATACGCTCGACCGCCTGTCGAACAACTTCGTTTTAAGCCACCACAACCAACCAATGCATGGCGGCCTAAAGTATTAGACGCTCGACAGTTTGGGAATATCTGCCCACATCCTGAACGTTTACTTAAATACTTGACCACTTCCATTAGGAAAGTTTGGCCTGAATTTTCTAGCCAAAAAGTCAGTGAAGATTGCATGTATTTAAACATCTATGTCCCTGCAGGTAACAAAGAAGTTTCATACCCTGTTTTATTCTATATACATGGCGGTACTTATGTAATGGGTACTCCAGCTCGAGAAAAGACTCCTGGACATATTCTTCCTCGATTGCACGATGTTGTACTAGTTACCATTCAGTATCGACTAGGGCCATTTGGTTTTTTCACTACTGGTGACTCTGTTCTTCCTGGTAACTGCGGCATGTTGGATCAAGTCGCGGCATTAAAGTGGGTAAATGAGAATATTGCTGCCTTTAAGGGCGATCCTAAACGTATAACTATAGCTGGCAATAGCGCAGGAGGGTCAAGCGTTGGGCTTCACCTCCTCTCACCTCTAACTACAGGACTTTTCCAGGGAGCTATTCTGGAAAGCGGCGTTGAATTCTCGCCTTTTGCGATTTTACCATTGGAAAAAGCCGTGGAAAAAACGAAATTCGTTGCAAATAAATTATTTTGCGATACTAACGATTCCAATAAAATGGTTGAATGCCTGCGAACCAAAGACACATCAGACATTGTGTATTATTATCAAGCGTTTCCTGGTCCCGTAGTCGATAAGTACTATTTACCCGACACACCCGAGAACCTCAGGAAGCAAGGCAAAGCAAAAAACGTGTCAGTCATAATGGGTTTTACTAAACACGACGGCTACCATATGCTACAAGAAAAACGTACTTTAAACAATGTGTATTTTCGTAAACGAATAGAGAGAGCTATTCAAGACCCTGAGTCTTTCGGTATTGAGAACCATTTACATGCAAGAGCAATGGCTGATGCTATGGAGTTCCAGTACTATCCTTGGCATAAAATGGGTGATCCCAAGGCCCTTAAGTCTGCATTGATTAAACTTTTCACCGATTACTTTATCATTGCACCGACTTTCAAAGCTGCTAACTTTCACTCCAAGCACGCTGCCACGTACGTTTTTCTTTACAGCCATTTGTCCAGCAAGTCCGAAAATATCTATGTCAAGCATAGCAGTAATGTAGACTATGGGTTTGGTGCACCATTGGCTAACCTAACTTCCGACGACTACAGCGACGAAGACCGCAATGTCAGCCTATTTCTCATGCAATGTTACAGTAACTTTCTCAAATATGGTAATCCTACGCATGGCATGGTAGGTGGTGTTAACTGGACAAAGTACAACGTGAACAACGGAGCATACATGGATATCAAAGCTAAGCCAGAAATGCTTCATCAGTTTCACCCCAGTAGAATTGCATTTTGGAATTTCTACGTTCCTACATTACAACAACAGTCATGCACTCCTACCAGTCCCCCTCGTGCAAATAAAACCAGGAAAAGTGGACAGGGAACTAATTGTTGTTTCCAGGGTCTCGTTGTATTGTGTTTCGTTACATGTTTGTTTACATTAATCACATAATAACAATAACAACAAGGAATATTGATGAGGAATCGTCGACATCAGCTTCAATGACAATAACTTTACTTGTTCGGAGTATGATGAGCTACCATCGTGAAATCGGTAAAGCCTCTATGACATGTCGGAGCTCGTTTTGTAGAAACATGGACCGACCTTCTTGACCACGCTCTAGTGACTCAACATGAGCACATGGCAAAACTCTCTTAACAGGATGGGATTGTTGTTGTACAAATACTGTTTCAGAATAAAATTTGGGTAATAGGGACATTGGGAATAAATACTATATCAATAATATTTTAAGCTGTTTAGCAAGCTGACTGATTAGTGCAAATATACTGAATAAAGTAAACGGTTTTCGCATTCTTGTTTTTGGCTTCTTACTTCTCATCTATTTATCTTTAGGTCAGGAAAAGTATTTTTTTAAACTAAAATTTTACTTCAAACACACATTTTTAGGATTATTTCAATAGCGTGCGCGGAAAGTGCATTCACGTAACCCAGGAAAACCTCTTCCCCTCCCTGTTAACCTCGAATGCAGCTTCTTGAATCCAAACAACTGAATTTAGCCAGGTTAAGTAATATTTCAAACATCAAATCTCACATGTGCCGAATCAAATGCAAATTAATTCAAACAACAGGTTTTGCTCATTTGTATTATATATTTATTTATTTAACTTCGTCCGAAGACAGGAGCCCACAACAGCATAACCAACCCGATTACCGTCAAACAATAGTAATTAATTAATTCATTTGCATTAGATTTAGCACATGTAAAATTCGACGTTCTTACCAATGCAATCCTCTTGAAAGGACCTTTTCTTTTATTACAATATTTACCTCGATGAAGAAGATTGTTCACATCGAATACAAAGACCTATTACCCAAGAGGATTCTATTGAGGGGAGCAAGCTAGCGTGAAATATAGTCTGTTTTGCCATCCACAGTCATTCTCATTACTGTAATTGTCCAGAAATATAGATGTTTGGTTATTTCAAATGTCACGTACAGTATTCAATATTCATAAAAATTCATTTAAAAGCTGTGAATGTGCTTAGACGTACCATATTTAGTGTGAGAAACAAATATCTAATAGCAGATGTGATATTTATAATAGTCGAAACATCTATTTATCCTTACAACATCAATGGGAATGGTTGTATACAATATTAATGGTATACAGCAGTGTGCGACAGAATGCTTGTATGTGTGCGCACAACAGTTTGCTGAGAGCAACCGCTGGTCATGACGTCAAGTCATCATGCAGGCTCGTAATCAAGCAGTTACCCAATAGAGTTGCTGTACGAGATGGTCGTATTTATTTTGTATTGCGCCACTCATTGAATCAGCCTTATTCAAACACTATTATAATCAAACTGATCAACAACACAGAATCTGATAAAGGAAATGGTAAACACGCAGCCTCGAAACGTGGAAAACAGAAAGAAAGAAAGAACGGAGGAGAAACAAGAATCCAATTGTTAAGGTTATTCATCGTGGACAAGCAGAGTGTTATTCAGTCATTCGGTTTCGACTGCTACTCCAAGACTATCAGGCGATGGGTGGAATCGGAAGCCATCGCCTCAGTAATGAAGACAGTATTTTGTATCTTTTTAGATAATTGAATATTATAATCCCTCTGCAATCGCCCTTTAATAATAATATTAATAATAAAAAATTGTGAAAAAAGCACAAATCATGTCTATATTTCATTTTTTGTTTAATTTTTAGCCCTAAGAAATACGACCAGCATATAGCGGCGATACTTTTACTCCCTAGCCTCTCCCCCTAGGCTCCCCGGGTGCAATCGGGTGTATTTCATATACAAAAAAAGATAAATCAAACAATATGTGACAAGACAAGGCGTTTTTAACCCTCTCACTTTCTTCCAATACTGCATATATTTTGAGGTAATTTCTGGATGATCATTGAATATATATTTAAATCACAATGTCACAGACTAGAAACTGCAATGAGTTCTACACAAAATTGTTAGTTATTAAAATACTGATTCATCATGAATAAAATGCAAAAGCAAATTCTAGTCTTTTACTCGATAATTGATCCAGTAAATTAATCACAAATGCACATTTCTTATGGCATAGATCGCGTGTATTTCTCGAAAAAACTCCATGTTGCATGCTTCCTGTGCCAGTGTTTGTAGCTTTGGTGTTTGTTTTTATTTATATTGAACTGTTTCAAACTGATTTGAAAATGTGTACAACACAAATGCACCTGGTTGACACTCAGCGTGTTCATTCGCACGAAACACAACGTCTATTATGCGCACATTGACGTCAAAATAATTACAATAATGATAATAATAATAATGATAATAATAATAATAATAATAATAATAATAATAATAATAATAATAATAATAATAATAATAATAATAATAATAATAATAATGATGATGGTGATGATGATGATGATGATAATAATAATAATAATAATAATAATAATAATAATAATAATAAAAACAAAAAACGGTGAATTACACTATTGTAGTAAACATACACACTTACTTATTAGTAAAATCGAACAATTGAATTGGGAAACAAATGCTAAATGGGAAAAGCAAAATAAAAAAATGTAACTTGTTCAGACAAAAAATAAAGTGATTTATGAATGAATTTTAAATCAATCACCGAATTGAAATGAAAAACTTTACTTGCTTATATAGATGATTTCTATTGTAAGTTAACAATAATCAATATAATAAATAAAACCAAACTGACTGACTGGCAAGATGTGGTATTAAATAAGACAATGAAAAAGGATATCTAATATTTTAATATAAATGATGAAAAATGCCGTTACATTTTAAGTATAGGAGAAATAAATGGGAACTCTAAAAAAAAACACAGACAATACAGATCACTAGAAAGCAGAATCACTTTTTAATCAAGGGACCGAAAATGAGCTCAAACTGTGATGTGAAAAAACATTTGTCTAGCTTTTTTCAATTCAAAATCGAAAAATCCAAACCGTATTATATAGTAAGCTCGAGTTTCATTACAGCAAATTTGCAAGTAAAACGAAATTCGTCGTATATCGTAAAAATGATTATGGTTGAATTGATTTGAATTGCCGGGAAGTAAACACAACCATTACAACAATAGAGATAAACAACAATTAAAATAAGGGAAGTAAATTGCCATAACCATAACAACCAAACATAGATAACAAATCAAATACAAAGCCAGATTAAAACAAATATTACGAGAACAAAATAACACTTCTGTGAGAATAATTATTTAACGCAAATAAATGCAGAAGATCGACCTAAGAAACCATCCCGAATAAACCACCAAAACCACATCAAGCCGTAAAGGCGCCAATTTATGCCATTTCCGACTGAAACCCCCTCTATACCAAGATATAAACCTTTTTTCTTCTTCTAAAGAACTGCTTTAATATGTTTGGTCTTTAATATGAAAATAACCATCGCATTGAATGGAATTGTTTTTTTCCATCTTCGGAAAAGTAATAATAATAAAAAAACTGTAATTGCATCACTTCATATTGCGCAAATTTCAATCTTTCAAATTCTCAAGTGCGAAACTGTATGGACGTATACTCATAGCTTTTATTTAGCTGTAAGGTATACTATAAAAACATCAACGTCTTGGCTTGCCAAAGGCAACAAAATACGTACATTGAGAAAAATACAATACTTTGGAAGAATGTGAATGACGTCATTACTCAGTGCCTCTTTATAATAAAGGTAATGCATTTGCTGTGTATTAGCTAGGTCATGTTCAAGTTCAATGTCAGCAATTAGTGTATGGTAGATTGATAAGATAGCAATTTTCAACAATTTGATTGAATCATTAGTTAATTCATTTGTTAATGATAGTGAATTAGCTTGCGATATGAGTATAATATCGTCCAAGGTTGTGTTTGCTTAACATGTCGGATGTGGATATGATTGATTGTATCCGTCATTCTCGTCATGTTATAGCTATATAAACGAATATACCAAAAAATCCACAGACAATCAGGCAACAATATATATGTCTTGTTTTCTTAAGTGGTTAATTTGCCTTTAAGAGAAACTCGCGTGAATTGATTTAATTACTTAACAAATGGAACAATTTTCTCATTTTTCTATTTTCATATAGAGGTCTCATTCATATATTATGAATTCCGTTTTTGCATGGAATTTTTTGCTTTTCCCCAAGTGATGTTGACAGCTTCAATTTTCAATGTTGACCGAATTGGTTCGATGTTTTGATAATAAATTCAGCGCAAATGAGATGATATTTTTTTGTTCTTGTGGAGATAATAAAACCCTCTACCTAAACTCGTTTTACGATAAGGACCTACACACGATCCAAGTATTTCATTATTTAGTTTCAAGTCAAAGTAACTAGACAGATGTCAACAGCTTTAGATAAACGAATGTCTAAGTTGGTAAATGTTAATTTGCCAGTTTTTGAAGTTAAACATCGACCATATGACACAAAGATGGAAAAAACTTTAAGACTCTAATCAACCGGAAGTTTTGATAACACGGCTTGGCGTGAGAATAACAAATCTTCTTGTGGAGTACCGGCTGGTCATCATCATTTGGTAAATTGGATTGTTGTTGATGTTTTGGTTTTGCTCCTTATTTTTTGCAAGTAAAGCTCTTGTGGCTGTAAGGACACTCCCTTGTATTCATTTCCTGTATTAGCATTTTATTTCTATCCCCTTCTGTGAAGCAAACCGCGTATAATAGGGACGATTTCCTGCCCTGGGTTTATCTCATATCTATTACCTCAACACAAGTGTGGACATTTTTTGTTAACAGATCAGCAGAAGGTTCCTTTCGTGTTTCGTACATTGACTTCAAGTTAACCTAACAGCGTGTTATCAACATCTTTAGGACGCTTTAAGCTCGCACCATTCAGCTGATTCGAACATTTGATCAGCCACTCAACGTCTAAGGTCATTTTCTTGACATGTCTTCCTTTGTGTTACAAGCGATTTTTCTCGCTTGCGTACTTATGTTGCACAGTTATTCGAAAGGACAAGGCGTCTTGACAAAACATGGTTACATAAAAGGTATTAAAGAAACTATCACATACAATGGACAGAAGCAAGCTATCTTCAAGTTCCTGGGCGTACCATACGCAGAGAAACCAATCGGCAATCTTCGATTTAAACGCCCACAGTCTCTCAAGAAACAGAGGAACGGTGTTTATAATGCCACGTATTTCCGTCCAGTGTGCATACAGCACATAAGATTTTACAATAACTCGATTACACTTGCGTGGCCTGGTTTTACAAAAGAGAAAGGTATGGATGAAGATTGTCTTTACCTTAATATCTACACCCCAACGACTATTCTTGCTAAACGATATCCAGTTATAGTGTACATCCATGGTGGTAGCTTCGTCGCTGGGACTCCTGTCCGTGATGAGTCCCCAGGAGAGTTCATGCCTACTGGTGGAGTTATCTTGGTCACAGTACAATATAGACTAGGAATATTTGGGTTTTTCACCACTGGGACACCAGACGCTCCAGGAAATGTTGGACTACTTGACCAGGTAGAGGCTCTCAAGTGGGTGCAAGAGAACATTGATGCGTTTGGTGGTGATCCCAACAGTGTGACTCTTCTTGGTGAAAGTGCAGGTGGGGCAAGTGTGACATTCCACTATTTGAGTCCTCTCTCTAAAGGTCTATTTCACCGTGCTATTGCTATAAGTGGTGTGGATCTTTGTCCATTTGCCATCAAACCAAAAGCATTTGTTATGGAAAAGAGTGCACAAATAGCCAAAAATTTGAATTGCCATTCTGGAACGTCTTCCGAGATGCTCCAGTGTTTACGCACATTGCCTGTCACTAATTTCCTTACGATCAATAAAGGTGATCCCATTTGGTTAACTCCCTTCGTAGATATGTACTTTCTATCTGACCATCCACAAAAAATGCGCAAGCAAGGATTATTTCAAAAGCTGCCATTAATGACAGGCTTTGTTAGCCACGAAGGGTCCTTTATGTTGAAACCAAAACAACCAAAGTATAACATGAAAGGCTTTAAAGGCTATCTGAAGAACTTTGTCGAAAAGGAAATCGAATATGGAAAGAAAATTAGTGGTTTTGCCCTCGACGCTCTGGAATTCCAGTACACTCCATGGGCAGACGTGAATGACTGGAAAAAGATTCGTAAAAAACTGGTAGAAATGTTGACGGACTTTTACATCGCTGCACCGACCCACGACCTGTTGACAGTCCATAGTGACAGTGGTCTCCCTACTTATTTGTTTGAATTCACTCATCGCTCAAAACTCAAAAAAACTCCAAAATGGATGGGTGTTGTGCATGGAGACACCACAGCTTACAAGTTTGGAGCTCCACTTCTCAACAAAACAACAATGGCAAAGTTTGACAACGATGATAAAAACATCAGTGACGTTCTTGTCCAACTTTATCTAAACTTTGCCAAATTCGGTGACCCCACTCCTACTCCAGTTAATGGTATTCATTGGGACATGTATAACTCATCTACTAAAGCTTACCTAAAGATAAACAAGAATCCAAGCATGGCAAACCAGTTTCACCCAGCAAGAATGGCCTTCTGGAACCAATATTTCCCACGACTTGTACGGGAAAGCCCTCCTTCAGTCACCACCCTAGGGTCTCGTAACAATATTGAAAGAGTGGACATAAGCTTTGGAACTCTGCTATGCTTGATGTTGATTAACTACACATTGATATATATATAACCATGCAGATAGAAACAGGGACGTCCATATTTATCTTATTGTTGGCTTAACCGTATCAGCGTTAGACCAGCAAAAGGTTAAATCTAACAATGATAACACGAACTAATAAACAAGACTTTTATCACTGGTGTGCACTCTAACATTTGTCTAGCTGTGCTAACCGTAGTATGACAACCGTATGTTGTAATATATATTGAAGGAACAGATTTGTCACTTTGCTGTCCCTTATATACATCGAACATTTATGGATTCCAAGCAAAAAAAGAACAATCTACTGCGGGAAAACCACATTCCCGAGAAGCTGTTAGCATGTTAGGGCAATACAAAAGTGTAATTTTGTAAATAATTTAAGCATATTCAACGACATTTTGTATATTTAGAGGTCTAATAATCATTGATATAAGTAGTTATTATTTGATAATGCACGAGAATTCATAATTAATTTCTCACATGCATGAGGACTGCCTGGTATGGTTGTCCTTTCTATTATCTTGTAAATAAATGAGAGGGTAAAGCAATATTAAAAAGGGTAAAATCAACAATAAAATTCGGAAAATTTGTAATCTTTATAAATCATCGAAGTTTAATCAAATTTTTGAATCACAGTGCAAAAGTTTATCGGGTTGTCGTGTTAAAAAAGCTCTTTTAATCTTCAAACACAGTCGCTACTATTAAGGAGGTATTTACTATAAATTTGTATCGTTATCAACTAATGAATTGAACATACGCAATAAACATCTATGTAACCTCTATCCAGTGTCAGGAATATTTGCGCTGCGCATTGCATGACGGAACATTAAGACGTCATTTATATGTATTCTTCGCGAATGTCAATTGCTTGTATTTTTTGTACATGAATGTAATAACTGCTAACATGTATTTTGATTCAAAACATAAAGGGTTTTCCTCAAGTAATTCACAAAACGTCTTTATTTTAACGTAACAGTAGTATCGCGCACGTTTTCACAGCGACATTATGTTCTATTGTATATATATTTTAGAAATGTTATCTTTAAGGCCAGATATATTCGATAAAGCAAAATGACCTTTCTGGAATTAGACACAAATTAAATTCGAACCAAATGTAGGAAGATTGGTCTCGAATTATACGCTATGTATCTACTAGAAGATTCCTTGCACTGGAAATAAAACGACGAGAGCCTTTCATTATCTGCGAATTATTACATGAAAACATCGTATTGCTTTTAACACAATGTTGACAATCTTTCAAATACATGGCTGGTTTATTTGTCTTGACCGAGATAAAAACACAGACTTCATGTCTACGATAGATAACCAGTCTTGATTTATCCCTTATGGCAATTAGGATTCGCCTCTTTAATTATACCACTAGCCTCCATGACAAATTGCTTTTGACCGCCAATTAAATTTGTTTACAAAAAGGCTAAACATTTTATTAACAATTGTTTTGCTTTCCACACGCAATAACCATCAACTAAAGTCACGAAAGTGGGCTTTAAGTCGTAGGGTGTTTTTGAGAATATATATTGTGCAAGCTATACTATTTAGCTTACTCGTAAGGGATAGATGACATATCTAGATTGATGTAAGTGGGATTTACGAGTTTAACTGAAGTGGAATACTTGAAAAAAGTGATGAAATACCATATCCTAACACACTTAAATCTCAACGACGTTTAAAATTCCTACACAATCCAACCTTGCTTTATCCAAACTCACTGCAAACTCAATCAAAATCTTTGCCAATATTTTGAATATTTTCACTCCGGAAACCCAAAACCAATTATTGTGAATACACAGGTTTTTTTTAACCACGTACAACCAGAGTTTCTTTGAATAATGAATAAATAATAACCAACTAAATAAGTGTTCAACTTATGAAGCAGATATGAAATTCAGATTTGTCATATGACAATAAACTAATTAGTATAAACTCTGGGGTATACCAACATCGTATAATTGTCCATATGGCGATTCAAAATTGATTGATAAATAAAGCAATGACAATACTTTAGAACTTTGAACGAGTACTTGGTAAATACTACCAAAAGTAAATGTGCTAAACATATGTGCTACAATATGATAAAAGGGCGATATATATGCACATAATCGATAAGACTGAAATGAAGGACAAGACCAGGGCACTATGACACTAAAATTAATTAACTATACTCGAAACTATACGAATAAATCATTCATAATAATAACGATATCGAAAAACAGTTTGTATTATATGCTATTACTTTTTTTAATTTAAGGAGTCGAGTAAGTTTTCCATCACCCAGTCTTCGGTTGCACCGAAAATCAATAATCGAACGTGACTTCAATACAGTAATGCAGGATATATGACTATTACTGACGGTTTTGACAAATACAGAGGGAATAATCCCTGAGGAAATGTTATTAAACATGTCCGTTTTTATTAGAAATGACCTGAAATCAGCAAATTGACACCAGAAGAAGCTAGAACATGTTTCACTGTTCTAATCTTAAAAGTATGTTGCCGACAAGCTAGCCAAATTAAATGAATGGCTCTATTTTCATGATTGTAAGATATCCATGTAAAATTTGCATGAATCTTATGTTAGCGAGTGCCTTTTACAGCCGTTCTCAGTCACACGCACCCATTCCCCATTGCTTAAATTGTTTTCGGTGGACGTCAATCAACACACACACACTAAAATCCTCATTTCCCATAAACCCTTGCTAAACTTGAGTTTGGTGGACGTCAATCAACTACCTGACTACATTTCCAAGGCAACACATTCTAAATCCTCATTTCCCATAAACCCTTGCTAAACTTGATTTCGGTGGACGTCAATCAATTTCATTTCCAAGGCAACACACACACTAAAATCCCCATTTCCCATAAACCATTGCTAAACTCAATTTTGGTGGACATCAATCAACTTCATTTCCAAGGCAACACACACACTAAAATCCCCATTGCAACCATTGCTAAACTTGATTTTGGTGGACGTCAGTCAACTGTATTTCCAAGGCAACACATAGTAAGATCCCCATTTCCCAAAAACCATTGCTAAACTTGATTTTGGTGGACGTCAATCAGCTGCATTTCCAAGGCAACAAGTACTAAAAATGTCTGTGCGCAACCGCGATAAACGAAGTTTCTGACCGTAAACGGTAAAAGTCATTTGAAATATGAGTGAGCAATATTTTATCAAACACTATCATATCAAAACAAACGCTTCGTGTAGCCAGTCTGTGGGCGATAAAACGCAAGGGTTAGCACTGATTTACGGCTTAGATTGCGCTCACAGCAGAACATGCGACGATCGTAGCGAAAAAATAATGAAGCAGGATTGTGTTCAACATCTGTGGAAACAACTTTATTTTCAGAAACGTACCTGTTGTATATTATCTTTATATCAAATACTTTAAAACAATTCACATCTGATCGGTATAGCTATATATAACCATTTTGCTCACATTAGGGAAGGTACGTTTATTATCAGGGGGGAGGGCTGGAGCCTCAGAGGGGAGGGTCAATAGTCAAATTTATAAGCTTAAGGGGAGGGCCACACATTTCATTTGAAGTTAATCTAGGGGAGGGCTATCCTTTTAAGTTACTCATTTTAATTTTGATCACATTTTTGTTCTTTTATTTTAAGTATGAAACAATATATTATCTCAACCTTGATAAATAAGCCAATACATGTAGATGATGACAATTGTGAAGATAGCAGTTCATATAGTAATGATACTGATCATGAAGAACTGAATATTGACTCTGACTAATGTGAAAAAGATTGCCAAACTAACTGAACTCAGTACGTACGTAGTACACACAAAATCCATTAGTTTCGTTTTATAAGTACGAACTACTGTAGTAATTTTTCATTCACAGGTTAAATAAAAACACTCTATAAAACAAGGGAACACTTTAGATATTACAAATTATTTGTGTATTAAAGTATGAATTTATATAAGTTTAAACACAATAACATGCGCTCAGACGCAACAAGTTGTGAATTACCGTTCGACGTAGTTTATGTGTTGTATTCGTTCTCAATCAAATACTACTTCAATGACATAAAATTCAAATGATTTTTGCAGTTTTTGTTTATTTAATAGAAGATTGAATTATTTTTAATAATAAATTAAATAAACGTCCGAGAGAAAAATTCATTTGTGTAGATATATAAAACCTGAGTGTGACCATGGGGGGAGGGTCATGGATATTCTAAGTATACTGGATGGGGAGGGTCATGAGTTTAGTTTTGGAATCGCTGGGGAGGGTCAAACGTTTTTTTGGAAAAATTACTCTGAATTCTCCAGCCCTCCCCCCCTGATAATAAACGTACCTTCCCTTACTGACTAAAATCTACCGAAAATAAAAATGTTAGTTTCCAAAACAAGATAATACTGAAAGTAGAATTCGGTGATACATTCCTTTCTTCTCTTTCCCCTTCTTCTGAGTAATTAGGCTATCGTCAAGTTGTGATCAGGATTTGTCCGACATTGAATAATTGGGTTCCCTGTGTTGAAATTCCTTTCTCTGTCCTCAGGCATGGTATTTGCGGATGGACCAACCTTATTTAGCCATGACATCTAACCCAGACATAAAACTAACAGTACAATTTCTAGCTTTTTTACTCATTTCTCTCAATGTCAGATTATTAGAGTACAGTAGTGGCCGCTCTAGTGAAACATAAAAGAGTCTATCCCCCTATATTATGGCTATTAACTCAAAAGCACTCCAGTAACTCTCTGAGCAATGTCCGTCCCTTAAGACTGGTTAACACTGCGTCATAATCTTAATCATAATCATAAGCAAAACAAAAGAAATTAGAAAAGGAAACACTTTGGGTTTTGTTTTCTAATTCCCATTCCCCAGGGGATATTAAATCTTTTGTTTTCTTGCTTATGATTATGATTATGACGCTCGTGTGAACCAGGCTTTAGAGTACAGTACCAGCTCTAGTGAAAGAGTCTATCCCTCTACCCCCTAATTATGGCTATTAACTCAAAAGCACTCCAGTAGCTTGAAATGATAGAACAGCGACGGTTCTTTGTCGCTAAAATGTTTTTTCACTTTGATATTTGCACCAAGTTCCTTCAGTTTGTCAACAAAGATTTTCTCCTCTTTACCAATCCAAGGCCGCGTTATGTCATTGACCTGGTAAGGAGTCACGTGCACCTTGATGCTGGGTATGCGTTTGGCGAGCGGGTCGAGGTACTTCTCATCAGTCACCCAGGTATTACATTCTCCACTATGACCACCGTCCAGCCAGTACATACAGCTTATCCTGGACACAAAGTCGCTAAGTTGGTAGTCAATACCTGAACATATTCCAGGTATTTCATGAACGATTTGGTTCAATACACTGCATCCTTTACTGAACCCAACGATTATGATTGGAAAATCTGATGTGATATCCTCTTCATCCTCTTCAATATCTAAAACTTCAAAAATAAAATATCTTTAACGATTTGAGTAGTTCTTTCACTCTTTTCCGATTTACAGTAGCAATATTTGGTGAAAACGTCGAGTGATCCCGATCATCACCACTTTAACAATAGGTATCATGTTATAACCGTTGACGCGTCTTCTGACAACAGCATAACAAATATTTAGTATCAAAAATTGCAGTCCAGATTCTAATTGTCAGCAGTGTTATTAGGATATATCATTATTGCCATAACCATGTTAAACACATCAATGCCTCATCACCATCATCAGTAATATTATCAGCTTTATCATCATCATCATTTCATCATCGTCATCATCATCATCATCTTCATTATTATCATGATTACATCATCAATAAATCATCACCATCACCACCACCGTCATCATTATCATCAGTAATATTATTATCTCTATCATCATCATCATCATCATCATCATCTTCATTATTATCATGATTACATCATCAATAAATCATCACCATCACCACCACCATCACCGTCATCATTATCATCAGTAATATTATCATCATTTCATCATCGTCATCATCATCATTATCATGATTACATTATCAATAAATCATCACCATCACCACCACCGTCATCATTATCATCAGTAATATTATTATCTCTATAATCATCATTATTTCATCATCATCATCTTCATTATTATCATGATTACATCATCAATTACTTAATCATTATTAAATCATCATACCATGTCTTACTCCAGAATCTATCAATGCTTTTAGGTGAGCGGTGGCACCAAAGTCTGTATTCCTGTGATCAGGCACACCAAACATGTTTATCTCTGCAAAGTTGCTATAGCACGAGAAGGTTTTCTGGTGATAACTAGAGGGACGAACCACCCATACAAAACTGTTTGGAAATCGTCTCTCTAACAGTTTGGCTGTAGATTCTAAATCCCATTGTTTCCAATTTTTATCCATCTCTTCGGCAAAATTCTACAAAGCGTAGGAATACAGATTTTAAACATCGAAACAAAAGATTACCATGTAGTATTGATTTTAGCTTGATAAAATGATATAGATTATATGAATACATGTCATTAGCCAAATCAATTTAGAGACCGATCATCAGATATTTCAGAGGAGGGGTTGGGCAATTACCAAAATTATATAAAAAAAATATCGTGCACAGCCTCGCGGGCAAAAACATATCCCACACAAATAAATTGCCAACCCCCTCCCCCCTCAAATATCTAATGGTCCGTCCCTTTACTTTTTTCCAGGGTCAAAGATTTAACACTTTTTCATCCGGAGCGCACATTTTTTTTGTATTTTTGTTTCCGCCCTACTTGCTACACTTCAGTAGTCAATATTTCAGCAACTAGTTTTTACTAAAAAAACCCGTACGGATAGCATCTATTTCATTTTATGACATTAGGTCAAATTCATGTGAGACTGTCTCGCCAATAGTAAATTAAGCACCTCCAACCAAATCGACCTGTGACACACAAGAGTCTTTTTTCAATTTACTACAATGTCATATTTGACCATAGCTAATATGATTTGACAAATGAATTTCTAATTAACACTAGTTGGTATTCATAAAGATCCATATACACAGCGCTTGAGCAAACATTAATTAATATCAAAATAAAACAAGGACAATAAGGAATAGTTATCTGAATACGCCGTCTAAAATACAAATCAAATCATGATTGCGAAACTATAGGAAAACACTAGTAAAACTAACTAAAAGAATTGTTAGCATAAGTTATCGCGTGTTTGAGAAGCAAGTCGTAAAAGTCCGAGGAGGTCTACAGCAGATACAGTATAAATTATTATGATACTTATAGATTGCTTGACGAGAAAAGGTCAGAGAACTTTCAAGCTTTATGCAAAACAGCTAGCCCTTTTCATAACGGTACACGCTTTTAGTTTCATCAAAACTCAGTCAACTGTCGACTACCCCAAGTAAAACGCGACAAAATTAATTTAAAGGATTGTTTTTACATTATGAGCTATGGGTGTTTAATGTGTTAGTAAAGATGCGGGTTGTAGTATGGATAACGGTACTGATACAATGTGTAATTATTTACTCACTTGTACATCGCCAGGGAAAAACACGACATGTTGCTGTCCCTCAGAACCACAAAACACCACATCATTGCAACGCTTTTCGTATCCTTCTAGTAGTGGAAAAATAACTGTAGATTTATCCATGAAAAGAACGAAAAGAAATATATTATTATCGATTATTAAAGGAACATGACACAATGCACGCTGCATTCATTGTAGTTGGCTTTACAAACATGCCTTTTCGAGGCGATAGATTTGCGTCAATTGTTGTATCCATCGTTGAATCTTCACAACACAGTTCTTAAAAGTCTTTGTGAGGGATCATTTTCGCTGGCTATTGTATAGAGGCAATTGGCTTACGTCTATTGTTTGCAAAGAATGAAAATCTCTTCTTAGAAATCGAAAGTAATGGATTGATAATTGACTTGTGATGGGATGAAGTAAAGCGTTGCTTGATTGGATGCAATAAGCTACTCTATTGTCAACACCCAGCAGTCAAGCTTATCGACTCGACAAAAGTATACAAACCAATTGAAATAGCTGTGTGTAACATTAGCCTAATAAAAAAAACCTCCATTGTGTTGGCTTTATAGAAACAAATAAGTCAAACTGATTATTTGGCAGTCTTTAGAAAAGACTATCTTCACAGAATCTGAAAACTACTCAAATATCATCTAATCCCTTTTGAAAAGCTAAGTAAATACATTTTAACAAATTATCAACGCACCTTCAAGTGGAATGTAGTATTAAACGTGTTGTATGTGACAACAGTAAAAGACTGTAAAGTTGATTAACGCAATTTTTAAGGTGTTTTTTTCTTTCTTTCTAAAAGTTTCCAAAACATGCTTTTGTAAAGGTAAACAAGTTATTACCAACGAACACCTCCTATATCAAATTGGCTTACACAAAAAACTAGCCACAACACTTCACACTGAACTGGATTGAGAATTTCAAAATATAAAACAAATAATTAACCAGCTTAGCAAAGTTGTAATAATAAAATTAATTAGTTTAATTGCTTGAAAGAGACAATTGGTAGTCAATTAGTATAGGAAATCGCACTCGTGGTATTAATTCACTTTCATCAAATACAAGCGGTATTTTTCATTAATTCTTCGAGAACATAGGTGTAATTTCCTGTTAATATCACATCTATAAAAATACGAAAGTGCAGCTATTTGAAAGGTATTCAAAAGCAAAGTTCCCGGATTTGTGCAATTAATTAATTGCACGGTATTAAGAAAAAAATTCAGTTTGTCAGCCAATCAGAATCGAGTATTTTTTATAGATGTGATATTAGTATTAAAATGAGGTACGAATTGGCTCCCTGTTTTTACAAGTTAAACCCTATCGTGACAACTTTGAAATATTTCTAACAAATATCTTGAAGCATTTAGATTTGTCCAAAATCAATTTAATTTCAGTAATTTTATACACCTTTTTTATCAACGTAGTCCAATCTGTATTTCAAAATAATAAAATATCAAAACTAAAATTATTACTACCAAATGTACAGTGCAGTTTTATCTAGTTCATACCACGATTTTCAGCTTTGTATAAACAACATATGGAAAAACAAGTGTAATCAAAAACCATCCATACACATTAATCAAGTAGGGATGGATCATTTGATATTTGATGTGCAGGGGTGGGCCAAGTGGAGTACGATATTTAGGGTTAATTAGTTATTTAGGGGGGGGGGGGGGGGGGGGGGGTAAACCCACCCCATGCCACCATCAAATATCCAATGGTTCGTCCCTTATCGATTATTAGCATGAATTGGCGCTAGGTACACTCCGACCTTGGGAAGAGCATCTCTACTTACTAAATCAGTTTAAACTAAAAATATATAAGATAATTGTTTAAATAATTATGAAGCACATAATTAAATAACAATTAACTCTAAAAACGAGTTATGAATGTGCTTTAAGCTTCTTTTTTTTCTACCGTGTGGTTCTACATTAACCCGCTCGGCTTATGACTTTTTTCAAATTAATTTTTCAATTATTTGCTGATTGCTTTTTAATCGTTTTTTATTGTAATCGTAAAGCCATCCTATCAGCACAACATCTACCCTGGGTGCCAGAGTACAACACGGAAAATAATTCCTCTGGCACCCAGGGTACACAACATCAGCATTTTTAACCCAGACATACTGTAGAAGTGCATAGAAACCTTCTTTTGATTACTATTATAGCAAATATAAATATGCAAGTTTGTTGTGTATTAGAATATTACCGGTAATTATAATACTCAACATAAATTTAAAAGCATTTAATATCAATATGAATATTAATTAACAAGAATATGTTTATTGCATAAGGATTTTCTAATTTCAACTTTTGAGTTCAATATTTTTTTGTTTTTGTTTTGAGTTAAAAAATTTCGGAAAAATGTGATATTATAAAGAAATCATTATCATCTGATCAGTATTAATATTTATCAATAATTACATTGTCTCCATTGAATTATTTCCCTGTCAGATAATAACTGCCCATTAGGTGTAGCTGTGCCTGGTGGTAACAAAGCTAAATATACTAGGGATTTTGCTCCTGAAAAAAAAAAAAACAAAGAAAAAAAAAGTTCTTTTATAGAGTATTACAATATCTCAACGTATCTCCATGAAAAACTATAAAAGTCAAGAAAGAAATTAAATTAGTCAAACAAACTTGTCTTTAGTTCTTTTTTAAACGACTTTAAAATCTCCGTATACATGGTACCGCTACAGCAAAGGAACCAATGTACAGCACACAACCATACATAGGCATATCTACATACACATTGACAGGTATGGGCAAGTACATGGATAAAGACATATTGATATAGGTAAAGAGATGAATTTTAAACTAACTTCTAATATTTGAGGTGTTGGTAATTCTGTGTCAAAGCGTGTTCTAAATATTATACAACTAACCCCCAAATAATGGAAGATAAAATAGTTGGATTACTCAGATTGTATGAAATCTATCTATATATTGCAGTTTTGTTAGCTAGATGTAGACTAATAATCCATAGTACCTGTTTCTGCTGTTCTGGGTGCATGTGGTCCTCCCATATCTGTTTGACACCATCCTGGACACACCTACACCAAAAACACACACAATTCCATGAATTGTTTAGATACGTAAACACCATTCTTGTCATTGTTAACATCCATTCCCTGAAGATCTAAGCTAGGGATTAAATTTTACAGTGGGACCCTGTTAATCCGGCCACTGAAGGGACAGCCAAAAGTGTCCATATTAAGGGGGTGGCCGTATTAAGCGGGTAAATTTTATAGAAAATGTATGGGCATGTTAAGCGAGTGGCCGTAAGGTGGGGTTCCACTGTACTGTGTTGACAAAGCATATTCAACCCTGAGATGTTTAGAACTTATTGTGTGTAGTTTTCATACATCCATCCATACATCATCGAACAATTCTTTCATTTATTTATTTATTTATTTATCCAAATATTTATTTGTTTCATCACACTCACTGCATTAACAAGTATGTTTTTCCTGGAATCTTTCTTCATTTCCCTGGACAGAATGGATGTTACAACAGTAAGACCAAGTTTGGACATTGAATATGCTGAAACAAAGTATGAAGTCTATCAATAACTTGGTTTCTAAAACTGAAATAATATCAGTCATTTTCAAACTAGAAAACAGCCAAAATTAATTGTCTGGATGGACAAATGCTCTTACGAAGGACACGCCCTCTGCTGTGAAAAAGGGAATGAACACAGTTTGAGACGAAAACACCACCTGACTTTGTTGGACATTAGACAAACAAATTTATGGATAATTTGTTCTTCCTCTAGTAAGAAATGGGCCATTGGTAAACAAGGAATAGATCATTTGATGGTTGTCATAGATCAACGTCAATAGCATTTAATATCTTCTTTAGAATTTGACTATGGCCTGTGGAAATATTAAGTGTTTTAATTGTTAATAACGTGTACATGAATCCGTAAATTAAGGCGACCTGTAGTCAAATATTATTCTAAAGAATATATTAACATTTATCAAGGCAGAGGTTGATCAACGAGAACCATGAAATGGTCTATTGGTCTATACCTGGATTATGCATTGTACTCTCAGTCGGCCAGCCATTCTTCTCTGCTTCTCCATTTTTTACATCCCTGATAAGGCAAATCAATAAATAGAAATAAATAGCTAAATCAATAAATAAGTAAGTAAATATATAAATAAATAGATACATGAATATATAAATACATGATTTTACCACATTTGATAATTTTCTCGCTTTTCGGTGATAAATAAGAGTACATACCACAGTTGCTATTTTGCTCATTTTTTAATGTGGTAAAAAACAAATTCACCATAGTTTCTTGTGGTATATCCTCTTATTTACCACGGTTTTGCGCCATTGAATCATATAAATTGTTGTGGATTCACAACAATTTAGACGATTCAATGGCGCTAACCGTGGTAAATAAGAGGACATACAACGCGAAACTATTGTAAATTTGTTAAATATATAAGTAAACATCAAGTATAAAAAACATCAAAGTGGGCATGGTTCCAGTGTTCCCACTAAAATGTTATTGATGTAACTGATGTATACACAACTAATTTACTTTTTTCCATTTAATTATTTGTTTGTCTTGTTAATTCATATATATTTATTGCATACTAAATACCTGACATAGTTTGTCATCATCATAATACATTCCTCTTTTGTAAAACTTGGAGAAGCAATTTTTGTCTGCAAAGATGAGCTCAGTGTTTTTATAGTTCCCATTGTAGAAGAAACATTGACAACTCTGGAAATAAAACCTTGACGATAAGAGATGGCTTGAGAGTCACAGACTTAAAGCTAAGTAAGTAATAATATAATTTGTCAATGATTAAGATGGTGATTGTCTTTGCACACAATATGTTATGTGCTAATATATGTCTGTCACTCCCATGGGGGCAGACTCCCTTTGTCCAAGTAGTAGGGATGATTGGTGCTCCTTTTAGAGTTGAAAATATTTCATGTTTAGGGCTCTGGCTGAAAGGTCAATAAGGAACATCACTCCATACTCATTGTTACTTGGTAACATCACTCCATACTCATTGTTACTTGGCAACATCACTCCATACTCATTGTTACTTGGCAACATCACTCCATACTCATTGTTACTTGGCAACATCAATCCATACTCATTGTTACTTGGCAACACCACTCCATACTTATTGTTACTTGGCAACATCACTCCATACTCATTGTTACTTGGCAACATCACTCCATACTCATTGTTACTTGGCAACATCACTCCATACTCATTGTTACTTGGCAACATCACTCCATACTCATTGTTACTTGGCAACATCACTCCATACTCATTGTTACTTGGCAACATCACTCCATACTCATTGTTACTTGGCAACATCACTCCATACTTATTGTTACTTGGCAACATCACTCCATACTCATTGTTACTTGGCAACATCCCTCCATACTCATTGTTACTTGGCAACACCACTCATACTCATTGTTACTTGGCAACATCACTCCATACTCATTGTTACTTGGCAACATCACTCCATACTCATTGTTACTTGGCAACATCACTCCATACTCATTGTTACTTGGCAACATCACTCCATACTCATTGTTACTTGGCAACATCACTCCATACTCATTGTTACTTGGTAACATCACTCCATACTCATTGTTACTTGGCAACATCACTCCATACTCATTGTTACTTGGCAACATCACTCCATACTCATTGTTACTTGGCAACATCAATCCATACTCATTGTTACTTGGCAACACCACTCCATACTTATTGTTACTTGGCAACATCACTCCATACTCATTGTTACTTGGCAACATCACTCCATACTCATTGTTACTTGGCAACATCACTCCATACTCATTGTTACTTGGCAACATCACTCCATACTCATTGTTACTTGGCAACATCACTCCATACTCATTGTTACTTGGCAACATCACTCCATACTTATTGTTACTTGGCAACATCACTCCATACTCATTGTTACTTGGCAACATCCCTCCATACTCATTGTTACTTGGCAACACCACTCATACTCATTGTTACTTGGCAACATCACTCCATACTCATTGTTACTTGGCAACATCACTCCATACTCATTGTTACTTGGCAACATCACTCCATACTCATTGTTACTTGGCAACATCACTCCATACTCATTGTTACTTGGCAACATCACTCCATACTCATTGTTACTTGGCAACATCACTCCATACTCATTGTTACTTGGCAACATCAATCCATACTTATTGTTACTTGGCAACATCACTCCATACTCATTGTTACTTGGCAACATCACTCCATACTTATTGTTACTTGGCAACATCACTCCATACTCTGGAACGTCCAAAGCCAAGTTACCAATAAATATTGTGAAGGAAAACGTGATTCTAAGTGGACCAGCACTTGCCAACCATATCAACCAAGCCTTCTCTAATGTTGCAAGCGAACTCTCTCCCATCTCATGGTCTGCATTACCCGTCACTTTAGAGGAAATTCCTGACAAGTTCTTCATTTCAGTGCACAGTGTCCAAAAAGATCTCTCAAACATCAACGTCAACAAATCGTCCGGTCCAGACAACATTCCAAACTGGTTATTGAAGTATAATTCCTACACGCTGAGTCAACCAATATGCCACATTTTTAACACTTCAATCCAAGAAGGATCCATTCCAACTTTATGGAAAAGTGCAGACGTCGTACCACTCCCTAAAACTAAAACAGTCCACTCAGCAGCTGACAATTTACGTCCAATCTCTCTGACATCTGTACTTAGCAAAATTCTTGAAGGTTATATCTGTTCCTGGTTGCAATCCTACATATCTGAACATATTGATCATCACCAGTATGGCTGCTTGAAAGATTCTTCTACAACACATGCACTTATAACGCTTACTCAAAACTGGTTGAAAGCAACTGACTCACCTGGTAATATAATTCGATCCTGCATGATAGACTTCTCCAAAGCATTCGACCGCATCGACCATAATATTATACTTCATAAACTCAAAAACATGGACACCCATCCCATGCTCTTGAATTGGATTGCCAACTTCCTTTGTGATCGCAAACAACGAGTTAAACTCAACGACTGTCTCTCTGACTGGTTACCTAAATTTACTGGCGTACCTCAAGGTACCAAACTTGGCCCTCTTCTATTTATAGTAATGATTAACGACCTCAAGGTAGATGTTACGAGTAATATGCCTCCAATTGTTAAATACGTGGATGACTGCACAGTGTATGAAATATGTAACAAGAACTCTGAATCTATTCTCCAAAACCAGCTGAACAAAATTGCCTCTTGGATATCTGATAACAACATGAAGGTCAATATAAAGAAGACAGAAGAACTAAGAATAAATTTCTTGAGACAGACCCTACCAGTTGACTCACTGCATATCGATGGACATGAGATAGAAACAACCGATTCTTTTAAACTTCTGGGCATCTGGATCACCCCTAAACTAAAATGGAACTTACATATTGAGAAAATTACTACAAAAGCCTCAAAGCGTTTGTACATCTTACGAGTCCTTAGAAGGTCAGGTTTTAAACCGAGCCAATTATGTCAGATCTTTTGCAGCTTTACTAGACCGATACTTGAATATGGTTGCCCGGTATGGCACACCGGATTACCCTCCTACCTCAGCGAGACTATCGAAAGAATCCAGAAAAGAGCACTCTTTATTGCCTACCCTGATTTGAACTACACAGAAGCACTTGGTAAAGCTGGACTTGAACTCCTTTCAGTAAGAAGATATAATATTTGTAGGAACTTTTTTCAACGCATATCCGACAAAAGCAAACTTTCACACCTACTTCCGGAAACAGCAACGAAAAACTATAACCTACGTAAAAAAAGAAAGTATCAAATAAACTATCGTACAGAACGGTACAAGAGCAGTTTTATTCCGTTTGCCGTGAGACATTTTAATTGATAAATATACAGACTTTTTATACTATACTATACCATATTATATATTATATTTAAAAGTAGTCATCGAGTCATGTAAAAATGACATAATTCAATTGTTTTTATCCTTATAATAATAATTGCAAAGTCATTTAATAAAGTCATTATTATTAATACTCATTGTTACTTGGCAACATCACTCCATACTCATTGTTACTTGGCAACATCACTCCATACTCATTGTTACTTGGCAACATCACTCCATACTCATTGTTACTTGGCAACATCACTCCATACTCATTGCTACTTGGCAACATCACTCCATACTTATTGTTACTTGGCAACGTCACTCCATACTCATTGTTACTTGGCAACATCACTCCATACTCATTGTTACTTGGCAACATCACTCCATACTCATTGTTACTTGGCAACATCACTCCATACTCATTGTTACTTGGCAACATCACTCCATACTCATTGCTACTTGGCAACATCACTCCATACTCATTGCTACTTGGCAACATCACTCCATACTTATTGTTACTTGGCAACATCACTCCATACTCATTGTTACTTGGCAACATCACTCCATACTCATTGTTACTTGGCAACATCACTCCACACTTATTGTTACTTGGCAACATCACTCCATACTCATTGTTACTTGGCAACATCACTCCATACTCATTGTTACTTGGCAACATCACTCCATACTTATTGTTACTTGGCAACATCACTCCATACTCATTGTTACTTGGCAACATCACTCCATACTCATTGTTACTTGGCAACATCACTCCATACTCATTGTTACTTGGCAACACCACTCCATACTTATTGTTACTTGGCAACATCACTCCATACTCATTGTTACTTGGCAACATCACTCCATACTTATTGTTACTTGGCAACATCACTCCATACTCATTGTTACTTGGCAACATCCCTCCATACTCATTGTTACTTGGCAACACCACTCATACTCATTGTTACTTTGCAACATCACTCCATACTCATTGTTACTTGGCAACATCACTCCATACTCATTGTTACTTGGCAACATCACTCCATACTCATTGTTACTTGGCAACATCACTCCATACTCATTGTTACTTGGCAACATCACTCCATACTTATTGTTACTTGGCAACATCACTCCATACTCATTGTTACTTGGCAACATCACTCCATACTTATTGTTACTTGGCAACATCACTCCATACTCATTGTTACTTGGCAACATCACTCCATACTCATTGTTACTTGGCAACATCACTCCATACTCATTGTTACTTGGTAACATCACTCCATACTCATTGTTACTTGGTAACATCACTCCATACTCATTGTTACTTGGTTACATCACTCCATACTCATTGCTACTTGTCTTGGTTTACGTAATAAAATAAGCTGATACTACTGAAAGCATCACGCAAACAAATCTTGGGGTTGTAATCAACAAGGCAGTTCTTTAATTGCTGTGGATATTTTAGGGGTCATTTTTAAAACCAACTGCCAACAACCCATACCACTAAGGCAGTTGCAGATGGTGGTTTACATTGCAGCCATGGATTGCTACTTGTTAGTGGAAGCTTCTTTATGTCCTTAAAGTTGTGAGAGTATGGTTAGATGTGGAGTCATTTTGTTTTATTTTCCCATTTGCAAATAGAAATTTAAAAAGTGAACATCCCCATTTATAATTTTATTAAACCACTAAGGCAGTTGCAGATGGTGGTTTACATTGCAGCCATGGATTGCTACTTGTTAGTGGAAGTTTCTTTATGTCCTTAAAGTTGTGAGAGTATGGTTAGATGTGGAGTCATTTTGTTTTATTTTCCCATTTGCAAATAGAAATTTAAAAAGTGAACATCCCCTTTTATAATTTTATTAAACCATTAAGAGCTAAATAGAAACTAGTGAGTAAACTAGTATAGGCTAAAATGTCAGTTAAGTTAAGTCAACATTGTTTTACGGTGTTACAAATTTCATTATATTACCTATCATTAAGAGCTAAACTAACCTTGCATTATCTTTCAATAGAGGAAACAATGCTTCACAGACATCAAGAGTATGAAGAAAGTTTGTCTTTACACACTGGTCTGCTTTATCAGCATAGGATATTCCTGAAGTGGACTAATATCATACTACATTAATGTACAATAATACTCTGCAAAACATCATCTTTGGTTACATAACCACAGCACACCCATACACCGATGAAACATTTATTGTAAGTTATTTGTATATTATCTATTATAGCTTATCAATTATAGGTAAACAAAACAGTTGTTTAACAGGCACAACTTTTAGATATAAGAAACACAAAATATATAACAACAATAACAAAACAAGGAAACATTGAATAACAAAACAATCAAACAACAACAAACAAATACTAAGTAAAGGTCTTCAGCAATAGACATGTATGTGGGGTGTTAGACAAGTCTTGTCTCCCTTCATTTTTTCCCAACCAGTCCTGTACATGTTTGATTATAATAGAAATTAAGATAGCAAACTGGCTTTGTATAGCTTTTAAAGTTAATCCAGTTTGCTCTCACCTCAATATAAGGAAAATTTATTATATTTTTATTAATTTGTAAATGTAAGGTGAAAATTGTCATTGTCATTGTACTTCACATCACATGACTTTGCTTCAACTTGTTAAGCAATAGTGTGATCATATGACCCATTCCTTGATTACAGAATCGTTAATTGTGTGTGTTTGAGCACTCTTGGATTCAAATGGCAATGGTTTTCATATTTGTCAACTAAGACTCCCAAACACTCCACACATATGGTGAATTATCAAAATTGCTGCCATGTTGATCATGAGCCTTTCATTCACATTCAGTTTTGGCTCAGACAGTCTTTGAAGACTATATGATTATGATTGACAGCAGAGAAAAACAAGTTTAAAAACAAGCTGTTTCAATGTTTGTGTTCACTGAAAACTGCAGTAACAACAACTCTACTCACTGGAATAAGCACACCAGCATTGTTGACCAGGATGTCTAAGCCACCATATTTATCTGACAAGTGTGTTTTTAGCTTATGAATACTTTGTGCACAAGATATATCCAATTGATGGCTTTCGACAGTATGGTCATCATTCTTCTTTAGCTGCATACATGCTGCATGTCCTTGCTTGATATCTCTCGCTATGGAGAAAGAATGTGGGACAAAATCTTCATTTATTTTAATTAGTTTGTAAGAGTTGTCATGTTAATCCTTTTCACACATCAGAAACAGCAGAAACAGCTTAAAGTTTTACATACAAACATCCCAAAATGAAATGTCAACTCTAGGATATAAATATCCTAAATTGAAATACCAACTCTTCCAGGTGAGGGAGTGGTTATCTTTCTTGAGCTGCAAAGTCTTTATTTAAAAAATACTAGGGGTGGCCTATAGTCACTGTGACCTTGGCTCAACTCCCTCACAGAGTTTGTTTCATGTATTGTTCTCTCACATGCCACAAGTATTTTATAAGTTTTTCCTCCATTTGAAAAAATTAATATATAGAGGATATTACATGGGCGTGCGGAGATATGAATTTTATCTTCGAGTGTTGATAAGATATCCCACGAGTGAGCCCAGCGAATGAGTGGGATATCTTTTCAACACGAGAAGATAAAATTCATATCTCCAAGCGCATATGTAATGTTCTGTTTATTATATAACAGATTGAAGAAAAAAAATATATGTTTTGAAAGTTGATTGGTTGAGAGTGATATCACACATGTGCGATATCAATAATATCTTCATGACTAGGATAGGCGTTTTATCTAGTTGATATCACTCGGTATACCACTATATGTTATATAATAAATATATTTAATTAAGGAGTAGATGATTATTGCAAGTAAACATTACTAACAGTCACCATTTGTCATTCCACTGGATCTGTGCTTGCATGCAAATATTCAATTGATTCTGATAGGCTAGGCTTCTGTTACTAGCTTGAGATATCATTAGCTATTCACTTCAGGCAATAGTTGTAGTGAATCTGGGGTATCCAATCAATGAATTTGATAACAACCAATAACCAATGCCAATCAATTCAGGATCGGGATCAATCAACTGATTCATGTTGAAAACGAGTGATCAATCAATGAAAAATTAACAACCTTGTGGCTTTCGATTGGACATCCATATTAATCAAATAACCATAAAGATGACTGAGTTTCAGATTGCATTTCAATTCAATATATCAATTTTTATATATCACTATTCTGCGAACCCATTTACGTTGTTCAACTTGCCCTTAGAGATAAATATTGCCTAGGAACCCCCATAGTTACCCTATAATTCATTGTCCAGCTGCATATCCAGCATGGTTGGTCCTTGTGATATAGTGATTAACACATCAGACTAGTGGGTTGGAGTCCCGCCAAGGGCAATTTATATTTTTCTCCTGTATCTGAATTTCCAATACCACTATACCCAGGTGATGTACTTGGGGGTAAAATGACAAGGGGGGGGAGGGGGCGTCTAGCCTGCATAGCTGGCTCTTTGGGAAAAGGAGGAGAGGGAAGGGGAGGGGAGGAGGAGAGGAAAGAAAGGAGAGCCTGCAACAAACCCCCAGTAGTTTGTGTTACTGCCCCCATACATAGATCATATTACTTCAGCAAATCAGCGCTCACTGCGAGAAGCCAGTCAAATCTACAACAAACAACGTTGTCGTACAGTACGTTTGGTTTTATCATGGATAATCAAAACATTTTATTATCCATGGTATTTTCATTATACAGTAATTACAACATTGTCAAAACGCGTTCGTGTCGTGAAAGAAGTAAATGTTAACGACTTTTTCCGCATTACTTTGTCTTCTTTGAATGGCATCTTAAACAAAAACATTTGCAAATTTATCTTTGAGGTTTTATAAAAACCTTTTGGAATAATAATAAGCTTTTATCAGTATAGAAAACAAAAATGGTTTGCGGATAAATTTGAATTTTCAAAATCACATCACTGTAATATACAAATGGTTATAGCTTTATTAAACGCACCTTTTACCGGATCACGTTTCTATAGTATGGGTTTCGTCAACCACAATAAGCAACAAACGCACGTGTGAGTTCAGACCCAAGAGCGTCTTCTGCAGAGCTGAACAGGATCATGAAGTCACAGGATTTCAACCGTTCTGGACTTAAAGTTGAAAGTTCTGCTGTGTAAGAACTTCAATCACTATAATATCAGATAGATTCAGATGCAAGATCTTTTTTTATTATGCTTGTCAATATTAAAGGAAATGACTAGCACTACGGCTTCACTTTCCGAGTTTTTTATCTCACTAAATCTTTGATAAATAAGGCTCTTTCCAAAACCAGTCGGAAGAACTGCTAGCACATCTTTGCTGGCTAAAAGATACTGAATTGCTTCTTCTTGTTCAGGTTTTAAACGTAGTTCAAACGATGATCTTCCAGCATTTCATTCTGGTCGGACTGGATGTCAAAAATATAATCTCCATTGTCAAAAGTATTGATTGACAGGTGCTTGACCAATGGCATTCTGCGTTCGTGAGCGAACGCAGAAACGCAAAATCATGGGGGCTTGTTGCAGACCCTCCTTGCTTGTTGCAGGCTAAGGGGCGTCCGACGGAGCTTCATATTGCAACCCCAAAAAATACTCAAACCTGAAATTTTACACCCCCAAAAATACATGGCATGCAAATTTCAAGACTTAAAACGGATTTATTGAATTGAACAGGCTCTTCTATCTTTGTTTCTTTTACGGAACTCACGCCTTGCTGAAAATAATTTCAAACGAATAATTTTCTGATACACGGATCGAAAAAAAATTGACCTCGGAGATGTGAAAACCAAAAAAAATACATGTTTCTTTTTAATACCTAAAAAAATACATGACAGGTCTCTTGACCCAAAAAAATACCCAGAACGAAAATTGTCAACCCCAGAAAATACGTCGGAGCCCCCCGTCATTTTACCCCCCCCCCCCCCCCCCCCCCCCGAGTACATCGCCTGGGCCACTATATCCCTAGCTTTAATAGGTGAGTTTCATTCCCATATATAAAATTGCAAATGCATTCCAGCTTGCATAGATCGCAGTACATTTATAATCAACTGTCTTCTAACGTTTACCTGTCAGAATAACAGTACCATCAAACTGTTTACAAAGCTGTTCAGCGATGTGGAACCCTATGCCACGGTTGGCTCCTGTAACCTGCAGTTAAAAATAATAATTATTACACTTGCTAAACGAATCCTTTGAGTCTGAATATCTTTTACTTGCCACTGCAACTCGATTCATGTTTTTTTTCCTAATACATCCTCATGAAGGCCATATGTTTCTTTTCAGTTCGTTCAACTCTCGAGTCGTCCGCCATCTTGGATGTTTTGGTCGAGCAAAGGATCGTGGGAAATGAAGACACGCAGATTACCACAGGAACCCCGACAACCAAAAAATCATAACTGATTTTGAATAAATAATCTAAGTACATTTGTAAACCGTTTATAAAGAGAGCACAGATACTGATGGTTGGGTTTAGAATAAAATGGTTCAAAATTCGGATTTAAAGTTGATTTTTAGCCTAACATTGTATGCAAACTAAAACTAGTTTCCAGGCCACTCTATGAATCGACGCTCGTAGAGCATTCTGGTAGGTTGGCTTCAAAATTGAGTTTCTGGAGTTCTCTACAAAATGTAGGATACATTTGTTTGAAATTTCTATTTTGTATAAAAGTATATCAAGTTAATATTAACAAAAATGGCGCCTCCAAAAAGTCGTAAAATAGCTATAATGGGATTTCGTTCTGTAGGTAAGCAAACAAGTCGTTATTTTCGGAAATCTAGCACAGATAATTTCCAGTTTCGAATAATATGTTTATTTCGCACAAAGCATAACACAATTTTCGACTAATAATGCCCTTTTCTTTTGTGTTTATCACAGGAAAGTCTTCGTTGACTATTCAGTATGTAGAGGGCCAGTTTGTAGATTCATACGATCCTACGATTGAGAACAGTGAGTATATCAATATTGTTGCTTCATGCTAATTTCGACTAGAATGTTCGCTATTTTTCGTTTCAGCATTTACAAAGAATATTAAATATAAAGGACAAGAATTTCACTTAGACCTTGTTGATACTGCGGGTCAGGTATGTTTTTATACATTTCGTGTAAAATAGCGTTAATTTTCTGCTGATGTAAGCCTAAAACAGCAGGAAGTCTGGTAATTGCATGATTGCCAAATATCAATTGAAATATCAAGGTATATATTCAGCAAACATGGCAATTTGCTATAAGGAGATATGTTGAATAAAAAATACAGTACAAGTCTTTTGTATTGAATGCAAATGAGACTTCAACTCTCCCAATCAACATCTGCTCATTTAGCATATTTACTCTGATGAAGATTTGTAGAGACAATTACCGAAAATGTAGCTAGTCAGCTTCAAAATTGTTTATTATTGAACATGAAAATTTTAATCGAATAAATCACTATTGTTGTTTTGTTTAGGATGAGTATTCTATCTTCCCTCAGTCATATTCTATGGGTATTCATGGATATGTTCTTGTTTACACTGTGACCTCTGCAAAAAGGTAAAACAAAAATGCAGTCAGTGGCCAGTTATTATACTGTACTGTTATTATTCTCTAGAGATTTTATAATATTATCCTCACTACTTGTATCTTGTATACTTGTATTTTGTGGGGGGCATGGGGGGCATAGTAGTGAGAGTGCTGTCCTTTCACCGCTGTGGTCCAGGTTCGAGTCCCTGCTCAGGCATGGATTACATGTGAGAACTTTGAGTTTGTTTGATGTGATTTTCTCTCTCATGCCACAAGGGTTTTTCTCCAGATTTTTCCGGTTTTCCTCCCTCTGCAAAAAATAAACATGTGAGCCAAGTTGTGTGAAAAACATTTAATGTAGAGGTAGTGAGTGTGAGTGATTCTCCCTGATAAGTAGGGCACGCAATACGTGTCCAGCTAGAAGATTGAGACATTAAAAAAGTTTTTTATTTTATATATACATTTACGTTTTGAAGCTTTTTGAGGATGAACTTCAAAATACTTGACTAAACCAGATAAATTCAGTTACAGTTTGCTTGGACAACAACGCTATACAATATTAGTTATCAAATATTATTTTGTTACTCAAAAAATGACTGGATATTCCTAGTTATTTCTCTTTCTGTATTTTCTTAAAATTAGATTTCATTTCACATGTGTCTCAAAATAGTGTAGATGGTATATATATGCTAATGACTTATAAATTCACATCTTTGAGATGGACACAATAACATTGGAGTAAAAATAGGCAGTCTAAGACTGCATGAGGCTACTGCTTGAAACAGATATATAAACTGAACAATCAATGTGCAAAAATAATGTTCTGAAGAGATAGTAATGAATCGGCAGGAAGTCTAAGAGAACAATATGTATTTGTGCAGTTGCACAATAATAAAACTGACAGTTGCCGAAGCTGATTTATTGTAGAGCAAAGCAATATTCACAGTAATATTGTACAATATTTATGTGCATCTTTCATTATGTTTATAGCGAATGTTGTTTCGGCAGCTATTCGCACCAATTTTACTATGTCAAACTCGAAGGGCAATTCGATCAGTGTGCAATGACTAATGCCGGTCTAATGCTTTTGTTGTCGAAACAAATCATCCCTTTTCACGGTATTAAACGTCTTATTAAACCTAAAAAACTTCATGAATAGTACAAATACACATTAGAAATTAACTTTCTTTAGATAGATGTGAAGTAGCAGCCAAAATGTAGACGCTTCGATCGTTCAAAGCTGGCCATTCTTTCGAATTCTCGAAATTACAGTCAGATCGCGTGGCAAAATTGGTATTTTCGGGTTTCCTGTGGAGTTACTATCTTGCTTGCTTACATTCACGACAGCAATAAGGCTACGCCTCCATATATGGAGGACAGTAGCCTCAAAAATGGAACTATACTCCTCTCATTAGTGAACAGTTTCACTTCCAACATTTATTTGGGTTAAGTTGTCTACAAACGATTTACCTGTGAAAACAGGTCGCAAGGTATTTTGTACATGATTGTACAATCATCTAGATCTTATTAAAGTTCTATTAATTATGCTACCTATTTGCTATTTTTCCATGTATTTTACTGTGCTTTCTTTTGTTTTCAGCTTTGAGGTTGTGAAAGTTATCCATGAAAAGCTTTTGGACATGACTGGACAAAACTAGTATGTGAATGTGACTATTTTAGTAGACTTGGGGCTTTCATGTGAGGTGTTTATAATATAAGAAAGACTGCCACAGCTTTGTCAGCACAAACTTCGAAGTGTGAAAACCCTCAATTCTATCTTGTGATACTGTTATTGTATAATCATTACACCAAAATGGCCAATATAAAAATAACTTAACATATTTTGGTTTAAGAAATGAAATACGCTTCTGTGTTTTCACACGCGAGATGCATTTGGGAGAATTCGAGAGCAGATCAGTCCAAACAAGAGATGAAGTCGAGTGTTTGAACCTTCTTGAGAATTCTCCCAAACATATTGAGGTTTTCATCAGCCAGTGAAAACACAGAAGACGTATTTCATTTCTTTTATAAAATAACAAATATCACGTGAAACGACAAAACTCCTTTCCATTCGTTTGATGATTTCATTTCTCCCTATGTTGCATGTCATTGAAAATGAAAATAAGTGCGCGCAAAAGATCAAAACAATGAAAAAACTTACTGTTTAATGAGCAGACACGCTTGAAAATGGTGTGGGTGTGTTTCATTTCTCATGAAACACAGGTTTTTAACCAATCAATGTGCGTGTCCCAATTATTTTATAAACTCTTATCTTAACATGCAGGATCTACGTACGCTTTGGAAACCCGAAATAAATTGTTGTTATAATATATGTTCAGAGCATAAGAAAGTATATCATGAAGAGAAATGGTTTCTGGTTTCTCCAATTTTCTCTCAGCATTTTTAATTTTTATTTAATTTTTCATAATTACACATGCCATTGAAGATCAAATACCAACTTGCAAAATGTTGATTTTCACTGCTGTCAATTAATTATTTTACAACACTTGTGTGAATTCTCGCGCGCTGATTGGTTGATTTACCGTGGTAAATAAGAGTCCAGACAACGGTGAACACGTCATCATGTCACACAACACTCGTGCGGAATTGAGGGAAAGTTTGTCATCCACAAAGATTTTTCGTCAAAAAAAGGATTTTAAAAAGAAGTTTATGGATAAACTATCAATGGAAATTACTTTTTTGTAAGTAGCAAATTGTAATAAATGTAACCATGCTGTCATGGAGCTGTTGTCGTTTTAATTTTATGCGTTTTTTTCAGTCTTTTCGACAAATCTTCACTTACAATCAATTCTGTAGTCTTTTCAACAAAAACGTGCTCAAAATTACATTTTTGACGAGAAATACCATTCGTTCAAGACTGATTTGAAAAGCTTATAATGTTGTTCAAAGGCTAGCATATCTGATCATATCTGAAAAACTGATCATTTTCGTAAATTGTGTGATTTTCCGTAGCTTGAAGAGAAACCATTGAGTTCGATGCGTGACAAATTCATCATTTTTTCGTTCGTTAACTGACATTTTACTTTTTGTACATTTATTTTGGTTTGTGTTGTGTTGTAAAAAACAAATCGAATGTGGTTTAGCGTTGTCTGTACTCTTATCGACAACGATATTCGTCATGACAGTGGTCAAAATTTGTTGTCATGAGTCCACAACATTTTGACCACTGTCATGACGAATATTGTTGTCGATAAGAGTACAGACAACGCTAAACCACATTCGATTTGCTAATCAGACACGTTATTTTTAATTAACAACAGCCTAAATAACTCCTTTTTTGTTGAAATTTAAATGTTGGTGGTCGGATAATAATATAATAATAGTTATAATAATATTGACTAATTTGTTTTGTTTAGGTGTCATAATCTATAACATACTTTTATTTTTTACAGTGTACCAGTTGTGCTTGTTGGTAACAAGACAGATTTGCACATGGAAAGGTTTGTTTAATATATAGATGTGTTTGTTTGTGTACATGTATATTGTATTTGAGTACATGTGTCCCTTTAGGTTTATATTGACATTGTATTCTAACTGTCATTATTAAAATAATTTTAATGAGTTGTGATAACCCTAGATTGACTCTCAGTGTTGATGTTGGTGGCTGATATTGCAGAAGTTAACAGTAGAGGATAATTAAAACATTAACATTGCTCCAACCTGGGTTCAAACTATTCACCTTTGGTATATCAAGAATTATATTGATAATATTATACTATAATATTGTTCAAACAACTATATATGTTAGAATTGTTCTACAAAACCATGAAAACTTGTGCTGTCATTCTAATATTCATGTTAAACATGCACTCACATTGGAATGGTCTTTTCCTTAGGGTTGTTAGTACTGAGTCAGGCAAAGTTGTTGCTAATTCCTGGAAAGCTGCCTTCTTTGAAGCCTCTGCAAAAGAGAACAGCGTAAGTAATAATTTCAAGTTTATTTGTACTTAATAAATACATGTAATGTAATATGCATGACATACATCCTTGAAACACTGCATCAAGAGAAACTATCTCTTACAATAGTATTCATTTTTGTATTATTTACTTTTTAGTGTCCAGTTGCTAAATCATTACTTATTTATTTTACGTTTATAAGTTATTTCGGTAATTTAACAATTGTTCTTCTCTCTTGTGTTTTCTAGTGTGTCCAGGAAATTTTCAATACAATGTTGTTTGAAATAGAAAAGCATCAAAATGGAACAGTAGAGAAAAAAGAAGATTGTTCAATTTTATGACATATTCGTATGATTAATATTATACCATACATACATTTACATCAACTAGATCACTGTTACGCTGTAAAATATTACTAGAAACCCACTACCGTACTCTCATGATTCTACAGTAGTTATCTACTGTGTGATTAGCCTTGGTGAGCTGACTATTGAGTGATAAGTAATATACAATATGAGCGGCTGATCTGTATGCAATATACAACATTGAGTCAAAGATGAGCCATTGTATATTGCATACAGATTGGACGCGAATATTGTATAACACTTATGAAAGTCTAACGTAGTTAATTCATATTTTACTAAAATTGTCAAGATAAAAGTAAATCTGGCCGAGAAAATTCAAGATGAAACTTATGCAAATGAGGATGAAATCTGTACAAGATTTACAGAACTTGTCACAGATGTGATTTCTTTTGTAAAATTCTCATTAATAATTCATGAATTTTATAAGCAAAAATACAAACTTCTTCAACATACAGTTTGGTTGGAAATCCAGTTTGAGGATCAAGGGTTAGTATTAGGGCCAATACACAGGCTTATCAGACTCGGGTAGTATAGTGGGTTTCTAATAAAAACAATTAGATTATTTGTTAATGTTTTGGTTACCATAGATGCTTTAATCACACTTTACTAGCATAACAGTATCAGATATTCAATATATCTGGAAAAATGACTGTCAAATTTGTTAATACAAGGATAGTAAAACTACCAATTTTCAAACAGAATGCCCTTAAACGGATGAACATATATAAATCCAATATCTGATAGTGTCAAGCGAGCGTGATAAGGGTCTTTTGTAATCTAATGACCAATAAATGACAAAAAACAAGTTGTCTAATTAATAAATATTTGTAAATCATCTGAATACTACCAATTTTATTGTAACTGTTTGATCATATTTCATGGAGATATTTTATTTTGTTTTATTATATTCTGTAATCTGATGTATACAAATGTATAGGTAAATAAAAAGAATGTGGTTTTATATGTTGTGTTGTTTTAGGTAGAATATTAAATTGATAGACTTTCCTGTAAATAAGAACAAATTATAAAAAAAGATATTTCCAAAAGTAAAGATATGTCTGTTGGATTTTGAATCTAAATCCTCAGTCCCAAAGATAACACAATTTCCTTTTAATTTGCACTTTATTTATTTATGAATTTATTGTTGCTTTTCTTCTATTTTTTTTTTCTTTATATTTTCGGGGGTCCTGTGCTTTTTGAACTTCGTAAATTATCACGTGACACGATACGTAGTCCCATCATGCTGATGGGTCGTACAACAATGTGGCCTCTTACTTTCTGGCCATCTTAGAACCAGATTATTTTCGGTTTTGCCGAAAATAACGACCCAAATCCACTACAATGGTGAGGTTTTATATAGTCTAAATTCATGTACCAATGAATAAACATTTCTCCCTTCTCTCTGTGTTCTTAAATGTATGAAATAACTGTATATGTGGTGTAGTTTTGAAATTTACTAGCGTGCGTCGTGCACATCGAATCGCAACGTGTTTCACGTGGTCTTGTAATATTTCTTCTTTAGGGGTTCGTAAAGGTGATCAAAAATAAAGCTTACTTCAAAAGGTTTCAAGTCAAGTTTAAGAGACGTCGTGGTTAGCATTTTTCTTTATTTTTTATTTGTCATATGGCTTGATTTATTAATATATTCTAGGAGAACGTGATATAAAATGTCTATTCGTGTTTGTTTCAGAGGGTAAAACCGACTATTTTGCTCGTAAAAGACTGATTACTCAGGACAGAAATAAGTACAATACTCCCAAGTATCGTATGGTTGTCCGTTTCACCAACAAAGACGTAATCTGTCAGGTAATTGGTGTTTTCTTCTGTGATATCTTTGTGTTCCTAAATGATAGCAAGTACTCCCCCTGTATTAGCTACCCCCTGGAACTCATCTCAAGATGTTTGAAATTTCTAACTTTAAAGTTAAAGTCAACTTTACCCAATGTCAATGCTACTTTTCTTTTAAATAAATGTGATTGTTTTCTGTAATAGAATGTACATAATATACTCTGGTCTTTTGTACTTGTATGGGGAAAAATTCGAAAACTTAACACCATTTAAAAGAAACTGTTCAGTTCTAATGTTTTAGACATTATACCTTCCATTTTTTAACCCAAAAGGGGTCTTGCATACTGGTAGTTCAGACATTGATCCTTCCACTATCACTCATTTAATAATTGCCTTTTTATGAAGTTTGTTAATGATATTTTTGCTAACAGATTGCCTATGCAAGAATTGAAGGTGACATGATTCTTGCAGCTGCATACTCACATGAACTAACACGTTTTGGTGTGAATGTTGGTTTGTCCAACTATGCTGCAGCATATTGCACTGGATTGCTTTTGGCACGACGTGTAAGTATTCAACTTTGACCAATACTCTTAACAAGGCACATATAACAGTACTAATTATTTATAAAATGCACATAGTACATCTTTCCATAAATTCTAGAGATGACAGAAGAGAGAAGGGAAGAGAGAAGTCATATTCCCATATTTTTTTAAATTGAAAGCATGTTGATCTGATACAGGCAACCCACCATAATGTTGCCTGATACTCAATGCCAATCGTATGAGAATTGGTCAGCCCAACAATGGTATTATGTTGAAAATAAGTTTGTATGGACTACCTATAGAAAGCTAAGGTTATATATGATAAGATAATATTTTAAGTCGAGAGTGTTATTTCAAGGAATTGTGGAAAATAATAACAGTTTGCTTGTCACACATTGATACAGCAATGTTACAACTACTAGCTTCTTGCATTCATCAGATGGTTCAGTATTTGTTAGCTCATGACCATCATCAAGACACAAATAGACAACTATTCATATAGTCAGGTGTTGATCAATCTTTTACACCGACGAAGGGCTAAAGCTCGAAACGTCAGTGAAGTTAAGTCAACATTTTTTACAGTGTTACAAATTTCATTATATTACCTATCATTGTTAATCAATGTGTGAACTTCAATCATGATATCATTGTCTGTTTTTCAGCTCCTACACAAGCTTAACCTTCATGAGATCTATGTTGGTAATGAGGAGATCAATGGAGATGAGTACAACGTAGAGAGTGTTGATGGTTCTCCAGGTGCTTTCCGTTGTTTCCTTGATGTTGGTCTTGCCCGTACCACCACTGGTGCAAGAGTGTTTGGTGCTCTTAAGGGTGCTGTTGATGGAGGACTCGACATCCCTCACAGGTTTGTGTATATAACTTCTGATCTCAAGGTGCTTTGCACTTTCTCAATTTCTTAATAAATACATATGCAACAATACTCGTTACATATTAGTTTGATAGTTGGAGTAATGAAAGTAAACTGTTGTGTTTTTGGTAGTGATCAATAACTAGTATTCAGAAACTATATGTAACAACTATGATTGATGGCAGAGTAAACAGCCTTTTTCACATTGGCAATTGAACATCAGTGGTTGCATAATTTAATTCAATAAGTCTTGCTTGACCTGCTACAGTAATGCAAATCCCAACATGCTTGGATCCCATCTATATAGTTATTCTAGTGCTTTCCTGGTTACCCATTGTGACATCTATATTTGCTAACAATTTGTGCAGCATGAAGAGGTTTCCAGGCTATGACTCTGAATCTAAGGAATTCAATGCAGAAGTCCACCGCAATCACATCTTTGGAAAGCATGTTGCTGAATATATGCGTCAGTTGTCAGAGGATGACGAAGAAGCATACAAGCGTCAATTCTCACACTACATCAAGAATGGCATTGAGGCTGATGGGGTAAGTAGCTTTTTATTTGCTTTCTCTATTTTTTTGCTTTTTGTAATATTTATTTTTCTGGTTTTCTGGACAGCAAATGTGGATATCCAAACAATATTTTGGCTTGAAATAAGATGAAATAAGGAAAGTGAATAAATAGGTATTAACTCTTTTATCGGTCCCATACAAATGTCATGTATGATTTCATGACATTCTAACTTTTGTTTGCGTTACACCAGAATCTTGTGAAATTTGCTATGTGAATGCCTTTTAGTATTATCCAAGTTTTGCTGTATTCTGCAATATGATTGGCTAGTTACATTTGCGTTACTAAACATCACATGCTACTTGACTTGAGCCACATGGCCGCTGTGAAAATGGCACTTCATAATAGCGTTCAAGTCTAGAAAAGATATTCAATTTTGTTACAGAAAGGGTACAAATGTTGAGATATATCCAAGATATTATAAGACAGTGATAAAGGAAGCAAGTTTTGAAGGCAGTCATGAAGAGAGAGAGAGAGATCAACTATAAATTTGAGCATGTTGATGGCGACTTGAAGTGACAAGTTCTAGAATAAATGCTTTTATTGATCTTGTTTTCTCAAATATATTGATAATTTACTAAAACTATTGAGTAGTAGATTATGTTTTAGACATTGGAGATATACTTGCACAGTATTGAACGATAAAGCTTTTTATATTACCCTGTAATATTTTGTAATAACTGTCTATTTTGGAGTTTGTTATCTATGTATGTGTCTATCTATGTGACACTAGCTTTAAGATGGCAGTGAATTTTGCATGTTCATGTGAGGGTTTTTCAGTTCTAAACCATATTGTGTTGGTTTCTTCAGTTGCAGCTAAACTACATGGTTGAAATCTCATCTTGTTTGTCTGTACTTCTTAGGTTGAGGGGATGTACAAGAAGGCACATGCTGCCATAAGAGCTGACCCTGCTGCCAAGGCAGCCAAGAAGGACACCAAAGGAAAGAGGTAATGGAATGATACCAGAAAGTGTAGCTAATACACTAATTAATGCACTCATAGCAACAACAACAGTCTTTACACCAACCTGGATGATCACAACACAGCAACATCATCGCTTACACCTGGGTTTATTCACTCTTTTACTAGAAACTCTATCAGTGTATTAGCTAATGTTCTAAAGTAAAACACGGAAACTCGTTTGAATAATTTCCTATATACCTTACTCTTCACCCCTCCATTCTTTCTCTTTATTCCTGCTTGGATGGTTCTATAATTGTAGTATTGTTTTATGCAGTAACATTGTAATTATAAATAATGTTACAAAAGTACACTATTCCATTACAATACATAAATGCCGAGCAACGTTTGTCTATACCATGTTATTGTATTTTCTTATCTCAATCTAATTGATCATTGTCTTCTTTATACTGCAATGTCTTATGGTGCAACTGCTTTTTCTCTAATTCTTATGATAAAGTCAGTATGTTTGGTAAAACCTTTGAGCAGGATGAGACACTCGTAAGACTTCATCTCGTGTTTGAAGCCAACTCTCCCAACTCATCTTCGTTTTCTCTAATTGTGACATTGTTTCTTTTAGGTACAACCGCAAGAAGTTGTCAAGACAACAACGAAAGGATCGTGTGTCACAGCGACAAAAGGCATTCCTCAGGAAGAGGGAGGAGGGAAATGAATAAGCTGACCCTTTTTAAGGGGCTCATCCTTGTACTGGGGACCTCTAATATCAATAAATTGATGTATTAAACTGGTCTTTCATTGTTGCTATAACACAAGTATAATTGCAGCTGGGGCAAATTGCTGACGTTCTTACTTTATTTTTTACATAATTGAAAATCGCGGCTATCACCTCTTTAAAGTGAAGGCACCAATGAGATATATGCCTATTTCAAAAACTGTTGCTGCAACTAAAGCTACATTCCACATTTGGAAGATTAATTGATAAAATGTTTTGGTTGAACAGAATCAGGCTCTACTTTAACATAACCACAATGCCATATTTTTGAGGGGTAGATATTGTTTTTGTTTGATTTGAATTACAATGACCATCCCCCTCCCCCCCACAAAAAACAACAACAAGATATGATTATGATATGAATATGATAAAACAAATATTTATTGCAGACTTGTGAATTGTAACAATGGCTGTGATCATGATTTGTAAATAATTTCAGCAACTTATTGTGTACTATGCTCTGTGGTTGTTGTGAAGCTGTCTGCTGTGTATTGAGATTTTGTTTTCACTGCACGTGCATATGTTTATGGTGCTCAAACTCCTTTGCACGTTGAAGGAAAGAATGTTATGCTGACACCCGGGGGGACTCCCTTAGAAAATGAAAAATGAGACCCTGGCGTACCTTTTAGGGTCAGTTTTTGAACTTACGATTATATGTATTGAAAATTTTTTAAATGTGGTTCTACCTTTTAGGGTCTGAAATCAGTATCTGAGTTAATTTATGTGTACCTTTTAGGGTCATTTTCAAAACCATCCGTCGAGCACCCATATCAATTTTTGAGTCCCCCCCGTTGTGTTGACATGGATCATTTGGTTTGCAATCTCTTGTATCACGATTATTGTCAAGAACAGAATTACTGAACCATGAGTGCCACAGGTAGCCCAAGCCCATAAATTTGATGGATGTTGAATTTAGAACACAGATTTCAATAGAAATCTTTCACTTATAATATTTTGATATTAGTGAGGGGATGTACATTAACTCAAATTTTCCTAAAATTCGTCAAAAGACATTCGAGACAAATTTTGTAGAAAGAAATTCCCCTTTATGCTGACACTACCCTTGGGCTACCTGTGGTTTAGCACCAAAACACACGCATGCGCAGAAAATATATCCATACGATTACAAGTTTATGAAGACTTCGCAAAAGTAAGTAAAGTTTAGCTTTTGCCAGTTAATACATGTATTTGGGGCATTCCGGATCAGTTTTGCACGATATACTGGCCAAAATCTGCTTGAAATGACGAGACAGCGATTTAGCTAGTATACTCGAACCCCCAGGATACAGAAATTGATACAGAAGCTGATTTTTTTGTTGATAAGAACGCGCGCGAATATGTAAAATCTTTGATATTTGTATTCCTATAGCGAGCTAAAGCTCATTTTGGGCTTCCTGTGTTGAGCCGGCAACTTTTTTTCAAATCGAACTGAGTCGTAAAAAATGAAATAAAATCGTTAAGTTTTGAAAAAGGACTATCAAATTAATTAACATTATATGTTAATGAACATTTTGAGCCGGTGCTTTAAATCGCGCGTTTTTCGCTTTTCTTTTTTCATCGAGTTATTTCGTCTTGAGTACAAAATTCGACTGCTTAGTGCATCTAAACGGCACACAATCTGAAAACTTTCGTATGAACGAAAATTTCGTCGTCTAAGATAAATACGGCCACATTGTCATATATTTATGTGCTTTCCTTTGTAGTCTTGTTATGAGAAGATGTAACGCAATATGACATCGTCATGTCACGCTGCTCTATTTTAAAGTAGTCATCCCTACACGTCCTCTCTGGGTCGCCCCTGGGTTTCTAAGGATGAATTGGGATCGCCCCTGGGTTTCTAAGGATGAATTGGGATCGCCCCTGGGTTTCTAAGGATGAATTAGGATCGCCCCTGGGTTTCTAAGGATGAATTAGAATCAAACGCCTATGATATAACAAAGGCTCTGAAATCTCTTTAAAAGCAGTGATTGCTGTATGTTTTCGCGGAATCAGTCTCTACAACAGTTCTTACAGTGTCTTCCAGAGGCCCCTTACCAGCCTCTGCCAGAGGATATTGGAGATACTAACTCCCACTTGACTTTCTGCGCAGCAAGACGTCCTTTGCCTCTACCCGAACTTTTTAAATATGAAATATACAAATCCTTTATTCCTGATAACTTTTAGTGTCTTGGTAGTTGTATAGTTGTAATTTCTTCACTGTTTCCGACAAGCATATCTTTAATTTTACCCCTGAGTCCCGCCCCGGGCCGTTCTAATATAAGCTTTCAATAGTTTGGGCTACCTGTGGAACTATCAGCGGGTTTCAAGCGGATGTGTGGCAGGTCATGGGCGTGAGCCATATTAACACCGTCGCGAGAGGTGAGAAAACCATGAAGTTTTGAAACTTATGGCGTCGCTGAGTCTAGAGTTGATTGTACAGAAGGAAAGAACTATGATTTATCATGACAGTTATAATTTAATTCAATAAATATTCATCCAAAATCACATATAAAGGAATACTAAACAAGGCAATAACAACTTCTATGTAAATACTTGCACAATTGGGTACCAGAGGGTTTCTACTTGCTTTAACGTTTGTAAATCTGAAGGTTTGTGCCGGCAACGAGAAATAAGGGATAAAGACGTACAAATGATAAATACAAATACTAGATGAAGACCCTCTGGTTACCAGCTTTGGGGAAGTACTGTCTGCATGCTGGTAACCTTCTGGATTTGCCCTCAATCCCACAATAATAAAAAATACTTTCCCTACCAATATGGGATTGTAAATCTGGCGAGACAGGGATTCGGTACGATTTAATAAAACAGATATAACAAGAATGAGCAGGAATTACGGGGCGGCGGGATTTCAAAGAGTAGTTATTTACAAAGCTTGATGTTAATGAATATAATGAATACATTAAGCAGATGTTCTCTGGATTATGCAACTAATCGGTAAATCGACCAATAAAACATGGGAAACCACGCTAAACCTGGGCATGAACGATAAACCACTATTTTATCGAATTAAAAGATTATCGACATGATCTTGCAAAATATATTTTGAAACTTTCAAACAAGTGAAATGTTTTTATGTTCTTATCGATGAACCAGAGCACCTTACATGAATGCATGAAACATTTCATCGAATAATACCATTGAACAGCACAGATAGATAAAAATTTAGCATCTTTCAAATGTGTATTGTTGGCTGCATTAAATTAAACTCACAATAATAAGCATCTTTTGCATTCTTTATTGTTAAACCTGATTTCTTTTCATCTAAATCAAAGCTGGCGTAACAAGGTGCCCCTGATCGTTTTAAGAGTACACTATAGTTAAATTTCACAGACCACAATTAGATTATTTCAGATTATATTTTTCTCTAGACTAAAACTTGCAGTCCTTGCATGTGGTGTGTTTATAATCAAAATATTTACGTCAACTGGTAATCTAATTAATCTTCTTAATGTAAATGAATTCTTTTGGAAAAATCCGATTTAAAATAAAAAACTATCAAGGTAAGACTTCTCTGGTGCCTTCAGTACGCCAACAAATAATCGGTTTGATCTATATGTCGAACAGTTTTTGTTTTGGTGTGTGTCATGATGTTTGAGTTCAGCATTTAAAACTTGACACCAGTTCAATCAGCCTTTCATCTTTAAATTGATAAATAATGACGAATCTTAGGCCATAACAGAACATGCTTATTCAATTTATCAAAATAATAACTTTAAATTCTAATATTATTATTGGTAAATCATTTGGTTTATAGGGACATGATAGTCAGGGTAAGTTGTAAATACCATCAACTGATACCTGCAGTCTGTGCAATTAGATAATTATATACCGCGGATTAATTAAATTGACTGCAATAAAAGTAACATCTAGAATAAGCTTTTAAGTTATTGAACAAAAAAGGAGCTATTTCAGAATTAATTTTGCAACCATTTTCTATCGAGCGTAATACTTAACTACATCTCCAAAATTGTCACTTTGTTGGAGATGTTACAATGTTAGGCCAAAAATGTGTGATTTGCAAATTGCATACTGCACTACATATAAACCAGTAACTGAAAATCGATTATAAAATCACTTAGGCTATTGCAAATGTTTTAGTAGTGTTTTGCACAATTAGGAAACGTGTTTCTATAAAAAAACAGTATTTCAAAAGGACACATTTTAAACAATCAAAAGGCCCCTGATTTTACTTTAGTCTTTACATTTTAAGAACTAACATTGCATTCTATGTAGTTTCTCGTATATTTATTACATTTAAGTTATGAAACATAACATGAAATTATCTGCATGCCTTTTATAATTACAAATATTTACAAGTTTACAATAATAACTGAAGAGAAATATCTGGAATTTAAACGTGTATTGAACCAGTATTTAGCTCAGGAATAACTAAGAATCATTAAATACACTAAAACTCTGTTGGGCCCATGTGTGTTGTACAAAAAAGTCGAATATTTACAATCAATGTCTGACCCGATGCTTCGATCGCCATGTTGTTTGGGATTTGTTGTTTGCTAGGGATGTCCTTGTTTCAAATTATCGTTTTTGTTAATTATGGCTACTTATAAAAAACTGGCAAATACAGAAACAGATATAAGATACATGCTAGTTTTACAACGTGAACGATTTCAGTTTGTGAGTTTGTAAATGGAGCAACTTTATCTAGTCACATGTCATGTTCGCAATGGAGGAAAACAAGATGTGTCTTCACACTTTCACACGTTTGTACAAACAATCTCATCTTCACAGACTCTTGGGCACCTTAGAAGTGTGAAATCCTTGAGACAAGCCACACAAATAGCAAACTTTCTATTCCATACAAAACTTAACTGGAAACAATAATCTATATTTTACGAGGATGGCATGAGAAAGCTTGAAGCCCTGATTTATATTGGTAAACCTCAGCAAATTGTGGTGTATAGCCCCGAATGTGTCCCAAACAAGGATTAGTATATAAAGTGGAACACTGTGGCTTCCTGACACATCGGTCTTGTTAGAAGAATATCCCTAACACAAGCAATAATCCATTGTAGCTTAAAAATATGCATGTATTTTGGATTTAATTGGTATTTAGTTCTTTAGAAGCACAGGAAAGGCCCTAAATACTTAATAAACATGTTTACAGAAAACAAAAACTCTTTCTGTACAATGTTTGATTCAAATATTAAGTCTTTAGAATCGATGAACAACACAGCCTAACAAGAAATGTTACTTTTGTACACAAAATATGAAACCCAAGTTGCGAGTTTGTGATTGCAATATTTGTACATAGTGCGCAATCAAATACCTCATCGTCCGTATAAATAGTCTTTACGCTGTAGAACTGTTGTTCATAGCTACAAAGCGATTGCCATGAATAGGAATAGGTACTACAAGTTTAGGAATGTTCATCTTTCTGTTTCCATGTGCAGGATGACCGATCGACCGAACTCGCTTCCATTTTGCGCGTCGATTTTGAAACCAAATTTTAACTTGTACTTCAGACAACTTTAAGTTCGTAGCGATATGTGATCTTTCTTCTAACGAAACGTATTTCTTATTGTAAAACTCTCTTTCTAGTTCCAGTAGCTGTTGACTTGTAAAAGCAGTACGCTTGCGACGTTGTTTCGAAGCTTCACTGCCGTCTTCATCTCCGCCTTCATCCATAGAAAGTGATTCGTCGTTTTCCTTAGCGCCTGTGGAGGCAATCAAAGGCATGATATGTACTGGTATACTCTTTGATGAACAAAGTTGTAACATTTAGTGTATTCAGAAGGCCTTTATCAACAAACTGATATGTGAGCAAGCATATGAACAGAAGCATGTACGTCTACTGACAACTTATGATTTATGAGTGCGGTTTCATTGGTCGAACAATCAACAACAAAATATGGCAAATGTCAGAAACACAACGGTTCAAAATGAAGCACGTTTCTTTGTACAATAAACTGGTAAATGGAACGAAATAACAGTGTTGCCTTTTTAACAAACACAACTTGATTGGTGCTCCTTTTTTTCCTTCTAAAGTGTACGTCTAAGCTGACTAATTTACCAGTACTTACTTGAGTGAGAATCATCGGTGTTTTCTTCATTACTAGTAGAACTACAGTCCAGGTTTTCTCTGGTATTCTGTCCTGTATTTTGTTGTTTTTCTAAGTGTTCTTCTTGCTGTGATTCTCTTGTGGGGTCCAGGCAATTATCCGAACGACAGTATGTAAGTATTTGTTCAGGTCGGTCAATAACTGGCTGTATTCGTATGATACCGAGAGGCTTCAAGTGGTGGTCCTCCTTTGGAGGGTCCTTTCTTGATATTATCGAGTCAATCGAGAAAGAAATACCGTTATTTTGCATCTCTAAAGTTGGCATAGCATCTAAGATGATTTGCTGCTTGGAAGTGCTTTTACAATTTTTCCTATCTTATCGGATTACGGGGTTTTTCGATACAGACGTTGCTAATTAGAAGGGATGCGCTGACCTACGTCATTACCTGCAGCGCTGATTGGTTGAGCGACTGCCAACTGACATTCTTACCGAAGAAGATTGATGGTGTAACAGCAGACGGATTTCTTTGCTTTGCTGTGATTGGTGGATTCTATCGTACAGGACGTTAGGCCCCGCCAGACCAATCAAGGACAATAAATCATGGCAAAGAGTTCAATTTGAACCTGCCAAAAGATCAAGTCTATGTTATCATTTGATCAACAGGGAGGTCAGGTTTTATGCTATTTTCCACCAATCAGATCATTGCAATGGATGTGCTTTATTGCACCTCCATGTCCAGATGGGGATTCAATTTGTTGGGGCTGGATATGTGTGAGATAGACAAACTAAACATACTTGAATACAAAGAAATATCTTTGTTTGTTATGTTGTTTGCTCGTCTGGAGAGTGATCCTTAACAAATTGTTATCCAACTTGATTGGAATAAACTCAATTACAAAAACATAATCTTTTGCATGATGTCGCTAATATTTCCTTTTAATACTTGTGCCAGCATGCATTTTCGTTTTGCATTTTACTGCACATTTAGCTGAAATTTATGGAAAGCCATTCGAGTCCTGATGGTGAGCTGTGTACTCTGCCGGAAAGGGAACACGTCCAAAGTCCGCAAGGGAAGCTATTTCTTCAGGTATTCTGTAGATAAGTTCTCTAACTAGTAATTACTGTACAAAAAGACTATCTTCACTAGGTTAAGGAGGCTCTAACTCACTGTTTAAATCGTTCTTTAATTAGCAAAGTATGATTCAATGAATCATCCAGTTGTTTTCTTTTCCTGCTGGTATAGTGTTTTATATCGGTTTTGCAAGCAATCCTGATCCTTCGCCACCACAAAAACCTGCACCATTTCAACTGACAAGTTATTCAATTAATTCATTAGCGTAATTAAGTAATTTTAAGATTGAGAGCTTTTAATCGGAGAGTCAGCAAATGTGTGAAAAGCGCCTGATGACTGGCGCCTGGGTGTCTCCCGTAAGCGTCTCTATCAAAACAATCAGATTAAAGTCGTTATTGAGTCAAGTCCAATTAATAGATAGAAGCCATTTATAGGGATTCATGTTGTGTACATCTTTTAATCCGTTAAGCACTCTTGTTTGCGAAACGTAAACATCGTGGAAAACAACTTTAAATATGCAGATTAACAAGTAGACATATAATTTGTAATAAAAAAGCACGGTGGGACTATGCGTGAAAGTTATCTGCTCCTCATATCTCTTGTTAGGCGTAAAAATCAACGATTGGGTATTATATATATAAATGTTTAGCTCATGGCTGCATTCACAGTCTTTGAGTGATCTCTTCAAGATCATATCTCATAACTTTGAAATAATATTAATACTCATAATATTGAACTATCATAGAGTATCGAAACAGGAAGAGCACATTACTTTTTGTCCAGGCTTTTTGTACCGCGCTATATTATGTTTTATGTGGTATGATTTAGCTATTGAGGTTACTACCCCCATGGTACAAAAGTCCAGATTGGGGTACGGTCTTCCACGAGTCAAGTCTTGGTCAGAATCGTCTATGAGAAACTTTGCATGCCGTTATAAATGCTACTTGATGATACTGAATGATACAAGGTCTGTGAAGGCATTACAAGAGACTGACGATTTGAAGAAAAAAAAACATGTCAACAAAATTGTTGTAAATAGTATCCCCCGCAACGCTTTCGTGACGACACTCTACGATTAGCTTTTTTAATACTTAGCGGGCTTCCTGTGGTGATTTAACGAGCCCACAGTTGTAGCGCACAGCTAGACGTCATTTCCCTGTAGTCATGGCAACGTTGCGTACGCGCGCGTTTTACGTCATCAGTCTTTGTTACGTAGTACTTCTAATTTGTGATTTTGCTGTACGGACGGGCGTAGTCATTCTCCCAGGAAAGAAATCGATTCATTCAAATGTTACAACGATGGGTCAGGCTGGGCGTTTACAAGACTGAGGCCGGGTAAGAACTGTTGGAGTTTTGCAGAGAGAGAGTTGAGCTTTCGCAGCTAACGCTGTGTTTGTTATTAGTTTTGCAGTGTTCCCATCCATTCGGTCGAACTAGTTAGTTTTGATATTCTGAAATTCAATCTGTTAACTGAACTAAACGGTCGCTTGGAATATCTTCAGAAAGCTAACCATGACTACACTACTAAACGGCAGTACTCGGCAGTACTTAGATGTTTTAATGCACGTCATCGTTTGTACATGTTATTGCATTGTAGCGAACTGAATATAATTGCAACATCTCCTAACTCTTATTTGTTCAGTTAGTAACTTAAAAACACTGACACCGTTTGCTCGACTTGGCAAGTTCAATAATTCATATTTAGACAAATCTAATCAGAAGAACTTTGCTAATACAATTTAATAAGAAAACTAGCGAAAAGAAATTACGACGTTCCGTTGTCATCGCGACAACATTATCAAGTACTAAATGATGGTGCAAAGAGAGAAATATTTATAGTGGTGGACAATGGAAAAAAAACCAATAGGTTAAATAAACAGTTTCGCTTGAATTGAGTCCGACTGGACATTCAAGAGCGTGGCTTAAATTTACGAATTTACGTAAAGTAAATTTACGGAAGTAATATAGGAAAATATGTTTGACAAGGACGGTTACATAGGAGCTGCCATAGTGTGGTATTGCGGCCTTGGTAGACCGGGCAATGAATGGTGTTTAGCGTGCGGTGTTGATGGAATGATCAATATGATCGCAGCGATTGCATCTGCCGAACTAAAACGTTTTTACGGTGATAGACGTTGCAATTTATTACGATACATGGTGATGTAATTCTTGATTCAAAGTGCATATAGAAGTATCTGACAAATTATTTGTTAGTCTTCTTTTGTTGGCTTTCTGATTCATGTGGCGATTTTGGGTAATTGTCAGCGGTATTGCGAGACCCCTCAACACGCCTTTGTTTTTAGCTGGAATACTTCATTAAAGAAGAAGTAGAAAAGGACCCCTTCCCTCAACAAATGGCATTTATATTACATTAGAACAACTTGGAATTATTAGCCAAGAATCGATTAAAGTGTGACACCCCCCCCCCCTCCCCCCAACAGATGGCATTTATATTACATTAGAACAACTTGGAATTATTAGCCAAGAATTGATTAAAGTGTGACACCCAACCCCCCCCCCTCCCCCCAACAGATGGCATTTATATTACACTAGAACAACTTGGAATTATTAGCCAAGAATTGATTAAAGTGTGACACCCCCCCCCCTCCCCCCTCCCCCCAACAGATGGCATTTATATTACACTAGAACAACTTGGAATTATTAGCCAAGAATTGATTAAAGTGTGACACCCCCCCCCCCCTCCCCCTCCCCCCACCCCCCAACAGATGGCATTTATATTACACTAGAACAACTTGGAATTATTAGCCAAGAATCGATTAAAGTGTGACACCCCCCCCCCTCCCCCCAACAGATGGCATTTATATTACATTAGAACAACTTGGAATTATTAGCCAAGAATTGATTAAAGTGTGACACCCAACCCCCCCCCCCCCCTCCCCCCAACAGATGGCATTTATATTACACTAGAACAACTTGGAATTATTAGCCAAGAATTGATTAAAGTGTGACACCCAACCCCCCCCCCCCCTCCCCCCAACAGATGGCATTTATATTACACTAGAACAACTTGGAATTATTAGCCAAGAATTGATTAAAGTGTGACACCCCCCCCTCCCCCCTCCCCCCAACAGATGGCATTTATATTACACTAGAACAACTTGGAATTATTAGCCAAGAATCGATTAAAGTGTGTTTGTACAGAATCATGCGGGAGACTTAAAACTTTGTATTCAGCTCTGCCATACTTTGCGCCAGGTTTGAGTCTTTTTTCTGAGTACACTGTGTTACCGTGGATTCATGATGATCTTGTTGATTTTCAACGGTACCATTTATGCGAAAAAGCTTCGTAGTTATGTTCCTTATCAACGATAACACTGCTGTTCGTATTTCGAGATTTCTCATACAATAGATTACAGGATTGCACAAAGAACTACAGCAAAATAACAGCTCACTGAGGTGAAAAAACTGAAGAGAAGTTTTGTTGAATTGTCCTTGTATCACATAAAATGCTAAAGAAATACCAAACGGTGTGTAGCACAGCAAAGTGACGGCAATTACGTATGCCATAGTTATAGCCAGCTTTTTTTGATGTGTGTTGTCGTTATGGATTTGTTGAGAGTTGATTTGACGTTGATGGTGACGAACAAGTTTAAAGATACGTGCATATGTAAATATAAGTACAAATAATCCGAACGAGAGCAGACATCCAAGAAAAATGTATCTAGGAACGACAAAGTTATGAAATAAAGACATAGTACTTTGAATAGCGGAAAATGTCCATATCATAAGTATCAGCTTGATGGTTCTTGTAAAAGTGACAATGCTCTTGTATTTGAATGGATAAAACAACGCCACAAACCTGTCTCCACTAACTGCAACTATTGTCATAAACGAAATAAAAGATAAAAACCAACCAAAAAATAATAAACATCCAGTAATCACACACGAGTTTAAAGCATAGTTATTTTTCGTCCATACTGCATATAATGGTAGAAAGACCAGGCCCATCAAAGTGTCCGAACAAAGTAAGCAACACATAAGAGAGAGTGCAGGTGTTTGTGAACAGCGAATAAATATGGCCATTAAAACAACACCATTGCTGAATGTGATCAAAGGCGACATTACCACTGCAGGGATGGTTACATACAATCTAAAATCTTCGTCACTGGCAAATGCTGCTAATGTACTCAGATAGTCGAGTGTACGAAATGAACATAATTGCGGCGGGTAGGTTTGATTCGTCTTCGCCATATTGCTCACTCGGTTCCTGAAAAAGAAGGAACAACGGTATTTAAAACCTGGACTCAGTGGACCCAAAATCGGTCTGGACTTAAACAATAGTCCGCGGATTCTAAAACATAGTATCTGCCTGGATTCTGACCGGTGGACAATTTTATGTATTATTATAGCTTACAAATAATCCTCCAATCACATACTATCGTATTTTAGTCAAGTGGCGATCCAATATTTGGTGATCAGACAGTAAACACCCGAATAAAAGAACAAGTGGATAAGAACCTTTTGATATTTAAATAAAAGATATTTAGTAAAACATGAAAGAACTAACATGGGAGTTTCGTAAATACGTACTATATATATTTTGAAAAAGTATTTGTTCGGTATAATTTCAAGGTCGAACCTATAATATTGCAATCGAAACTTAAATATTCTGCCATAATGGGAGGAATCCAATAAGTGTATAGTGTATACAGTAAGAACGGCCGATCTGTATACACTTATTGGATTCATCTATAAGCCCATTATGGCAGAATATAACTAATTCGAGAATTCAATATTGGGCGAGACCGCAGAAAACACCCATAGAATTCAATTCATCCGATCCCATTATGCAATGGTAGTTAGTGTCATGTTTTACTAAAATTGTCAGGAAAAAAGCAAATCCAGCAAATGTTTTTTGTGTTATATTCATTTTTCAGCAACCATGTTTCACCACTGACAAGCAAACTGATGCATAATTTTACGCGTAACGCAGCTGTAACGACTAAATCTTCACATTATTTACCCTGGATAATGGACCCGAAAGCTTGGTTTTTGATAAAATCAATACAGGTTGATGAAACATGACTATTAAAATGAAGATAAAAATAAATTCAAATTGAAACTTTTGCAAATCAGGACGAATCTGTATGAGACTTATTACAGAACTCTTCACGGACATGATTCTCATTATTAATTATTCATGAGTTTTAAAAATTTCTATATTTGAATATGTATAACTATTTGAGGGTTGCTGTGCTTGTATATTCCTTCAAACAGCAAGGTAGTTTTGCTGTCACTTTCTTCGTATTCGTTTATTAGATTATAGGTAATATAATGAAATTTGTAACACCGTAAAAAATGTTGACTTAACTTTACTGTGTTTACTGTGTTACAAATTTCATTATATTACCTATCGTTTATATCAAACACAGACGCAGCCTATACTAGTTTACTCGCTAGTTTCCATTTTTAATTATTAAATTAAATGTACTATACATGTTTTGGCTTCCTACAGTTTTGTCTAGAGCACCACCGGTCAACTTTAATACACCGATTCAGATTAAATTCGCAGTAGCATGGAAATGAGGCTTATGAGCAATAAATCCAAGATGGCGGAACAAAGTACAGGAGCGTGGTATTAATATAGAGCAATGCCTTCAGAAAAAATTGCCTAGTAAAGATGAAAATCGGCCATAAAGTATTGTTCAGCAGCTGAATGTAATCACAAGTGACAATCGACCGGATTTATCGCTTCATGAATTCCCGAAGGAGAAACAACTTGAATTAGAAGCGAAATGGGGAGTTGCCATGAAAAGTCAGAAAAGAAAGGAATTTAAGAGTGTCAACAACAAACTATGTTGTTCTGATCATTTTGTTCCTTCTGACCTCAATATAAGCTTAACAGGGTATAAAAGAGAGCTTTTTAAAAAGGGTTCTGTGCCCTCTATATCAGTTTCAAATGTAAACCCAAGAAATGTGACAAACCAAGTGAACGAGTAGCAACAAAAAACAGCAAATAGAAACAACAGAACGCTGGAGAGACATTATCAAATCAACTCCAGTTTATCAGTTGATTCTACCCCCAGTAATTGTAAAAGTGATCCACTGAATCTCGAAGATTATTTGAAACAACAATAACAGGAGCTAGAACAACTCAGTTGCAAGAGCTAAAGATAGAGAGGCGATTTTCAAAGTTTGGTCTGGACATAAATTTTTATACTGGCTTGCCGGACATTTTTGTCGATCTGGAAATACATAGAGTCTGATTGCATCTAATCTCACTACTATAGCTATGTCAGAGATACAACACAACCTAGTTCATCTTACCTTAATATAATGTCTAGAAAATGCCCTGCAAATGTAGGAGCACAGCGTATCTTGACACCTATTAGATGATTTTTTGCTTATAATTGTACTTTGTAGGCTATGCCTTGGTCTTTTTGAGCGACACATATAAAACATTTCAGTGGCAACTGTATCAGACATCATAATTATATGGATCAATTTTTTATATTTTGTGCTTGGGAACTTCCCACTTCAAGGGAAAGCATAAAAATAACTTATATGACACATTGACTAGTGTTTTTTTATTTCCCAGGTGATAAATTTGCTTCAAACCACTTGATGGTAGACAGTTTACAGTATCATACCACAGTTTCAATTTTTTTAATTCTAAATATTAAAATAAAAATTATAAAATAAAATATTAAAAAAACGAGCTTATTTTTATTTCCCTTTTGCTTTATTCTCCGGCATTTCAGCCGAACCTGTAATTGTTTTAAAGTAAGCTTTCCAATCTCTTTGTCTTTCACTAGTGCTCTGGGAATACCTTCTGGTTTTAAGTCGCAAACTTCGGCTTCGAACTGTAAATCCGCAATTTTGGATTCAGGGCTCGTAAGCCTCGTCTTTACATGCAACTAGTACTCCGAATTTTATCTGAATCAGAGTATTAAACGGGCTGTAGATCGTATATGCAGATACCCACAGCTTTAAAATTTTGCACAGTTGATACATGTTTACTTTGGAGTTACCATAGCGACGAAACAATGACGTCACCGTTTTTCATTTGAAGCAATTTAACGCATTTTTAAACTTTTAAAATGTAGGCAAAAGTTAAGGTTTGCTTCAGAACATGTAAATTACAAATAAGAAAAAATAGATAATAAATAATATATACTTACTAGAATAAAACATTAAATAAATAAACAAACAAATACATATATTAATAAATAGATAAATAAACAAACAAATGAAGGAAGGAATGAATGAATAAATGAATGTATATATTTATCGAATAAATAATAATGAGTGTGTTTTAATTAAGGTGGTTCATTCAATCCTCTATTAGCTATGTCTCTCTTTTCTTCTACCCACATTTTCAATTTCTCCATAATACGCTCAATGTAAATTTACATCGCTTCAAAAATAGACTGCTTGCCATGGTAGGATAATTTCTATCAGCGCAGTCGATTTAGGATACAAAATAGACTGCTTGCCATGGTAGGATAATTTCTATCAGCGCAGTCGATTTAGGATACAAAATAGACTGCTTGCCATGGTAGGATAATTTCTATCAGCGCAGTCGATTTAGGATACAAAATAGACTGCTTGCCATGGTAGGATAATTTCTATCAGCGCAGTCGATTTAGGATACAAAATAGACTGCTTGCCATGGTAGGATAATTTCTATCAGCGCAGTCGATTTAGGATACAAAATACTTTTACTAACGTTTTAAAAGAAATCGAGAAAGCAAAAATAATAGAACTGAGAAGCATTAAACTGGTACCGCGACTTTGTGGTAAACGAGGGCCTGCCAGGAATCCATTCATGAACACATGTTACATTTACAATTCCATCTACACAGCATAGCATCGCTTTTTTTTTCGTTTCGTTCAGCTTTGTGCCTCTTTTGAGTGTCTGCAGTAGGTGCTAGTACATTGAGAGAGAATTCATACGCCTGTAGGCGGTCTATTATTAGTAAAAAGGTTAATCCCAAATAGCGGTAAGAGTTGGTTTGTTGTCTTCTTTGTGGCTTCAGTATATATACAGCCTGAGAAAAGATATCCTCGTTTATAGTTGCATACTGTAAATAACACTCTTTCGCAAAACTTACACAATGCCATATGTATCTAAACGTGTTCTTTGAGTGGCGGCCATATTGGCATCAAGTCTCGTTTCGGGGAAAAAGAGGATATATTTACCATGAAGCCATTTGAACTGACTCACCATAAAATAATAACTATGTTGTTCCTTTGCTAATAGCAAAAGTATCAGTTTATTCAACTGAAAATAAGTAAATATTAATTAAACGAACTATATTTGTTATGGAGATGTTAAGAGGAAGACCAGAAGTTCAGGGAAAACCTGTAACCAAATGTCTTGAAGATATTGTCGTTAACTGACTGCAATTACTATATTTTTAATTAGTTTTTTGAATATAAGATGGCATTTGCATGGGTCATTCTACGGCATCATATCTTGTCAAGTATATACCCTCGAAACAATAGGCTTTTCTCGGATATCAGTGCTTCTATTTAGTGCTTCTTTTTAGTGCTTTTATTTCAGTAGTGTTTCTATTAGCGTTTGTCATCAGTCTGTCCGTCAAAATCAATTGTTTCTTCAGTCCCTTATAAAACGTCAGTTAAAACAAACGCCAAGGCAAGCTAGAAATAACCCAGGTAATGTCAGGTGGTATCCAGTTTTTGGTCTTGTTGTCTTAAACAGGGTTTATATTTTACCCAAATTGTCTTAAATAGGATCAAAAAATTGTGAAAAAATTTGCAACGAAACCTCACTATTCGAGAATACATCAGTTTCGACTTATTTTAAATATGCAAGGGTATCACTCTCGAATTGCCCTAAATGGCAAAAGGTCATTTGTTCAATTGATAGAAAGCAAGAAAAACTTTACTAATGACCCATCACCAATTATTCAAAATTGTCAATTTGCAATAACAATATTTTCTTAAACATCAGGTTTGCAATCAGGGTTTCTAATAACCTCTAATGACTGACTTAAAAAGACATATTATCAAAAGAATAATTCAGCTTAAACGTACGTGTTATTTAGTCGAAACTCTTTCATTTTAATATAAAATCCTACCTTTTTTGTCAATATTCTGTCTGTTATCTTGCTTGAGATAATTCAGTGACTGGACGTGGTGAATGGACTGTTGAAAAGCTCTCGGCGGTATTTCAATGCACACTTGAAGCTGCAGCTGCCACTTGAACGGAAATTTCTTGTCTAAATTTCATGTTGTTATAAGTTATTGTTGCGTTTGTACCCCGCCATTTTTCGATACCATTAACATAGACTTCTTGAGTTCATCTGTCTTTCTGCTTGTGAATATAATGTCGAATCAAGTTGATGTCAGGCTTATACCGTACTTGCACTTTCATTGCGGAAACGGAATGGTTAATCCTAGAACTATATTGTTGGTAATCACTAGCCTGCGAACAGGCTCAAGGGGAGGATACTCCCCATTCCCTCCTTTCCCCTCCCCTCCCCCCTTCCCTCCCATGAGCCTGTTCACAGGCTAGTAATCACGTGATGTTCGTTTTGCTTTGTAATTACAACAATTCATAATTGCTTTTGTTTGTTTCATTTCGTTCATATTTAAAATAAACTTTATAAACATATCTTAAACTCCCTTGCGCGTGTCTATAAACTGCTCTCGAAACCGATGTTAATGACACCAATACTTTCAATTAAGCTTGTTATATACACTTCTTCACAAAATTAAATATTGAGAGCCGGTCCATGAGATTTAAAATCTAGTCTAGATGAAAAACTAAAACAGCTTTCACTCAAACAATCCAAACATCAGCTCAAATATACATATGCTGTCTGTTCTAGGATTGTTTTCCCCCCTTTTCTTTGTCTTAGTACACCTGCTTTGCGTACTTAACTGGCAGTAAATATTTGGCCGTATATTTCACGTTACAAGAGATATTGTTTTAAAGATTGAGAGAAAAAATGGTTTTACAGCGTGTCTTTGTCATTCACAGTGTATAATTTTTTTGACACGGTTAAATTTGCGGACGCTAGACTGCAAAACAGTCTATACTTTTACGCGAAAACTCCGAGAAAGCGAGTTGAAGTTCGATCGAACGAAATTCTGGCCGCGAGAGAATGAGGAGAGGATTATAGCGAGTGGAGAGACCACTTTCTTCTGGTCCGAGTGAGGTCGCTAATACGAGAGAGTTAACTTCAAAACGTTAAAATATACACAGGTGTGATATAAATTAGAAATATGATAAATAGAAATATGACACATGTGTGATACGATTTTTATCAGTGTGTGAAATCTCTATAACACACTGTATGCTAGTTAAATAAATTATTTTTTAAAAAAATTTTTCATCTTCTATTTTTTGAATGAATAAACAAAAAAAGTGTGTTAACGGGGCGAGGGGATTTTACTTTAACAAAACACACAAGCCGAAAAAGGGCAAATGCCTAGCTGGGACGACGCCATCTCATCTGATAATAGCGGCACTTTAAGAGAAGTACCATGCGAAGCGAAGTGCTTTCCAACACGTCTATTGTGTTGCAAACAAAACAAGCAAAGCAAGCAATGAAAAAAAACCAATTGAACGAAAAAATATATAATCTTCTATAATAGCTATAAAAGAAATACAAACAACACAAAGAAAGATATAAGCAAAACTACAAACAAACCGACAAACAAACAACATTACTGAACAAACAAACAAACAAAATTAACAAACAAACAAACAAACAAACCAACCAACAAACAACACAAAGAAAGATATAAGCAAAACTTGCAGTCGAAATAGATAACCACACAACCAAACAAATAAACAACACAAAGAACGATATAAGCAAAACTAACAGTCGACGAAATATATAACCACACAACCAAATAAACAAATAAATAAACAAACAAACAAACAAACAACACAAATAAATATATAAGCAAAACTAACTGTAAACAAAATAGATAACCACACAAGCAAACAAATAGACAAATGAACAATCAAACACAGACAAACAGTCGACAAACAAACGTTGCAGTGAGGATACTCGAACCGTGAACACTTGACTTTTTTCATGTTATTATTTTCTGAACCTTCTACTGCTCCAAAACCTCTAAAAATGAAGCATTGAGTTCAACTGCAGTATGTGTTCATAATAACTCTTATTTCTTAGCTATTCGGTCAAGGGATGTGCATGGGTTAAAAAAAAAAAGTGTTCACGGTTCGAGTGTGTTCACTGTAACACACAAACAAAACGAACGAATCAAAATATTCACAAACAATCACCATGGCTTCTTTTCGCTTGAACAATTTCTCTCAATGTTATTAGTTTTGTCTGTGAAACTCCCCCAACAGGTATTCGCATAATATTAAGCTAAAGCTTCAAAGTACTTAACAGAATTTAAACTGAGGTTTTTGATAGATGGTCACTTATTAAGGAGGCTCGGGTCAGTAATTTTCGCGCTCACCCAGCGACGTTCGAAAGGCCGTAGTTCCCGCGTCAGAGGGTATTTTGACAAGATTTTTTAACACTTGTCTACATATAGAATAAAGTTTTTAAAAAAGTTATTTTTAATAAAATCGATAATATTTTAGCCGACAAATGATAACGCCGTCGAATTTCTATGTAGCCTATTTTTGGGAAAAATCGACCTAAACTTTTAAAACCACATAGCCTACTTTAAAGCTGTTACCTAGGTCAACAATCTGGCAAAGTTTAAAAAAAAATTCATCTCACCGATTTTGAATAAAAACGGGACAATTTTTTTCAGTCGGCAAAAAATCATTGTTTTATAATATTTACCGATAACAACTGACTTTGGAAAGATAAATCAAAATCCTTCCAGCCAGGTATTAACAGGACATTTTTCTACATTATCTGTGAATTTCAACAAATTTAGTCCACGGGATGTTTTTTGGGAAATGATATAATTCGGCAAAAGTTTGTCAGTTTTTGTGCAAAACTTCTAATTTTTACTTCTGAGCACGCTAATTTTTTAGCTATCAAAAGTTCACCATATTTTCAAGTGCGCCTCTAAATTTTATAGTGATTGAAATATTTTGAGGCGGTCAAATAAAATTCTGAACGTGGGTATCAAAAAACAAAAGCATGCAAATCATGAATAACTCTAAAATAAAAACAAACCGGCCACTGCAAAGCGAAGGCAAATATACACATGTTCAGAATTTTATTTGACCGCCTCAAAATATTTCAATCACTATAAAATTTAGAGGTGCACTTGAAAATATAGTGAACTTTTGATAGCTAAAAAATAAAAAAAATCTATCTCAGATTTTTTCGTTAGCGTGCTCAGAAGTAAAAATTAGAAGTTTTGCACAAAAACTGACAAACTTTTGCCGATTTATATCCTTTCCCAAAAAACATCCCGTGGACTAAATTTGTTGAAATTCACAGACAATGTAGAAAAATGTCCTGTTAATACCTGGCTGGAAGGATTTTGATTTATCTTTCCAAAGTCCGTTGTTATCGGTAAATATTATAAAACAATGATTTTTTGCACTGAAAAAAATTGTCCCGTTTTTATTCAAAATCGGTGAGATGAAGTTTTTTTAAACTTTGCCAGATTGTTGACCTAGGTAACAGCTTTAAAGTAGGCTATGTGGTTTTAAAAGTTTGGGTCGATTTTTCCCAAAAATAGGCTACATAAAAATTCGGCGGCGTTATCATTTGTCGGCTAAAATATTATCGATTTTATTAAAAATAACTTTTTTAAAAACTTTATTTTCTATATGTAGACAAGTGTTAAAAAATCTTGTCAAAATACCCTCTGACGCGGGAACTACGGCCTTTCAAACGTCGCTGGGTGAGCGCGAAAATTACTGACCCGAGCCTCCTTAAGCTCTATACAGTGCGGTGAATATAATGGTCATTCATCAAAATTCTTGAGTACGTACAAGTACTTTTTGACAGATTTCAATGAAGTTCTCTACCAGTTTCAAAAGAATATAAAGATCCCTGCTACTCTACTTATTTTTAATGACAGTTAGATTTAAGCTCTGTACATAGTTTAAACTGCCCAACAGGCTTGACCAATATTGGTGGATGATATTGGATGATGTTGGATGAAAATCGTTCAAACGAACCCACAAGTAGCGACGCGAAACATGCAATACTTTCGCACGTTAACCCCACATCATGATATAAAATACAGCTAATCAGAATGCTGTAAGCCGATGTATATTCTGCGTTATTGAGACATTGAGTTCTCTTTATTTTATATGACGTGGGATTAAATAGTTATGTAGTGTTTTCTCGTGAAATACCGTGAATATCCCACTCGTCATGCACTTGTACTTTCTTTGCATACACACTCGCCTAAAGGCTCGTGTATACTAGAAACAGCAATCAAGATATCAACAGCAGCTGTCGCAGCATGTTACTTTGTTTCATTGTACCATACAAAAACCGGCAAATGATATGCTTTGTCTTTTCTTCAAGAGCTTTTGTGATTCTTATCATGGAGGTGGGCTTCCTGTGGTATGAGCGACCGTACCTTTCCATGAGGAAGCTACAACGAGTTCTTCTCGGTCACGGCTTGATGTTAGCACAGGAAGCCCGCTATTAATGGGTTAAAGTTATGGAAGCGCCAAACTGAAGTTGGCCTGTAGGTTGACCAACAGTGACGTATTTTGTTTTGGTTTTGCCAACCAACTATTGTTATTAGAACAAAGGAAAAAGAAAAATCTATTGTTCAAATGGTTGGCAAATTAGCATCACAATACCATGTAAATACTACGCTCACCTGTAGTAGTATTGATTGGAGTTGCGCTTGCCAGATTGGTCATATACGTGATTGATGTACAAATATGTTATATGTATTAAAATAAGTTGATTTACTTCGGTAAGGATACTAACACTCTAGTCAGTTGTCAAAAGCCAGCTACATTCTACTATTACAGACCCAGGCAGTTCGTTTACAACTCTTATGATGACAATGAGCGAGTACTGGATACGAGATTTATACAAAAGACAGTTTTGGCGGGAATATTAACACACGCGCGCACGGCAAAATGATTCATTTTCCCGCCCACTGAATCATTTCACTGACTATGCCGTCACAGTAAAATTGTCGTTCGTCGAATATCAGAACAAATTCTAAAACATGTACTAAAAAAATTAAAACATATAAAATTTAGATTTAAGCTTACAGTATCTCTTTTCCTCGAAACATTTTGTTGTATTTCCGTTTCAAAGTACATTGTTCTCGCTTGCTCACGTCTCACTCTAATCGGCGCCAAAGCTGGTCCACATGGATTCTCAGTTCATCATTAACGGGTCCTCTTTCCTTCCGTTAATTTCTTTGAGGTATGACCTCTATTGACGGTGAACAATTGTTTTGCGGTCGAATCAAATGTCTTGTAAGAGGATTTGCTTAACTGAAGGAAGGCAAACAGTTTATGAAAAAACTGACAACTATGTGATTATAAAGCTTTGTGCTCGTGTGTAAAGCGTGCTAAAGTAGTTAGTCTAACATCCTGCAGAGAAAGCCGACTCGTTTCAACTTGTTATTGCATGGGGCAGGAAAAAATATCTGTGTTTCAAGCTTGCTGAATGTTTACCTGAAAGGTTCAGCATTTTAAAATTTTGAAAAATTTAAATGTGTGGGCCACTATCAAGAATGTTGAGGGTTTTTCACGTCATCGCCAATTGAACTAAAAACCTGTCTTGAGTTTATCAATTCTTTTCGATCATTCCTCAGTGTGTTTCGTGCAGTCGATGTAAGTAGTTTAGGTGTTATAGTTCAGTCTAAAAGTACAGAGAACCAAAGGGCAAGTCGTTCCTCTAAGAAAACACTCTGTCTGGTGAAACTACTTGGACTATTGACACGCAACCGCAGCAGTGGAGGGGGCTATCACTTTAAGATGAACTGTTAGACACTGGCTGATGTAATAAACAATAAGCTACTTTGTATACTAGAACTTAAACTAAAAATTTAATAAAAGGAATATGCGCATAAATTATTGCTCTTGTAAAACTTACTGTTATTTAGCTATGAGCATTGTAAATCGGGATTTAGGTCATTCTTCTATTTATATCAGGAGCACTGGTTCTTTATTACTGACCCTCCCTCCCCAAGGGTTATAGACCTTATTTAAGCTGCAGACAGAAGTAATTACTTATCGTGGGCGAGGCCCAGTTAGCGACAGGTCTTTTTCAACATGTTGATATCTATGTACAAGGTTATTGATATGTTGATGTGGTTGTAATTACTTACATTTGATAAGTTATTTCAACAATGTCGAACCGGAATTGTGGAGTTATTGTAAATGTATATACTAGCAGAGAGAACAGGATATATATCTTTCCATGTTTTTACTGGTATTTCCTGCATCCAAGACGAATTCTTCGTGTCTTTTTGTTAATGGACAATCGTGTTACACTAGCCAAGGTTCATGCTGTGCCACAGCGTGGAGAGACGTTTTGAAAAGCGTCAAAATCTAGTTTAAAATTCCATTGATTCATTAAAAATGTACTTGACTTAATCAGGGTGGAGTGGTGATCTTTTCGTGACATAGTCAGCGCAAACAAGACGTGATTCGCGTTCCTGTTAATTTGATTAAATTAGGAACTTTCAACGTTTTCTAATTGAATTGCTGAAATGCACGAAGAAAATAAATTCCCAAACCCCCGAGATGTTTTTATTCTCATTTCGTCCATGCATGCATAATAAAGTATGTTAATTCTGCCTATACACGACAACCTGGTCCTTTTTACACACATCACAAATCGTCTCGACCGACAAATTGTCTGTAATTTTGTTCGTCTAAATGTGAATGTCTGTCCCGTCAGTCACACCAGACGACTTGTCCGTCATGGGACGATTTGTCCGCATGGGACGATTTGTCCGCATGGCCCGACGATTTGTCCGTCATGGTACGATTTGACCGTCTTGGGACGATTTGTCCGTCTTCTACACGTTGTGAAAACACTGTTTGCATGCTATACGGAGAATACTGCAATCGTCAATAGCCGCTTTCAAACGACCTAGGTAATGGACAAATCGTCTGGACGGACAAATCGTCTGGACGGACAAATCGCCTTATGACGGACAAATCGTTTGGACGGACTAAGTCAAACCTCTGACAATCAATCTGCTCAAAGCTATTTTAAAAGGTACTTTAAATTTAGCTAGAAAGGCCTATCAGTTTATAGGCTTGTTAATTATATCGTGTTTGAAAAGGTCAATCGTTCTACTAGATCGCACCGTTTGAACAAGTCTGCCTTCTTCAGGTACTTGGAGAACCTCTTTCAGCTCTATCAGAAACACTTGGGGTACAACACGCGATTCATATCAATCATTTGCCTTGGAGTAAAACATACTTAGTGTAAAAAAGATAATGCCATTTAGACTTAATAATTGAGAGAGAAAGAAAAACTTAAATGAGTGTTATTAAAGCCATTGCAGCTATGGAAGAATTTTATTCCATTTTGTCTATATGTGGGTCCATTATTCCATTTTGTTGCGCATAGTTTACAATAGTATAGATGTGATTAATGCACATATATTGATATACTTTTTGCTTACCTTTATTGTAACTGTTTAGCTTTTTAATTAATAAGCATTTTTTGACAAATTTATGAAGAGCAACTGTGCGTTTATAAACACCTAGATGCCACGTCAGTATATGTATCTTCGGAATGCATACCATTAGCGCAAAATACTCCCCTTTTAGTTACAAATCGGTAAGCACTAAAGGGCATTATAAAAGGCATAAAAGATGGCATGGCATCTCTAGGCTTTGCTATAAATGAAGTAGAAACATTTGTTCTATATTGATATTTGTAGAAACTACTGACGCATTTTAACATGAATTGGGACTACGCACTTTCAGGTCGTGCACAGAGCCCTCCTTATGACAACACTGGATTTACAAATGACTGCCAATATGAAATCTTGAACAAAATCTAAGCTGAATCATATAAGCTGATAAAACAATTGAATTCGAAAAAAGCAAACGCACTTCTGCACATCAGTGAAGAATAACAAGTCCACACGGCCCCACTGAGTAGCCCCTGCATGGTTTCCCCCACGGCCCCACTGAGTAGCACCTGCATGGTTTCCCCACGGCCTCACCGAGTAGCCCCTGCATGGTTAACGAGGATGACATCCTTCTGAGGAACAAGAGGAGAACATACCACAACGTTCTTTCTTTATAATTTCTTCTTTATAAACTTGTTATTTTACTGTAATTAGGTACTGAGACTACTAGTAAGTGAAACAGGCTGAATTTTATCAGTTTTTAAATAAGTGTTTTCAAGATTGAATGTGTGAAGATTGAATGTTTCTAAGATTAGATCAAATGTGTACAACAAGTACAATTTCTAAGCATTTTCAAATTATTAAAAAATATTATTTCTAAAATTATTTTACAAAGTACAATTTATCAACATTTGCTCAAGTTTGAGTTAATAGTTCTTGTAAATAACCAAGGCGTTATATCGACTATATAGTATTGGCTGCACGGCTGATAAACGCGAACATGGACGAGTACTTTTGCGGTAAGGAAGGTCAAACGATCACCCACTCCAGAAACCACAAAAAGGGTTTGCACTTCAAATGACATTTCACGCCCTAAAATACCTTTCTACTGAGTAATGGTTAATAATAATACAACCCTTTCCCCTTGAAACTTTATACAAATAAATTAGCTTTGAACGGATGCATACAATTTTAATCTGTGGGGAATACCAGAAATACAATTCCTCTGGACCATTCACACAAAAAATATTTTCATCATAACACAATGTAAGGGGTCCGGTGAAGAACATCCATATTTTGGCTCAAAGAAACAAAAGAGAATGAACATTTCAAATTAGCTACAAGTGAAAAAGTGCCCGCCATTTAGACTATTTAAAAAACCTTAACAAGAGAAGGTTTTTCATCCTCATGGGACGGAAATTTCATTTTCAAAGTGATAGAAATAGGAGAAGCTATGCAATTGCCAAAGGATAAACAATCAAATGCAGTACGTAAAAAGAAATACAAATCCCTCTTCAATAATCAAACAAACATACAACTTCGAATCGAAAGGGTGCCATTATGATGGAAATACCAAAGTAAACCAATCAGATGCCTATCAAAACACAATTGGAAACCATTCAAGTGCCAATTTTGATTGATATATGTCTAGTCAGTTTACGAGGTTTTGTGCTAAAAGTGCAGAAAATATTTCAATTTACTTGAGATAAATTGTACACAAGTCAGACATAGTCAAGGGAGTGAGAACTGATGGTAATAATACCCCATTTCTATAGTTTATATGCAATAAGTTGGTGCGATAATTAGTCAGTTATCAACTTTTCAAGGAAATTGACTGTGACCAAACCCTTTTCTTATCTCTATATAGAAAAAACTATTTAACACATCAAATAGTCTTTTATAATCAATAATTAACACATTGTGTTTTTTTTTAAAGATTTTTTGCATAATTCTAGTAAAGCAACTCTGAGTGTAACTCATTCAAATCAACGGATCAGTGATTAAAACATTGTGTAACTTGTTATTTTGGTTTGCTGAATGGCTAATAATGACATGATTCACGCACTTCAAAATGCTTGTAGACAATTTCGAGCGATAACATCGTCTTAACCGCAAAACACTGCTTGATATTCTTGAAATATTTGCAGTCTTAATAGGGAAGACTTAGCTAATCGAAACTTTGACATTCGGCAATTAATAGCAGTATTTTTGAAAGACAAGTGCTATAGCACTGAAATGACTCTCTCTTACACTCTATCAAAACGATTGTTGTGTAGTGGTTACTCAAATTACTGAGTAAAACGGTTACTCACTGCAAAAATGGCTGAGCAGTGGTTACTCAAATAACTGAGTAAATCGATGCATCCATACACAACTACTCACTGCAAAAACGACTGAGTAGTGTTTACTCAAATAACTGAGTAAATCGATGCATCGACAGTTACTCGCTGCAAAAACGACTGAGTAGTGGTTACTAAAATACTGAACTGAGTAAATCGATGCATCCACAAATACTCACTGCAAAATTAAAAATGGCTGAGCAGTGGTTACTAAAATAACTGGTAAATTGATGCCGACATGTACAGCTTCAACTTTAAAAACGATTGAGCATTACTTAGTTATTTAAATGACTCAGTATATGTATAATATACAGTACCGAGCAATCAAGTCTGCGTAGTGGTTCTCCGCAACCTCCCCAAGAGCTCAGTACGACCAATCGGACACTGTGAATCGAAGAGAAAAAATATCCCAGATGGTAACTATTCAGCGCAAAATCGTGCATGATATCTAAGTTTTTCAAGCAGCAATTTCTATTTGACAAACGTTACACTGCAAAAACTGCATTTGTCGAAATGCGTTGGTACTTGACGCTTTTTGGGGTAAAAGTCAGGTTTTACTCAATATAATGAGAACATTTATATCAATATAGTACATCTACATCTACTTTTACTCTTTCTAATGAGTTGTGTTTACTCAATGTAAAGTGTCATCCTAACGCAAATGATTTACTCAATATTTTGAGTTGTATCCACTCAGCCGTTTTTACAGTGTACTAATTAATCACACTATCTTTATAAATGTATGGTTACATTCTAGTATCTGCTCCACCTAACTTCACTTCCTTCCTGAGTCCAAAAGACAGTTCCGGGCAGTGATAGAGATTTCGAAACAGTCCCATCCAGACATATTAAAAGAAATAGATAGCCGTTTCCTGATGAATATAAACTATATATACATGGATACTTAGATAGAAGAACTCAGGGGGCAGAATGAGGCGAAGGAAGTGAATTATCTTTATCACAAGGAATCGAACAGTATGGTAGTCTTTTAATTAGACAATATAATGATAAATAGAGTTGGTGGACTATTTTGAACTATTTGTTGAAAATCACTGTTTAATTGACCCGCGGTACAGCTATCTTAATGACTTTAAGTTTCAAGCAACTGTTGAACCCCAAAGCCAATCTAATAAGTAGTCATAACATTGCTTAGCTCGTTCACAAAATAAAGTTATCCTGCATTGAAACCAGAAGGTTTCTTGGTCTAGTATTTCAGTGTATTTACCATTTGTACGTCAGCTTTATCCGTTGACATTCTCTTTGCTTCACAAACCGTCAGATTTACAAACGCTATTGCAAGTTAGTAGAGAACCTCTGGTACTCAGGGTATATATGAATCAAAATCATGTATATAAGAAAAATAATTATCAAAAAATGTTTTTTACTTTAGTCTTTCGTCGGAGCTAAAATAGCAATTTATATAGATGCAAAGGAGATACACAGTTTCCTTTGGCTACTTACTAATGTTTCGAACTTTAGTTGGAGTAAAATGGAAACTTCTAACTCACCACTGTAAGCCAAAATACACAATCTGAAGATTTTAATGACAAGCAATATTATAAACACTGTTTACATCTCATTTTTTTGCTATTCAACTCAATATCGTCAAATACATCCAAAGTGAGTGCGACACAGTTTTTGATCGAAGGCCGATCGGATAAGAATCAAAATGTTTTTGAGTGATAAACGCTGTTAACAGTTTTTCAACGGATCCAACGTCAATATAACTGACCTGAACTATGTTGAAGCGTTGTCAAGTCTTGTTTTTTCTTAGCAATCATAATATAGCCTATAAACATGTGTCATGGCCTAGCTAGAACATGGGATTTGACGTAATGCGGGGCAAGGCGTACTTCGCAGTGATGTCATACATGTCAGAGTTAAACAAGCTAGCTAATCTCAAGCGAAAAATACTTTTTTCAGTCCTATAGTCTACACACATTAAAAGCGTGCAACATAAATAGTACTAAATAGTGATATTTTATGCTAATTCTATTGTTTTCTATTGTTTAATTAGCACTATTTAGTACTGCTTGTCTAACAAGTATTTTATTTGCACTCTATCATACATATCTATACAGTTTCCAGTCTATATTTTATCTCCTAATGAATACTAGCAGTATTATAGACTAAACGTCGCGGCCAAAACCTGCGACATTCGTGAGAAAAACTTTTAATCTCCTTTTTTATTTATTTGTCTTACTTTTATTTTCATTTTCGAATCATTTATCTTAGAATAACTATTACTAGTGAAACGGAAAGAGGAAATAACAAGTAAGTGATAACACCTCTTCACTGTTCGTCTCACTATTCGTTCAAATATATGGAAGGAGGATTTGAACATCAATCTTGGTTATAGCATATATTTGTAAATAAATTGAATTGAATTGAATTAAATAGTTTTAAAATAGGCAGATAGGTAGGTAAAGATACTATTTTTATACAATTGAGATTGCCTTGGTCTAATTGTTGATAAAACTTCAATCAATATTTGTAAAATAAACTTACTTTTCTTCCGAGATTCGTCTTTATCACATTCATCTTACGATTAAAATATTTTTTATCATTTTTAAGTAGTTCCATTTGATGATTATCTTATTATTTTTTTTAATTTTAAGAAAGTGTAATGCTGAGATGAATGTCACAAGACTAATTACTTACTTAGCTAATCACAGTGCTTCCCCTTCCTTCCCCCTCCCCTCCCCCTCAGCTACACCTATACATAAATGTACCCATCCATCGATGTACTCGCAAACTGACTGACATAACACTGGTAAAACACAATACTTCTCATTAAGATTACTCTAAATAGAATTATGATTTAACTGCTAAAGTATTTCCTAGTGATAGAGATGTCGTTCTACCAACACGGAAATGTTTTAGGCTTGATACGGACAAACCATCAAAACAATAACCACAACCATAACCGCTTTGATTCCCCTCGGTGAAATACAATGTGAAATAATGACATGCCAAAGCTGTAATTTTTCATAGTTAATACACAGTACTGTACTGTGTATATCAGTCATTTCCTTTATTGGCTTACCATCATGATCAGTAGTATTTCAGAGAGGATTTCTAGTACAGTTAGAGTGTTTTAGCCTAGACCTTTAAGGAGGGCCATAATACTATCGAGTGGAAATCAAAATTGAATAGATTTCCGCTTGTGAATTTAAAGAATTCCTCCGGCAAAAATATGTCAATGCTTTTTTGTACTTTAAAAAAACCCTGATGAGTTTAGTTATCAATTTAGTGTTGATTATGAACGACATATAATGGTTTAGAAATTTCAATAAAAATAAACGCGATATGTACTACAGGAATCAGCTTAAAGTTGATGCAATGAGAAAATGTACAAAATTCCTTTCATGAAAACTTATTATTAAAGTTTTTGCTGTTTACACGCCTAATTAATAAATGAAAACAAAATAAATAAAGAGACAAACAACATCCTTTTAACAACATAATTATCTGTAAATAATATCAAGTTTTTACTCCGTTGTGAATAATACATTTTACGAGGGATAGCCAACTAGGTCGTCAGTATATAATCAGAGTATGCAAACTATATAAAAAAAAAAAAAAAATTAAACTTAAGAAAACATTGTCGTTGTTGATATTTGTGTGGCATTGTATCAGTGATAATGTTAACGTGATCATGGCCTCGTTTTTTCCCTGATGTACTCAAAGACTAGACGAAACATTTGTTATACCCAAGTCTTGTTGTGGGGTCATCCTTATGGAAACACTATGGCATTTCCGTGTGATATATGTCGATGCGCATTTAACTCTCACCTTCTCTTCACATCCACTCAGCTTGACTACTCTGAACACCCAGTTAAGAATTCTAATTTGAATTTCAACTCGAATTTATAAATAATTTTCACTCGAAAAGAATTACGCATTCGGTTATTAGTTTTGATAACTTTGTGTTTGGTTTGTTGTAGTTATTAATGTGTGCACGAGTTTTGAAACTCATATCTTACACTGTTGAAACTAATCATTAATTAAATATTTAATGTAAAAACGTCATATAGTCAATTCATTTTTTTTAAATTCTATCAAATCCCATTTTAATTAGTTTTAATTTCGTTGCTTGATTATTTAATGGTTAAAGAATGTTTATTCCGTAGCTGGGTCCAAAATAGATCATAAATAGCATCATAGCCGAGACGAAATGACGTTTTTGTACGAGACACAATTGTTCTTTATGTCGTCACTTGTTGTTTCAAATGCTTTACAAACTGTAGTTTCCGTGATGGGCTTGTTTCGCGAACCCCTTTCTCAAATAGGTGTTTCCTTCCGAACTCGAGTACCTCTGATGACCGGAAAGTCGTGGCTAAATATTGAACACGTAACCATCTAAAATGGTAACATTCATTGATCATCTATTCCAGAAAATTGTTTAACGAGCGATTTTCCACTTTTAAATGTACCAATTTGGTAGAGTTTGAGGAGCTTGTAGGTCTGTAACATCGTACACGTTCATATTACTCTGTATTTAAATTTTGTGCTGTTTTAAGAGTTTTGTTGATAGAATGAAACGTCACGGAGCTATCGTCTTTCAAAACCACAGTTATTTAATGTAATAAGAATGAACCAATTGCAGAGTACCCGGCGAACAATACATCATTACACGGCTATCAACAAGGCTCTACTGGTCGCTGTCAGCTGGTGCCAAAAGGCTTTCAAACAATATCTGTAAGGGGTATCGTAGATCGTCAGTCAGTTGTCTCGAGGCGAGATGTCGGTCAAAGTGAAATATAGCTCGGCCTTTACTCCTGTCAGCAAGACTTGTAAAGACTTTAGCCATCCATTCTCCATTAAAAATATCCTTAACTTAGACGAGAATACAAGCCATGAAGAGATGTCGTCCAGTGAAGAACATCCTGCTCGTGGCAGCGTTATTAGGCTGTCACAGACTGTTATTCCACCTCAGCCCGAGCTAGCTTTAAGGTACGATCCTGCAGCGATTCCTGCATGGATATATGCAACACGTTACTGCAGACAAGGAATTCCACCTGGTAAGGACCAATAAATCAACTTTAATGATTTAATAGGGTGTTGAGCTTGCATTTTGACTGCATCGCTTTAAAGACATCTAATAAATCATTGTGATTCATGGCTTAATAGCGCAAATCCCTTGTTATTGATTCATCTCTCTTATTAGGCATTTGATTTTATGCATATGAAAAATAGCATTCATCTCAATACTGATGAACTATATGGAAAGATACTGGATATATTAAACTGAGTTGTCCTTCAGTAGCATGTTAGATAATAATACTGGATATAGTTCAACATATAAAAGTTGTTGAATTCAATTCAGTCGATTTTATACAATTGCTACTTGCTGAATGAAATTAAAATTTCTCAAAGAAAAAGCTTCCCTTTACTTCTGTTTTTTGGCGCTGTGTCTCAAATAACTTTGGAGAACTAAATAACTTTGATTTTCTGTTACTTGCTAAATTCAAAACTCTTAGAATTTCTATGGAAAACACTTTTATCTACTTCTTATTTCTCAAATAATTTTAAAGGTCATTTTGTAAATTTTCTTCAACTTCAATGACTTGTTGATATTAAAATGTTTTTGGTATATCAAGTCGAATGAAAACATTCCATTACAGGAAAAATCACTTGCTCATTGTCGTCATAATGAGGTAGCATATGGCTTTCCGTTACTACAAACTTATACTAAACTTTCAGCGTTAGGAGTGGGTGTTTGTTATTGTAAATCAATGACAACAAAACTTGTTGGAATCTCACCAAAACTAATCAAAGGAAATGTAGTTTAACACGATATTTTTTACAACTTAAAGTTTCAATATTTTCCGAGAAAGGAATTTGACGCAGTCGGGCATGATGTCTAGCTTGCACCGCTTGTGGCGCTTTACTATGAAGGGGCCAATTTTACGAATTTTGATTTACTTAACGATGTTTAAAACTTTATGACTTCATAGTTCAAACGGCATTTTTCGTCATATAGGAGTGGTTGTGGAAAGATTTGTGGTGTTGTTAATCCGAGGTACTGCTAAGTGAACACTAACTGAAACTTGTACGTCATGGTTAAAAATACATGAAAAACTCGTCTAAATACTTGCTTTAAGTATGCCAATTTTAAAAGCAAGTCTGCAAAACATTAACAACTATAAAGTACCATTACCGCAAAGCTTTCCTTTTTTAAAAACGTAGAATAATGGTAGAATAATGGCTAATATGGCTACATTCGTAGCCAATAATATAAGTTGAATGGTTGTCTTTCTTTATATAAGCGAATATAAAAACATTTGTTTGAAAAACTAGGGCTACACAAGTTTCCTACAAGCAAATACTTCAGGCCTGGATATCTAGTAAATAGGAGCAATCATGATAAACACCTTTAGTGGCGGTCTGTACTTGAGTAAAATACCTTAGCCGACAATATGACGCTAGCTAAGTGTGAAGTACGAGTTACTGAGGACATTTGTCTCATTGCTAGGTGTGAATTCAATTACATAATTAGCTTAAATGATAATCATTGAAAGAGACACAACTAACTGAAAACGGTTTACTGAAACCTATGGCTTCGTATCAAGGGGAATTGTATTTTTTATTAAAAAACCAGTAAGTAACAATATTTGTACTTATTTTTATGTCTACATTGTGTTAGAATATAGGATTATTCTTCGATTAAAGGAATTAGACCTGGTGCTACATAAAACAATAGTTTTTAATAGTTTTTTTCTAGACTTTTGGAGGTTAACGGCCAAAATTACGGTGAATTTAGCGTTGCGTCTTCATAACAGTTTCTGGCAAATATGCGCCCGAGTAATGGTTACCTGACAGCTAGTCACAGTTATGTAACTATTTCTCATCCTGATATGATCGAATAAAGCGTGTAATTTACTCTGGGTAATAAATTTTTAAGTAGGTAAGTAAGTAAGTAAGTAAGTAAGTAAGTAAGTAAGTAAGTAAGTAAGTAAGTAAGTAAGTAAATAAGAAGTTAGGTAGGTAATGAGGTTAGTAAGTAAGTAGGTAAGTAAGCAAGTAAGTAAGTAAGTAAGTAAATAAGAAGTTAGGTAGGTAATGAGGTTAGTAAGTAAGTAGGTAAGTAGGTAAGTAAGTAAGCAAGTAAGTAAGTAAATAGGTAGGTAAATAGGTAATAATGTTAGTAAGTAAGTAAATAACTAAATAAGTAGGCAGTTGGAAAGTTAACTTGGGTAGAGTACAAACATTAAAAGCGTGAAACATAAATAGTACTAAATAGTGATATTTTATGCTAATTCTATTGTTTTTTATAGTTTAATTAGCACTATTTAGTACTAATTAGTACTACTTGTTTCACGGGTATAATGTTTGTACTCTACTGAACTGTTAAGTAAGTAAGCAAGTAAGTAAGTAAATAAGTAGGTAATGAGGCTAGTAAGTAAGCAAGTAAGTAAGTGAATAAACAGCTGGTAGGTAGGTAATGAAGTAAGTTAGTAAGTAAGCAAATAAGAAAATACAATAAATAATTCGAAGTATATAAGTAAGTAAGCAAGGAAGGAAGGAAGAAGTTATCAATTAGGTTAGTAAGTAAAACAGTAGATAAATAGGTTTTATAGCTACTGGCCATAACTTTAATCCTTCTAAGTTACATAAAATAAAGTAAAGTATTGAGTAAAGGCTCGATCAATCAAGGAAACAGGTTCCTTTTAAACTATAACAAAGTGATTTCATTTTTGCGGTTTGTACTGTACCAACATTAACTGTGATTGGCTGAGATTACACTAGCAACGGAAATCCATTTATACAATGTTGCATCATTTCGGGAAGTCATTACAATGCTCGAAAACCAAGCAAAATGCTGGGAATTCCAAAGGTGTACCCTCAATTCTATGTTAAACTAGATTACAGTGCTCCAGAAACAATAAGAATTGATTTGATAAATGTTGCCGAAAGGGCGGGATTTATAACACAAGCTCCGGTCATTGAGAGAACTATAAACAGTAGTTTCTTGTAAGAGCAACCTTCGCTTTGATACCTATTTCAATATTTTTACATTTTATTTTTAGGCACTTTTGTTAACGTCAGAAAACCTCGAAAAACTCTCAAGAAACACAAGCAAAGACCACTGTTTTCTCAAAAGCAAATCCAGCGTCTTGAAGAAGAATTCTCAAACGAAAAATACATCTCGAAATCAAGGCGTTCAACTCTCGCTACAGAAATAAACCTCACAGACGCACAGGTTCGCACATGGTTCCAAAACAGACGCACAAGATGGCGGAAGGAAGTCCATAGTGAAGATGAGATTTGCTTGTCTGACGTTAGACATCCCTGGCAGATCAGTCCTAGCAAGGAGGAAAATGAACAAAGTTATCGATCAAATGCGCTGATTGTACGAGGATATTGCTGTTCGTAATCGATGGATTCTGAAATCTTTCAGAATGTACAAATTGCCATATATTCACCTGAATTGCTAAGTCAGTATACATGCTTTTAAGGTTGTTTAGTACACGCGACAGGTTATGCACTATATTCTGGAACTAAAACTGATAAGGAACGTCCAGAACGTTCGTAAGTCTAGACTATTTCACACTGTGTATATACACCTAGTTTCATTTACGTTGACCATCTGGAAATGGTTGATGTGAGACCCATAGGAACTGTGGCCCGGGAGCTCATTACATTCCAATGTACTATCCTAATCATGTTTGTATGTTGATGAATTGCAGATAACAGTAATTCAAAAGTAAAATCAGACATGATGATAATAGTGCATTTGCAATTTAATGAGCTTCCACAATTCACATCGGTCTCATTCCAACATTTCCATGATTTACATGAATTGAAATAGCTAGATCTAATATATGCTCTTTTGCATGTTATACTCCAATTGTTTTCTTGGATCTTCATTTCTTGGAAACATATATATATATGTACAGCTAACTCATTATCAAGTTTTATTTGATAGTTATTAAATTATTTTCAAATCCGAAATTAACGAACTATGGGATTACATGCAAATTAATTAAAACAACAAGCGGCATCAAATATCTCAGCCGTTCGTTAGCAAATTACGCATTTTGCAGGATTGATATCATACATGTATATATTCACCGCGGTAACATAATGTACGATATGCCGCAACCGGGATCTAGTAATATAATTATAAGTAATATCATATACGGATCCAAACCATATTAACAAAGTAGGCAACACAAGAAAACCAGCTGCTGATTCTACGTCAAATACTTGGCAAGATCGATAACAATATGGCATGCCAACGGGGGCGGAGTGATTCGGGGAAGTACCAATGGGGAGGAGTGATTCGGGGGTAGTACCACGGGGGAGGAGTGACTCCAAGAAGTACCAAGGGGGGAGGAGTGACTCTGGTGAGTACCACGGGGGGAGGAGTGACTCGGTGGTAGCACCACGAGAGAGGAGTGATTCGGGGGGCTACCACGAGAGAGGAGTGACTCAGGGGGCTACCACTAGGGAGGAGTGACTCAGGGGGCTACCACGAGGGAGGAGTCACTCAGGGAGCTACCACGAGGGAGGAGTGACTCAGGGGGCTACCACGAAGGAGGAGTGACTCGGAGTTAGTATCACTGGGGGAGGAGTGACTCGGGGTTAGTACCACTGGGGAAGGAGTGACTCGGGGTTAGTACCACTGGGGGAGGAGTGACTCGGGGGTAGTACCACTGGGGGAGGAGTGACTCGGGGGTAGTACCACTGGGGAGGAGTGATTCGGGTGTAGTACCACGGGGGGAGGAATGATTCGGGGGGTGGGGGAATAACACGAGGAGGAGTGTCAGGTAAAGGTATCGGCGGTAAACGTATCGGGCATGTTCGTCATATCTCTTAAGGATAAAAATCAGGAGGATCCTGAAAATCACCTTTGAAGAGTGAGGCGGCCCCCTTTTCAAATATAAGTATTATTATAAGTATTTTAAGAGTAGGTTTGAGGCCATAGAGTGATATGTCCATGAAATAGAATCTAAATAGTTCCTATCTAATATTTTTTATTTAGTGACTATCAGTCACTATCACTCAACTGGAACAGCTTTAGTAACAATACACAAGGGAAATCAAATACTCAAAACCATAGAAAGTTAATACTTTATTCATTGTGTATTGTTACTAAAGCTGTTTCAGTTGAGTGATAGTGACTAATAGTCACTAAATAAAAACTATTAGTTAGTAACTATTTAGATTTTATTTCATGGACATAGTGTAAGCACTCTATTTTTAAGTATTATTATAATTTAAAAGTTCGACATTTCTTGGTATCTTCTAGGATATCGAAAAAGCAATTTTGTGTGATATCTCTTTAATATGCTCTAAATATCGTCCGTGCCAACACACACGATACTTTTACCCCCTGAGTTTCCCCCGGGGGCATGCCTGCGGGCTCGCGAGTGATGAAATTAAAATTGATTTGAAAGCAGCCAAAACAGATGGTTTTTGCTGCAGTTTGGACTCAATCGCTTCGTTATCGTGCCAAGTGTCAGTATTGCGTAGTTTCAGCATTATTTTAAATGCCGGAAACTATTTCCAGCTTAATTGGCACTTAGCTTCGGTTCAAATTAAATAATATGCGCATGAAAGTATTTATTGGGAAATTAAAATCACCTTGTTGTACGTGTGGAATTAGAATAAAAGGATATAATTGAAGTCTTTTCCCCACCTGCGTGTTTACACATGAAGCAATACATATATTATATATTAATTTTATATTAATTGACCTATATTTTTTAATCAGTTGTAAATAAAAAGCGAAATTAATTTTGAATAAAAATAATTTATCAAGAGTATTAGTTTCGCTCATTCACTCAATCAATAACAGTCTTTATTCGACCAACCATGAATGCATGCATCCATTTATCTATCCAACATACCAAGCACCAAGCCATACAGTCAGTCAGTTTCATCATCAGCTTTTATTCATTTATTCGTCCCTACGTACATACATACATTCGTTCAATCATTCTTCGCCATACATCAATCCATCCATCCATCCATTCTTTCCTTTTCTTGGATATACTAAAACCCCGCGTATTATGTTTCCAAGTCAGCCTGAACTTTGATCCATTTCAAGTAGTTTCATATTCCAAAATTCTCAAAACATTAAATAAAGAACAATCCAAATGTTAGCGCTAAATATAGTTAAAGGTATAAGAAAATATGTTTCTGATTTGTTTTATCTTAGGGACGGACCATTAGAATTTTGAGGGGGGGGGGGGGGGGGGTTGGGCATTTTTTTTCCCACGATATTTCTTTCCCACTCTAAGTATGTGCACGAATATTTTTTTCATCTTGCACGATCTTTTTTTTTTCAGAATATTTGCTGTGCTTGAATTTTTTTTTACTCTTTAAGGCTGTGCTCGAATTTTTTTTGGGATTTTTTTTTGGCCAACCACCCCCCCCCCCCCCCCCCCTCCCTCAAAAATCTAATGGTCCGTCCCTTATTTTCTGTGAATTTCTTTGAAAACAATGAATTTTTACAACGTGTCACGAAACTGGGCCAGCTGTCACGTAACTGGGCACCCAAGTTGCCGTCGAAATATTCCTTTTATTTTATCAAATTAAAATATTCGAAGAAAATGTCTGCATCATTATTTTACCTGATAAATTTGCCTTTGTATGACAAAATTTCATAGAGTTAGTTTTCTCTGTAGAGAAGAAATAGTATTTACAAACTGAAGTGTCACGTGGGCAACATACTATATATCCAATTTATCTAGCAATGGATGCTCTTTTACTATTTACAAAATGAATTGACTGGCCAAATCCACTAAGCTATTTGAGTAATCCATTTACCTTACTTTTGTTATTAATTGGTTTACTTCTAATCCCGTCTTTCGACTCATGCAATATCACTAATATATCTCTCAGTTCTAGTGTTTATTTACTCCAGTATCCAGGGGATGTTATCCAGCTTCCTGTTGGGTATCCCTGGAATGAGCATACCTTTTCCAGGTTATTCTCATCTTAGTGCAATCACCTTCTATTCAAATACTCATCAATTATTCACGAGGTATTCAGCCAATGAAATGGTCTGATTTTAATCCCTTGAGGACACTGGATACCTGGTCTAGTTCTCCTAGCAGTAACTGGAACAAATTTTTCCAGTAACTGGAATTTTTTTTCCAGTTACTACGAATAATTCTTTGCACATATATTACCCTCCCATCTTCTCTACTAGTAAACATCAGACTTAGAAATAATTTTACTTGACGATTTTTGTCGAAAAAAAGTCTTTGAGTAAGACCCCGTCTACACGGATCCGGATACTTTTGAAACCGCATACTTTTTGATGCGAATCGGCCTATCGTCCACACGAATCCAGTGAATCCGGTCACCGAAACCGCATACTTTTACTTGAATCCTCCGGATACGCGGATTCGTGTGGACGCAAATATGCGGTTTCTATGCGGTTTCAGCCGGATCGGATTCGTGTAGACGAGGCCTAATAATGCCAGGATTCGAACCGAGAGCTTCTGCATTGCTGTATCCCCGTTTTAAACCATTATACCACTGAGTCATTCGATGTAAAGTTTGAAACAAAAACACGTTTAATGTTATCAAGTCGTTAGAATTCGACATGTTCGTTAGCATTCCTCTAAATAGATTTGAAAAGCGATTGTTTAATATTTCCCTGTTGGAATTCATTGACAATGAACCTTCAATTATGAACAGATTATTGATATATTTTAGGATTGCTTTTATTTGCTACATTCAAATTTCTCCTCGGCTTTAAAGTTCTTTTTTACCATATAAAATTGTTCATTTTTATTCAAAGATTCCTCCCGAATAACTGATGAGGATTTGAAGTCGTTCCAAGTCCTCCAATTCGGACTGGACGGGATTTCAAGTCCTTGCAATTAGTTCCAGTTCGAGGCGCAGCCGGAACTAAGACCCTGTCTACACGGATCCGGATACTTTTGAAACCGCATACTTTTTGATGCGAATCGGCCTATCGTCCACACGAATCCAGTGAATCCGGTCACCGAAACTGCATACTTTTACTTGAATCCTCCGGATACGCGGATTCGTGTGGACGCAAATATTTCTATGCGGTTTCAGCCGGATCGGATTCGTGTAGACGAGGCCTAATTGCGCGGACTTGAAATCCCGTCCAGTCCTCATTGTCGTACTTGAAACATTACGTCAAATACCATCTTGTCATTACAAAGCATGGACGTCATTTACTCGTATAAAGCGTAAACATCCGCCGGTCACTTCTAAAACACCCTCCTTTTCAAAGCCTCCCTCTATTGTTTTTGGAAAAGGTTTTTGTTGGAAAAAATATCTGCCCAGGAGACAAATATAAGCCGCTAAGAGCTCAGTTGATCTTATTACATTTAAAAGCTGAAAAATACTGGTATGACAATGCCATGAAAGAACTCACACATTATATTACTATTACTGAATACTATCATCAGAGAAGTCACCATGATTTATAAGGGGGACTTTGATGAAAATCAATGAAAATCATTTGGTTAAGCCTAACTTTACGGCCACAATAATCCCCACGAATAATATTTCCTCCACGTCCAAAACCTTAAAAACATGAATTGCAATTGTAATACTAATAATTATTATTAATTGCCAAGCTGTAAGCATTTTGATTGAGAGTAAATAAATAGTTAATACAGGTAAATACTATGGTAAATGATGTTCTCTCATATAATAAGCTTAAAATGGAATTTTGATAATGGCAAAGAGTAGTCTTTAACTATACTCATCTTCATAAAGCAATCATTAGTTTTGTAATTTTCACCGATTTTCACCCAAGTGCGCCTATAAGATAGACGACAAATAGCTGACATTATGTGCATAAAATATTCATGTCTACATGGGATTAGCACATTACTTTAAAGATTACTGCTTTTACCGATAAAAGTTTAAGGACGCTTTAAGATTATGGGTCGGTGGATAAAACAAAATATTAAAATAGAAAAGATATACTGTAGTGGAAATAATATCGATGGCGATAACGTTTGATGTTTTTGATTTGATGATCAGATCAGTTAACCCGTACCACTTGAACTTATCATCTTAGTCTCATCGCGGACTAACAAGCCGATCTTTATGATGATTTAATACAGATCTTCTAGTCAGATAATACGCACCACGATTCTGCCCTTATTTAAATCCACGAGAGACACTTATGAAGCTTTTAGGTTTCTCAAGTCTTGCGCAATGCATTGTGGGATAAGCTCGTAAAGAAACAAAATGGCGGATTGTTTTGTTCACGGTGGAAGTTGTGCCATGAGCAATGTTGCCCATGAAACTTTTAAAAGAAAAATATAAATATGGGAAAGTGTTTAATAGGTGTTTAACCAATCAGAGCTCGCGTTATATTTGTGTTATATTATAATTGATATTCAGTCCGACATGCATGCAACCCAAGAGGCGTTTTGAAGTGTAATTCTAAGTAGATGTAAAACTATCAAAAAAATACTATCACTATATTGTATTACTTTGAAAAAAAGTAATTAGCATTTCTACCTGACAAAATTCAAAGCTATTTTTTAACTATTTTGCTTTTTTCAAACAATGTTATTTAAAATAATAACATAAGAACAAGTAATAATAATAATAATAATAATAATAATAATAATAATAATAATAATAATAATAATAATAATAATAATAATAATAATAATAATAATAATAATAATAATAATAATAATAATAAAAAACTACACTACTATGACTACCACTACACTACTATCATTGCCACTATGATGATCACACTACTATCACTACCACCATGATCACACTACTATAAACACTATCACAACCTACATCAACATCAATAATACTGGAAATGCTAAAAATGATAACAATAAAATGAATGGAGAAAAAAAGGAAAATAACGCAATGAACCGGATGGGAAAATAGAAAGAAAAGGTAGATATTCTTACTGAGATATACTGTCAGTGTGTAAGTAACGGCCTTAAGGTAGCCTGCCACTAAATGATTGAAGGAAGTACATCTACTCTATAATTTTAGGATTTTCAACAATCTTCCAGTATGATTCACTTAAATGGAACTGATTTTAAAGTCGTTGCATTGCCTTACAACAACATCCTCTCAATTAATAAACATCAGTTCAACAAATCACATCCATGTGTATTTAGTAATTTTGTTCACAATGTCATCAATTAAAGTTTCGTGGGAACAAAAGATTAAACCCATTTAGAATCAGCGAGAACTCAAGACAATCAGCTAATTCATCTATTTTTCAACAGGCACATCTCCATGGCAAAAACTTTTTTTTACTCAGCAAAAAAGAATTTCCTCGAAAGAACTTAAAAATAAAGGAAGTCTTTTATCAATCAATCGTCTTTTTATGATCATACTTCCTTTAGCCTTCGTAAAGCCCACTTAAGTGACGTTCGCCGTGGGTTCCTCGATTACCTTAAGACGTTTCTTCTTCAACTTACTTCTCGCTTTGACGTCATTGATGAGCTTCCTAAGATTTTCACAGATTGTGAATGCTTCAAGGAACTCTGTAATTAGCATTACGTTTTCCAGTGTTTTTTTTTATGCAGCTGAAAAAAACATCTATAAGGAATCAATATCTTAAAACTTTCAGAGTTGTTTGTTGAATAAAAATGTTAGCAATACTTCGAATCAAGTGTTTTCTCAAGTAGCTACGTCGGTGTAGGTTACGCGAGCGAGCGCGCGTCGGCAACTAATTATTTTGGCGGGAACTTTTGCTGGTGAATTTTCATAATGGAATGACATTGTTATTATTGCGTAAGGGAAAGAGTATTATTCGATAAAACAGAGAACAAAAAAATTATCCTGGGTTTAGTTGAAAGCATTAGGCTTTATTTGGGTTGAAGAGTAATATTAAAACGCAAAGCACTGCGGCATGTCTCACTACAGGGAATCGTCACTGGACTGATAATATTCAGATAGTCTGCCTGTTATCGATAACTAGAATATAGAGTAGAATCACGAGAGTAAACAAATCAGCTACTAAATCAGCGAAAAATAATCAGCCCTGTATTGTGTTGAAGCGGGATTCTCGAATCGTGGAGTTAAATTGTTAAAATTGTTAAATCGTCGAGTGATTCTCCGCAGACCGAAAACTAGCTAGGACTCCTGCTCCGAATTGCAACAAATATTTTTTTGGCACTGACAAATTTAAATCATTTATTGATAAAATTTGAAGATGGATGCTCAAAATCTTTATTTAGAGATACCAAGATCTGTCTGGATTGGACAAGAAGGGGAAATTGATTAAGAGTTGCAGTAAATTTTTCTTTAAATGTATAAATACTAAAGATAGACTTTAATGCCTAAAGCACTTATAAAGTGCCATTCTACGATAAAGTTATTACATAAATCCCTAAATTATGAATAAATAGCAAAGTAACACGTCAATTCACAGAAAAACAACTTTTAATCATTGCTAAATTTGTCGAAAACGACACTGAATTCTTCAACAATGAAATAGAAATCACTTAAAGTTTTCCTGATTTATTAATATTTCTTAGCAAAACATGTTTTTCAACTGTTGCCCAGTGAATTTAAATAATTATCGAGAACTGATAAAATTTAACTGATCTTCACAAAAAAACATTTATTACCTTTCCGTTTCTTACTTGAATAATAGAAATACATTCTTAATGAAGTACAAGTCTGCATTTTAAGAACAGCTATTTAAGCGCAAATACATTATAGGCTGACATGAACATGCAATTATATATAAAAATATATTATATATTATATATAAATATATATATATATGTACTCCTTCATAGCGGCTCCCTCTCCCCAAACCCTAAGAGCCGCGCTACGATGCCCCATACTGTAGTGGCTAGTTGTAAATGTCGTAGACAAACCCATTAGAAATTATAATTTTACTTCATATAGCAACATATTCTGTTTATTTTCATTTCTTTTGATCCTCTTTTTTTTTATTTTTCTGAGTCACCGTTTTTAAAATAAAAAAAACCCCTCTATATGACAAATGGCTATGTCTGTTAGCTTTTACATGCATACATGTTCTCACTAAGAGACCAGTTTCTACAAGAACTATGCAATAAACACTCATAAAAAATACCTTGAATTTTTGATGGTTTGGTGCAAAGTTTTGCATGTTACCAAGCAAATTGACTTTTAACTAATACACCGCAGAGTACTTTGAACTGCGATAATAAGTGAAATGCTATATAACAACTGAAATATTCTCTCAATTCTTAACTTAATTCATAACTATTAAACGGTGAAAACTGCACTTCACATAGAGATAAGTATTAACTGCTTTCGTCTTTAGAACACGTTTTGCTATCTCTTAACTATACACATCAAGGTAATGATAATAGTTTTCTAGAAAAAAATGAAAAAAGTTTGACATCTGCTTCAAACAAGCGGCCGACTTAATGACTTTTATAAATTGCGTCTAAAATATCACCAAATTTAATAATTCAGTAAGACAGAACAAAAAGTCTAGAGTAAAGATGAATTAAACAACAATGATACCATTTTTGATGAACTGTGTTTCACATTTATTACATGTAATATCAATATTTACATATAAATTATTTTTGGCATAAAAAAAGAAACTTCAATAAAAGATTTAATAATTCATGATATGTTATTTCATAACTGTATTTTCAGGCTAAAATTTGTTGCTCACGAGTTAATCCAAAAACTTGTAAAATAATATGAATTGTGAGCCTTTATAACGACAGAAATAATTCATTTTGGGTGAAAAAAAAATTGAACTTTTTCTTGATATTAATATTTTGAACTCCTCTAACCATCGACTTTCTTTTTTGTATAAATAGTAATTTCCTAATTACATCCTTTCATTGAGAATTGAACGTCAACGCACGAAAAGATGGAATTATTGATCCACTAAAAGTCGACATCACAGACAGAAAAAAAAACCTTTTTCATTAGTGTTGCGGTTGAAGGACTTCAAAACCACAAATAAATTTTACATTTTTAAACCACCACGAAAAGCTATTTCGAGCTTCTTGGTTCTCTGGCGGTTTTTATTTCATGATTCGTTTTCATTGTTTTAATTGTCTTCGAATTCATTAGTGTCTAGAAAGATCCATAACTAATTGTTCTTGTGGAAGAGTTTTATCTCTGCATTAATGTATTTTAGGTACTAAAAAGCCTTCAAAACTCGCTTTGGTTTTGGCGGTTTTCGTTGATCGTTCTTAGTTCGTTGATTCATGTTTTTTTTATACAGTGTATATTCTTATCTTGTAGTGTATCCTGCAAACGAGAAAACAACTGTTTTGTATATTGGATAAATATAGCGCTCATTGATATATGCCATATATTGATTCAGTTAGTCACTGTCAAGTTCATCTTTACTAGAAGTGCTCTCATGGACTGTATTACGCGGCTTCGCAGTAGTCGATCCGTCAACGTAAAACACAACGGCGTTGTAAAGCTAGAACACATTGCAATAACCATACTTATGTTTTCTAAGTTAGAAGGAGGAATATTTCTTGGATTCAAAATATCCCACCAAGAAACTAGAATTCCATGCGGTAGCCATAGCAACAAGTACAGACCAAGCACGCAAAGGCTGGCGGTTAGGGCCTTGAGGGGATTTCTTTTAATGCGTCTTTTCGTCAACATCTTGTCCTGTCTTTTAGTTTGTTTCCTGGCAACTCGAAAACTTGAAAATTGAAAATAAGCAGTGCACGAAAAAGGCAAACAGAAGGCACAAAAGCAATAAAATATTAAATACGACATGAGATTTCCGTTCATGGGAGACCAGCGGTGTAAGCATAAATGTCTTTCTGAGTAATAACTGTACGTTCCCCAGCCAAAGACTGGCGGAAGGGAGGATATAGTAGCATTGGACCACACTAGTCCAACAACAGGAAAGATAAGCCACTTCTTAGCTAAAAAGTTCCGATAATGATAAGGTCTCGTAATGGCTAACCATCTTATGCAACAAATGATGGCAATCCCACATATCGAGGCCACCATACACGAACTTAACGCAAACGCTTGAAACTGGCACACATGGTGACTTACTTTTGATAGCGGGAAAAACACTGTCATTATGATGAAAGGAATATTAACAAATAATAACATCATATGAGTCACACATAGGCTAATAAAGATATAATAACACAGCCGATGAAGCTTCTTGTTCGACCATATTATGCGTACCACACACGCGTTAGTGAGAAATGAAAAGATGGCAATTAGACCAAGAATCGACGTGTACAAAGCCTTTTCAGTCGAGGAAACTAGGGCCAGAGTACGATTTCCATTCAAATACATTATGACCAGTAAATGGCGGATGAATAGAAACTACTTTAGACCATCAGGCGACGTGGCTTATAAATGGACTCTTCTCAGTCAAAAATTACAATAATTTCAGTATTATTAACTTGTCAAAATTCCCTCCTCTTCACGGTACTTTGATCTTTTCCTGACTTTGTAATATCCTCGTAGATGTTCTGTGTTTAAAATCCTATATTAACGTATGTACTGCAGGAGGAGCAGCAAGGAGAGAAAATCTGCTCTTTAAATCTCCATATCAACAAATTATGCACGATAAGAAGTGGACCGAGAAGCCGGTGGCTTTTTTTGAAAATCCGCAAAGATCCCTTTTTTTCTTGAGCCACATCCACTAAGCCACTAAAAAGACCACAGTATACAAGATAAACTAATTCGGTCTGAGCATGAAAACCGTCAAGTCTCTTCGTAAGCGTAAAGAAGGCTTCTTCGGCGTAGTTCGATTGTTCGTTCGATTGCCAGCAAGCAGGAGTGAAGAATTACAAATTCTGACTCTTATTTCCTGGTTAGTTAATAAAGGCTTTGAATACTGCCACCGCCAATCAGGCCGAACCAAGGGAAATGGTTCCGTTAACGGGAACGAGTGAAATGCTTATGAATAATATTGGTGGCTCCTTTGTGTTCAACGTTCTTGTAACGCCAAGGTTTTCACTAGGCAAGCGAGGCGCCTTCATGAATCACATTCAGAAACGAAATTAATCGGGGCGGCACGTCGCGCTTCAAATAATTCAAACATAAAAGTAGGCATGATTAAAACTGCTTGTACCGGAGTAAATACTTTGTCTATAGTCCTATCATATCCACTTGTAAAGGGAGGTATTTACAATGAACCATGCATCGTGTTAAACAATGAGTGTTATTGACATGGCTTTTACGCCTAATGTATAATCTATTTTTAGATATAGGCTTAATTTTTAATTCTCAGTTTGAAAGACATCCTCGTGAAAACGAAAACCATTTAATCGAGATTACAAAGTACAAGAAGTGCGAATGAATGACAATATTTTTACATTTGTCAAAACTAAAAAGATTTAATGGAGTTATGTTGTTGTAATTGTACACTAAAGATATATAGCTTTTATTTTTAAGGAGCCCTCCAGTTTAGCATATGTTTTTTTAAAACGTAAATTGAATATTTATAGCACGGGGAAATAATGAAGCATTATAAAAAGTGCGAATTTCTTGGCACAAAAAGGTATAGCTAGGTTTTAATCATTCCTATTTCGAAGTTTTTTTGGGAAATAGATATGAAATAATTAAACGAGGTAGAAAGACTTCCGATAAACCAATATATAGGCTTATGGTACTTTATTGATTAGTGATTGATGTAAATTGAACAATCTCATGAATCAGGCCTTAAATTCGCTCCGTGCTATTTTCAGTGAAATGGAAGTCCCGCCGAAATTATTTTAATATTTCATTGCTTCACATGCAAATAGCAAAAGTACGGCGCTTGTTGTAAAAAAGAAGGTCGAAGCAAAGTATAAAATAGGTTTATTATCACTTCTTTGCTTCTAGCACCTTTCATATATCTCAGCTTTTGTACACGATCAACATTGAAAATGACTGTCCATTCCAATCACATTGAGATCCTGGATCTTTTTATCTTAGTTGGCTAAGACTACTGAATAATTAACGCCTTTGCAATGTAATTTACTACCAAGTTGTCCAACATGGCTTGCTATTGGCTAAAAAATGACTAACGATCAATAACAAACTTGAATTTCTTTGTTTGAAACGTTTATTAATAGAGAAAGAAATACAGGTATAAGCATTCAACTTCGAATCAAGAATAGATTCAGTTTATGAAAATTCTACAGTAAAGTACAGAATTTAATCTTGATACACAATGTTCTAAATTGATGGTACAAGTAAATGATATGATAAATGTAATAAGATATAAGTGTTGAATAAATGCATACAAAATAAATACGTAAATGTAAATAGGTCAGAAGGTACAGATCAATATAGACCTGATAAATAGGTACATATATACATAATGTACAGAGGTACAGATAAGTAGGTACAGATAAATAGTAACAGATATATAGCTACACTGATAAATAGGTACGGATAAGTAGGTACAGATAAATAGTAACAGATATATAGCTACACTGATAAATAGGTACGGATAAGTAGGTACAGATAAATAGTAACAGATATATGGCTACACTGATAAATAGGTACAGATAAGTAGGTACAGATAAATAGTAACAGATATATGGCTACACTGATAAATAGGTACGGATAAGTAGATACAGATAAATAAAGCTACACTGATAAATAGGTACAGACTAGAAGTAGGTACAGATAAATAAAGCTACACTGATAAATAGGTACAGACTAGAAGTAGGTACAGATAAATAAAGCTACACTGATAAATAGGTACAGACTAGAAGTAGGTACAGATAAATAAAGCTACACTGATAAATAGGTACAGACTAGAAGTAGGTACAGATAAATAAAGCTACACTGATAAATAGGTACAGACTAGAAGTAGGTACAGATAAATAAAGCTACACTGATAAATAGGTACAGACTAGAAGTAGGTACAGATAAATAAAGCTACACTGATAAATAGGTACAGACTAGAAGTAGGTACAGATAAATAAAGCTACACTGATAAATAGGTACAAACTAGAAGTAGGTACAGATAAATAAAGCTACACTGATAAATAGGTACAGACTAGAAGTAGGTACAGATAAATAAAGTTACACTGATAAATAGGTACAGACTAGAAGTAGGTACAGATAAATAAAGTTACACTGATAAATAGCTACGGATAAAAAGGTACAGATATGAATAGGTATACAGATAAATATAGCCACACTGATAAATAGGTACAGATAAGTAGGTAAAAATAAATAGTAACAGATAAATAGGTACAGATAAATATACCTACACTGATAAATAGGTACAGATAAATATAGCTACACTGATAAATAGGTACGGACAAGTAGGTAAAAATAAATAGTAACAGATAAATAGTAACAGATAAATAGTAACAGATAAATAGGTACAGATAGATAGATACGGATAAATATAAGTCTGATAAACAGGTACAGATACTGATCTACACTGATAAGGTAGAGTGCTTACACTATGTCCATGAAATAAAATCTAAATAGTTACTAACTAATAGTTTTTATTTAGTGACTATTAGTCACTATCACTCAACTGAAACAGCTTTAGTAACAATACACAATGAATAAAGTATTAACTTTCTATGGTTTTGAGTATTTGATTTCCCTTGTGTATTGTTAATAAATTAAAGCTGTCCCAGTTGAGTGATAGTGACTAATAGTCACTAAATAAAAACTATTAGTTAGTAACTATTTAGATTTTATTTCATGGACATAGTGTAAGCACTCTACGGTACGGATAAGGTACAGTACGAATAAATAGGTACAGAAAAGGAGGTACCGATAAATATAGGTACAGATAAAATATCGCTGGATATTTTTACTCGATCCAGTCCTACTCCTGCGATATTTTTACTCGTCTATGACTAGTTGGATAATAAATGGGTATATACAGATAAACAAACTGACAGATAAATATTAACTACCGATTAAGTATGTCTAAAAAATGTAGTTAATATCGAAGGGCTAAAGCCCGAAACGTCAGTAAAGTTAAGTCAACATTTTTTACGGTGTTACAAATTTCATTATATTACCTATCGTTTATATCAAACACCGACGTAGCCTATACTAGTTTACTCGCTAGTTTCCATCTAAAAAAATGTAGATAAGTTAAATATTTACGGATAAACAGGATAGTTAACTTGAGATAAGCAAACATGTAAACTGATCAATTTTGCATTTATCATCTCCACATCTCCATGTTTAATTGAAATCAATTTCTTGCACAATATCCGGAAAACCGGAATAGCATATATAATATTTATATGCTATAGAAAAAAGTCATTATTATTTTTTCTTTATTATTAAGAGCCACCGTACTTTTTAAGTAATCCTACTGCAATTCCGGCAGCATGGAAAGCCAAGTAATTATCTATAGCTGTCAGCTAAAATAACATACCCTTATACTGCATCAAAATAATGTATATATAGATGAGTGATAAAATTGACAAGTAAGCAAATAAGTATATTCGAATTCGAATGTGGAGGTTATAAAATGATTTGAATACTGAACGATGCACGCATGATAAAGATTTAATAATGATGATCAGTTGAAATAAAAAAAATATTGATGGCGATGATGATGAATTTAATAAGAAAACTAGCGAATACAAATTACAACGTTGTCATCGCGACAAAATTATCAAGTAAATGATGGTGCAAAGAGAGAAATATGATAATGATGATGAAATAATATTAATAATAACTAAGAGAGAAATATGATGACGATGATGATGAAATAATATTAATAATAACTAAGAGAGAAATATGATGACGATGATGAAATAATATTAATAATAACTAATCAACATTATTAGGGGCGGATCCAGGAATCACAAAAAGGTGGGGCGGATTTTAAACTTTGTCCTTATAGAAAACTAGTCCATATGCAAATGTTTTATTTTGCATCTTTTATAAAGGCCACAATCCGCTACCACAATCCGCTATTATGATCGCCAAAAATGATGATGATGATGATGATAATTATAATTATAATAAAGACGATAATATATTTGTAATAATGATGATAGATACAACAAATAATAATAATAATCATTAATTTCTTATATAGTGAGCCCCATGAAAAAAAAAATATATATATATATATATATATATATACCTTGAAAGAAGACAGAACAAAACAATATAAATAATTATGATGGCTAGATATTAACGATGATTAAAAATAATCTTTATTTACGTACGTGCTGTTTTATTTTTCGAATTTGTAATTCTTTATGTTTTTTTATATGCTAATCTATAATGTGTTCTGCTCAATTATCAAAGACAATTGACTGGTGAAAAATAATGAGTTTAGAATATATGTTAGGCTAGTTATAAGAGGTGATAATTTAAACATACTAACTACTGAACTAACAAGTTTAAAAAAAATGCTGATGATAATGGTGATATAATAATTATCAGTTCATAGTATACACAGTAAAAAAACGCAGATTTGTTTTTCGTGCTAAGTTCAATCAATTAGAAGAGAGGGAAATAATGAATTCACGAATAACAAACTGAGTTATAGTTATGCATAATAGCTAAAACAACCCGACTTTAACACAGAAAATAAAACCCTAGTAAATAAACTAAACCTAGTTCAATCAAATTTACAGTCCACACCCTGAAGCCTTCAAAGGATGTCGGCATTTTTTCATGTTTACGATTTATTTAAAGCATATTTTGGTTGTACGTGTTTGTGTTATATGACCGTAACTAGTTAATTGTTGCAGTGTCGGATGATGAAACAAATATTTCTTTAAAAAACGTACGCGTAATAAATCATAATTTTCTTTCTGTTTCCGACCTTACCTCCTTATGTGACCTCCTTTGCAGGCTTCAGAGTGTGGAACAACGATGTTTGAAATAGGTATGAATAAAACCAAATAAAAACATCACTGAAAATATTTAATTAAAATGAATTCAACACAAGGCGAAATAAAGTAATGAAAAAGAAACATAAAAACCCGAAGAGAATGTGAAATAAGCGTAATTTAGTAAAACAAAACAAAACACAAATAATGAATAAAAAGTAAAGCCAAAGTAAACATTAAGATATAACATTAACATAAGTAAAACAGTAAAATGAAATAAAAACGAAACAAATTTAGAATGTAATAACTTAATACGAAAACAAATGAAAAAGTAGAACCAGGAAATAGAATGAACTACCAAAGAAGTGTAAAAAATACAAGTACGAATGAAATAAAAGGAAATAAGAAAAATGAATTAATGAAGCCGAAAACCCAGTTCGGCGTTAATTGTCACTGAAAACGTGACTATACGAAATATACACAGTTGTCATAGTAACGTGGTTGTTTGCCAGTAACAAAAGTATGGATATAACAAGAGATTGGACTGAAATATGAGTTAAAGAAAATTGATTGAAGTTACGCAAATGGGTCTTTTTTGAAAAAAAAATGGATGCACGTACGACCTTTGGCGCCAAGGTAACAAGAAAATAATTACATCATGTCAAAAATTACATCAACAAGTTAATGGCAGCACTTGTACATGAATATAAAGAGTAATTATCGCTGACGCTACGGATGTCATTAAAAAAAGATAAAAACCAAATATGTCATAAAAATAACTATATAGTAAAAATAAATATATAATAAAAAGACATATATAATAAAAATAAATATGTAATAAAAATAAATATATAATAAAAATAAATATGTAATAAAAATAAATATATAATAAAAATAAATATATAGTAAAAATAAATATATAATAAAAATAAATATGTAATAAAAATAAATATATAATAAAAATAAATATATAATAAAAATGAATATATAATAAAAATAAATATATAATAAAAATAAATATGTAATAAAAATGAATATATAATAAAAATAAATATATAATAAAAATAAATATATAATAAAAATAATTATGTAATAAAAATGAATATATAATAAAAATAAATATATAATAAAAATAAATATATAATAAAAATAAATATATAATAAAAATAAATATGTAATAAAAATGAATATATAATGGAAAGAAATATATAATAAAAATAAATATATAATAAAGATAAATATATGTATATATAAATAGAAACTAGCGAGTAAACTAGTATAGGCTGCGTCGGTCTTTGATATAAACGATAGGTAATAGAATGAAATGTGTAATACCGTAAAAAATAGAAATAGAAACTAGCGAGTAAACTAGTGTAGGCTGCGTCGGTGTTTGATATAAACGATAGGTAATAGAATGAAATTTGTAACACCGTAAAAAATAGAAATAGAAACTAGCGAGTAAACTAGTATAGGCTGCGTCGGTGTTTGATATAAACGATAGGTAATAGAATGAAATTTGTAATACCGTAAAAAATAGAAAGATAAACTAGCGAGTAAACTAGTATATAGGCTGCGTCGGTGTTTGATATAAACGATAGGTAATAGAATGAAATTTGTAACACCGTAAAAAATGTTGACTTAACTTTACTGACGTTTCGAGCTTTAGCCCTTCATATCTATATATATTGAATGGTTTATTAACGTCTCAAAAAGAGTAATAATGAATAATGGGAAACAGTTAAAAATGAATAATAGATATTCAAGAGAATTTTTTAAGCAATGAATATTGGTACTTCAGTTATTGTGGTGACACTTTTCATTATAGACTGCAGTGGCCTGCAGTCTCAGACCCACAATAGCTACTACTATATTAAATACTAGTAGTAAAATCTAGCATCTCAACTCTGTTTATAATAACTGAATGATAGTCTTTATTTATTTCATTCAAAATGTACATACTGGACAACAGACGTGTTCACTTTACAGTTAATTTGTAAGAAAAAATATAATATGTATAATAAGAAAAATAGTAATTCAATATATTTATATATGATACATTATTTAAAATTATTTACAAGAAATTATCTAAAATTAAGTAAGCTTCTATTAATATAAACGCTTTTAAAACGTTCAGTTCTAATTCTTGGTATAATGAATGAATGGCCCCTATTTCTTAAGATACGATTCCTGGTGTGTGGCAGTAAACGATAGAGTGGACTTTCTGGCGACTTTATTTTCTCCCAAAGTTTGAGATCCCTTTCCCGTAAAATACTTAAAATAGAGTAACAATCTTTGGTATATCCTCATTTAAACTGAGCTCTACTAAAAAAGCTATCAATACGACTAAGATATTTATTATAGGAGGCACCACCCCAGACTTCTATAGCATATGTAAAAATTGAAAGAATTAACGACTTAAAAAGAAGATCTTAGTATAATCTACTGAAAACCCATAATATTTGTAAACGCGCAAGATGTATAGGCGACTGCTGGCTTTATTTAACATATAATCAAAATGTGCATCCCAACTAGTTGGACTATCCTCAAAAGTGACTCCTAAAAGTTTTAAACTTGATTTTCGCTTAATGAAAGGCAGCGGGTCAGGCTGATCCTTGTGGTTCTCCCTCTCATTAACATTTCCCATGTCTGGGTCGTGACATGCTGCCTATTTTTTTTCATTAGTGATCTCGACCCAAAAATTGATCCCGCGAATTGAATTGCTCACTGAATCCGATAATTAAAATGCATTTCCACTGCGGGCCCCATTCCCGTCTTTCACTGTTTTACATTTTACTTATGTAATCATTGGACTTGAAACAAGTCGAATTCTCTTATTTATATTTCTTGTTCTTGTTCTTGTTCTTGTTCTTTTCTGTTTTTTTCTGTTTTCTGTTTTCGCCAACTCTGTGTGTGTAAAGACTTAAAATGTAAACAACCAGAGAAACTCTCTTAGCCTCTATTTAATATATTTGAACCACAATTAAGACCGAGTGAGTTATTACAAAACAAGCGAGGTTTCTGATGGTTGCGATTCCTCCTTCGCGCAAGGCACGTCGGGAATTCTCGTTGTAACATACCGGCCCCGAATGAGCCACTGGCTTATTCTAATTACACTTTACAACGAAACTATCTAGTACAAACAATTTAAACGTTATAACTGTCAATGTTCTTAATTGAGTTGTCCTTCCAGTAGACACAGTTTCCTCACATCTCTTCGCAGGGTAGTAGTGGCAGTTTTGACCAGTAGTTGTCTGACCATTCCATGCTTGTCAGGGTAAACTTCTTGGACAACGCCCTTAGGCCATTCTCCTCTTTTCACTCTGTCGTCCACGACCAGTACAAGATTTCCAACTTTGAAATTACGGTGAGGAACTGTCCACTTCTGCCTGAGTTGTAAGGTTGGCAGGTATTCACGGATCCATCTCTTCCAAAAAGCATTGGCTATGGCTTGCGCTGCTCTCCAACGCTTGTTGTAGACGTCGTCTTTAGCTACAACATCTAGGGGTAGACTGGCATTGCTCTTTAACAGCAATATCTTGTTTGGCGTCAATGCTTCTGCATCAAAGGGGCTGTCAGAAACAGGCGTTAATGGACGGTCGTTAAGGATTCTTTCTACCTCTGCCATGAGGGTCAATAGAGTCTCGTCTGATACAATCTGTTCCTGCAGTAAGGCTCTCAGTATCTTTCTCACCGACCTGATCATGCGCTCCCACACTCCTCCTTGATGACTAGCTTCGGGTGGATTGAAGTGCCACTGGACTTCATCGCGCCGTAGACGATTACCGATCTTGTCTTGATTCAAGCGTAGCAAGGCTTCACGAAGCTCTCTCTCGGCGCCTTTAAAGTTAGTGCCATTGTCACTAAAAATTTCCTTTGGTACACCACGTCTTGCCACAAATCGTTGGTATGCGCAGATAAACGAATCACTTTCCAGGGTATGTGCAATTTCTACGTGCACAGCTCTGACGGAAAGGCAGGTAAATAAACAGCCGTAACGCTTTACTCTACTGCGGCCTTGTTTAACACTTAGTGGACCAAAGTAGTCTACTCCAACTCTTGTAAATGGCGGTTCTGAGGGAACGAGTCTGGCTGCTGGGAGAGGTGCCATCATCTGCTTACCAGGTCTTGCGTTTCTTTTCTTACAATCGACACAATTGCCGATTACTCTCCTAACTGCGGAGTGTCCCTGTATAATCCAATACTTTTGTCGGATTGTTGCTAACACTTGAGTAGGACCTGAATGTCCTGCAATTACATGGTAACTTCTTACCAGTAGATCTGTAATATGGTGCTTGTTGGGTATGATAATAGGATGTTTTGCATCAAACGGTAAAGATGCTTTCTCGAGTCGTCCTCCTACTCTAAGTAGCCTGTTGTGGAGAACTGGGTTAAGTTTGCGCAAGGCACTGGTTGCACTCACAGGTTTAGTGGATTGTTCATTCTTTGTCTTGAGAATGGCATACTCATCTGGAAAGGCTTTCAATTGAACGTGAATCACTATCACTGCTGTAGCTTGCGTTATCTCGTGGACAGTCAGAGGTCCTTGTGATAGAGTTCCTTTGAGCCTTTTAGGTAGATACTTGTGACACATATAAGCTTTGAAGCGGATAATCCACGCAACGGCCTTCTGTAGTCGATACCACTCCGAGTAACGATTAAACAGAGTAGTAATTTTGTCTTCTTGCTTGGATATAATATTGACTTGGACTTCTTTCTTTACTTCGGGATCATCTGCCGACAGTTCTGAGATAACATCTGGTGTTGCTGGCCAAGTACTCTCGTGAGACCAAAGGAATTCTGGTCCTCTTAGCCATCGGTTGAGTTTGTCGGGGTTACAGTCGTTGATGCCACGCGAGGCAATATCAGCTGGGTTGATTGCTGTATTTACGTAGCGCCACTGTGACGTTTGTGAACTTTCTTGGATTGCGCTGACTCTGTTTGCGACGAATGTCTGAAAACGTCTTGACTGATTTCTTAAGTACTGTAACACAGATGTTGAGTCAGTCCAATATGTTGTACTGTCAATATGATAATCTAACGCTTGACTGATGATACTGTTCAGCTTGGTTGCAACTACAGCTGCTGATAGCTCCAGCCTGGGAATAGTAACTGTCTTCATAGGTGCGACGCGGGATTTCCCTATAACGAAGGAACAATGTATATTGTCTTTAGAGTCAATAAGACGTAGGTATGACACTGCACCGTATCCAGTTTGAGATGCGTCGCTAAAATGATGTAGTTGAACTTCTCGTAGCTGCTCGAAGTCCGGTGGTTTAAAACAGCGTGGTACTGACACAGCTTGTAGCCTTGGTAGGTTGTTCAGCCATGTTTCCCATTCAATAAGCTTGGACTCTGGAACTCTTTCATCCCAGCTATAGTTCAAACTGCAAAGATTCTGTAGAAGTTGTTTGGTTGGTAGAATGATAGGTGCTACAAACCCTAACGGGTCATACATAGCGCTTACAGTAGAGAGGATACCTCTTCTAGTTGGTGCTTTTTCCTTCTCTACAGTTCTGAAATTAAAAGTGTCAGTTTGCATGTTCCACTGTAATCCTAGAGTAGATTGAATTAATGGTTCTTGTAGATCCAGGTCGAGCAGCGACGTTGCTCTGTCTTTCTCTGGTATTGTAGCCAATACTTGTTTACTGTTACTGTTCCACTTCGTCAAATTAAATCCTCCCTTTGAAAGAAGATCTCGTAGTTGCTTCACAAGTATGATGGCTTCATCTGTAGATGGAACAGATTTTAGGCAATCATCAACATAAAAGTTCTTGTTGACTGTTTCAATTGTTTCAGTGTCATAGTCATTCTGATTGTCGTGGGCTGTTTTACGAAGTGAGAAACTTGCACAGCTTGGGGAAGATGTAGCCCCAAAAAGGTGTACCAGCATCTGATGATCAGTTGGCTCCTTTGTTAGATCTCCGTCAGGCCACCACAAGAATCGTAATGAGTCTGTATCGTCTGGGCTCACCCGAACTTGATGAAACATTCCTTTCACATCTGAAGCTAAGGCAATGAGTTCCTGTCGGAATCGCACGAGTACTCCGACCAAGCTGTTCGTAAGGTCCGGTCCTTGCAGTAAGTTGTCATTTAAAGAAGTACCTTCATAACGAGCAGCACAGTCAAAAACAACCCTCACTTTGTTAGGCTTTAAAGCATGTGTAACGGGGTGGTGTGGTAGATACCATATACGGTCAAGTTTCTTGTCAGCTATCTCGTTGTCTGTTAACTCTCGAGCATGATTGTCATTAATGTAACTGTTCATAGTCTCTTTATACCTTTCTAGCAGTCGCGAGTCTCCGAGTAGGCGCCTCTTCAACGAGCGAAGTCTTCGTTCTGCAGAGACCCGGTTGTTTGGTAGCTTCAAGTTTGCATCCTTCCATGGGAGACCAAGTTGATAGTGACCGTCGACGAGTTTGACAGTTGATTCCATCAAAGGCAATGCTTTCTTATCGTTGAGTGACATGGTAGCATTCGCATCAACTGCAGGATCGTTGAATTCGGCGGTAAACATCCTCTCCACTTGTTGGTGCAAGAGTTCGTCGTCTCGACGCAGGAAGTTCACACTCACATTGTCATCACATTCAGCTGTACCGAGAGGTCCCATCACTGTCCACCCTAGAGGTGTGCGTATGGCATACGGTTGACCCCTTTTACCTCTTCGTTGTTCTAGGGCCCAGTGTGCATCAGGTATATCACTGCCGATTAAAATGGTCACTTCCTTGTCCTCCAAGCAGGATATTTCGATGCCGTTGAGGTGTGGCCACGAGGCAATGTCTTTGTCGGTTGGAATACTCTGAGATGAAATGGATAACTTGTCCACTGTCCATACATTATCAAGATCAATAACTTCTGTTGTACAAGTTCCTTTAATCGTAAGCTTTACTTCACGTCCCGTCCGTTTAGTAGTTTGTCCATTTACCGTTGAGATAGAGAAGTCCTTCGGAGTGCTTTGCAGTCCAAGTTCATCAACCAGATGTTCAGTACAAAGTGTAACATCCGAACCTGGATCAAGAAGAGCATATGTCTCTATTTGTGCCGATCTGCCGTCGTCTGACATCACTGTAACTGGGACGGTGCGAAGACTTACTCTGGCTCTTTTGTTGGTACTGGTAGAGCCGCAATGACCGGTAGCTCCGGCCCCATTTGCTTGACTAGGGGTAGCTTGTGGCAAGTTCCATGCATTTGTAGTAGATGTAGTAGGTTGAACATTGTTTGTAACGTCACTATACTGGACTATTGGGTGTAAAAATGTGTGATGTTTCCGACCACACCCTTGTACTCTACACGTGTTATCACTCCTACAGTTAGCTGCAAGATGATTTCGTCCAAGACAATTATGGCACAGTCTTGCTTGCATTGTAAATTCCCTTCTTTGTTGGGGTGTCTTTTCTTTGAATTTTTCACAACGTGTCAGCTTGTGTGGACCCGAACACATTGGGCATTTTGATGTTAAGTTTTTCGCGTCACGTGTTTGTATATCAGCTTGTGTAGACTCGAACGCATGTGTAGCTAGAGTTGTTGCCTTCGTTGTATGTCCAAAGTTGGGTTGCCTCCTGCCGAGGGTGTTCTTGCAACGGTTCAGGGGGATGTCTCTGTCAGGGGCTGAACCAACAATCATGCCGTACATAGTATTAGCAAGTGTAGCTCTTTCGTCGATGAATTTTGTTAAATGTTCAAAGTTAGGTTCTGTTCCTCGAGCAATGAGTGTTCCTGCCTTATCGGCCCATTTACCCTGTAAGTGCACTGGTAGACGTTTAACAACTTTTACAAGATTATCCGAGCTGTTAATATCAGCTTCAAAGCCCATACTGGCTAATGTTAGCTGACAGTTCTGCATTTGTGAGGCTAACTCTGTAAGACCAGCTGCATCTGAAGACTTTAGTTGAGGACCATTCACTAGACGATTGATGTACGCATGAGCAATCACATGTTTTTGGCCATATCGTGAGTGGAGAATTTCCTTGGCTTTCTCAAACGCTTTCTCTTTGTCGTCAATAATAATACAGTTCTTAATCGCTTCACGTGCTTTTCCAGAGCATTGCTGAATTAGATATGTCAGCTTGGAGTCTGCGTCAGTTAGTTGGCGTTCAATATTGATTTCAAAGTTCTTTATAAATGTCCAGTAATTAACAGGATTACCATCAAATGTTAAGAGTTCCTTTTTAGGCATCTCAAATCCAACCCTGAGTGATGTAGCCATGAGTGACATAGCTTCTTGCTGTTGTTTTAGTAGTAACTCTAAGTCCTTTCTTTCAACCAGTTCACTGGTAGTAGTCACATGAGATGATAACTTGCTTTCATTTACTATCACAGGGTCTTCTTTGAAATCTTGATTAGTATTAACATCCGTATGAGGGGTAGAGGTCATTGGCTCTGGCTGAGGTAGCAGGTCCTTTGTCCATTTTAGCTTGAAGCATGATGGTGTCATTAATACACTCTTGACACTGTCCTGATCGTCCTCGACATCACACCTTGCTGATGGGATCCCTTTGTTATTAGTTGCTCTTTCAATTTCGATCTCTTTCTGTTTAATATCCTTTAGAATATTCAATTGTTCGTTTTTAATGTCAGCAATTTCACGTTGTAATTGCGTTTGTCGTAAAAGACGTTTATATTCCAGTTCGAGGCGATCGACAGCTTCTGTCATGCTATCGATACTTGCTTCACTACGTGTTTCCAGCTCAATTCTAGTCGGGGATTTTGTAATTAAATCCTGTTGTTCGATGGAATGTGTTGAATGACGTGCTGGTGAATTAAAACGATCAATCCACTGTTCGTAGTAATTGTCAAAATCCCTTTTAACACACACGAGTTGTTCGTATGCTTGTAAAGCATCACTCTTTTCATTATCATCATCCAAAATAAGAAAGTATTTTTCATGAACGTGAACACAATTGTTGTATGCGTTGTCTAGTGTTTGTTTACGAAGCATTACCTGGTTGAGATTACACGGGTCGAGCATTAGAGTTTCCATTTCTCGGTAGATCCTGCTAAGATATCCTAGATGACCAGATTTAGACTTCTTAAGATAGCAAAGTTCGTCGACTTTAAGTTGTCCCAATGTCTTTTCGGTAGCGGGCGGCCGTCCCGTTGATCGTGTCACTCGTTGTGACTGACTGAAATCCACAGCATCTTTGCGGCGTGTAGACATGATTTTCTTTCATAAGCACTGTTCAATTTGATCCAGTGTAAGAATAAAGGCCTTGGGTACTCACAAGAAGAAGTCGTTCGTAGTCATAAGCAATTTTAAAACGTTGCAGAATCGTCGAGCTGGTCAAAGTTGGCGGCGAAGATGACAAACGTGTGTAAATAAACACACGTGGCGAGACAAGATGTTCACTGTAAATGACTCTAAATCACTGTAGAATCTCATCAGAAACTTGAATGTAAAGACTTAAAATGTAAACAACCAGAGAAACTCTCTTAGCCTCTATTTAATATATTTGAACCACAATTAAGACCGAGTGAGTTATTACAAAACAAGCGAGGTTTCTGATGGTTGCGATTCCTCCTTCGCGCAAGGCACGTCGGGAATTCTCGTTGTAACAGTGTGTGTTATTTCAGCGAACAAATACGCATGGCTTGTAATCGGTCTAAAATTGGCTTATTCACGTCCATCTCATCATGCCGTGAGTAGATGATTTCCATCATGTTTTCTCGGTACGCTTTGATCATGTTTTTCCATGTATGATTATAACTATTTATTATGTAGACAAAATTAATATGCAAGTGTCAGAATTATACCGGCAAATAATTATCTGTATTAAACTTATAATAATACCATGATCACCTCGGATTCTTTTGTCTTCCGATGGGTTTACAAACCCGAATTTTCCTCATGCATACAACATGAGGAAAATTTAGAAGACAAAGAAATCCTTTGTCTTTTACTAAATTTCCCTCTATTTAATTTATGCAAGGGAAATTTAGTAAAAGACAAAGGATTTCTTTGTCTTCTAAATTTCCCTCATGTTGTATGCATGAGGAAAATTTAGGAGACTATCCCCAAATGGTCCCTCATCATAACAATCATCGAGACCATTCCTGGAGACCATTCCTGGATCGCTTCGACCCAGTTGGAAGTTTTTAACATAAAGGACCCTGTACTACACACAAGTCCATACTCTAACACTTGTGGGAGTGTTCTACATATACGTTATCACTAACATGGTTTCCTTTTTGCAAGTGTTTTCCGAATCTGCGCCTGCGCACTCATACGATAAACCGAAAATAGAAAACAAAGCAGTTTATTTGTAAACTTTTGTTTGATTTCACCACTATCAAGCCTAAATGTGACGTGGAAACGCCCTCTACATGCTAATGACTTTCTGAATGCTTTCGTTGTTCACGCTTTCTTGACTTAGAAACCCGAACATCGAATTGAAAAACATTTTTTCTTCCTTATTTCCTCGGTGATCATGGTATTACAAAGTAATACCATGGCAATCGGGAAATTAGTGTTTAAATTTCCCCGAATACCTCGGGAAAATTTGTGGAAGTCCCGAGGGCGCAGCCATGGTATTACTTATAATGATAGCTTTGTTGTTTGTCTGAGCAAGCAGCTGGAGCTTGGGGGAGCCGGCTCAGTTTCAGGCTCAGCCGGTTCAAGGGCGGAGTCCTGTTGGGGAATCGTCACGGAGGCGAAACTGACTCGTGCGCTGGGTACTCTGATATGAAAATAACATAATTTATTTTGATATTTTAAACCCTCACTATGCTCCCTGTAGTAGTATGATTTCTAATCCCACATCAGTGGCGTGTCACGACCGGCTGGATGGGCATGCATGTTGTTTTTTGACTGAGGAGAACTACGTGTCAACCAAGCTTCAATCACGTAGTGCAAAACTTGCTGCCTAGTAATTATTCGGACCAAAGCGGGACCAAAGTGGGTAATTCCTTCATCACTCAATCCACCCTTTTTAAGTCAATGAAGTGCTGATGACTTTTTAGCCTACGGCAATAGTCAGTCTGTCATGAAAGCACTTTTGAAAAACACCCCAGGCTCCAACGAAGGATTAATGTTCGAAGTGTCAGTAAGTTAGTAGCACTCTCTTTTTTATGGTGTGCGAGATATCAATATTCCTCTAATTGTTTTCCACTTTTTGTCGAAGGAGCAGATGAGTTGCAAAAGTTCTTATGGTTGATTGGGCACCCTGTGTTATATGAGCCCACCTCTCATCTTATTATTCAACCAGCGGAAAGTGTGATTAAACGGACATGCGTGGCAATTGTCTAAAATGGCGGTCAAATGACAACAAAAAGTGGTAATGACCAAATATCTTTAAATTTTCTGCCTTGCTGCTGTAAAATTGGTATTCAAAAAGAAAAACATTTAGGCGAGTACAAGATGCCTTTGGGAGAAGACCCTCAATGTGCTGCTTGTAAAATAAACCAGTCTTTGATGTGGAGAAAAGGTTCAAATGGTGAAACTCTCTGCAATGGCTGCCATTTAAAACGAGTTACTACAAACACTCGCTCACAGAGACAAAGCTCGAGGGAAAGTAGAAAACTAGTTGCAAGAATAAGAGCAGGCTCTAGGAAAGGTCACTGGAATGGTAAAGGTGGCGAACGAAGTCGAGAAAGAGGAAGGAGAAGTATGCACAAAACGAAGAGAAAGGTATGTGTAAGCTAGACGGGATTAGTATATATACCTTACGCTTTTGCTTATCGGGGATCGTTTAGTAATCTACATGTGGTACTTGAACGAGATTTCACTATAAAAATATTTAGATATAAACTTATGTTGTTGAAGACTAATAGGAAAGATTACCTTTTTCATGTAAAAGATATCAAATCAAAACAAAAGGTATTCGGACCTTAGTTGAACTTATTTTGTTGATTTACTGAACACAGGCACCCCAGGATGTACAATGTAAATCATTGTTGATACTGGTAACTTTGACTTTGAACATGGACAATCAGACTTTTTTCTTTTTTTTAAGATTGTGTTTTTTTTCTTCTTAATTTCTTACTAAATTACATTCTCGGGAACCCAGGGGTATTCTTCTGTCGCTTGTTTCTCGCTTCCACAACATATACCCCTGGGAACGTAGTCTGTTGGAGCTTGTTCCGGAAGTCAAAATTCAAACTTATTTAACGACTTTCTTTGAATGGTTATCTTGATTTTCATTGGTCGACCTAATAAGGTTGACCAATCAGGAAAGAGCTGAATTTTGACTTCAGGAACAAGCTCCAACAGACTACGTTCCCAGGGGTATATGTTGTGGAAGCGAGAAACGAGCGACAGAAGAATACCCCTGGGTTCCGGAGGATGACTATATTACGCATTCAAAATGCAAACACTTTCCCCTTTTACATTGTACAACTAGTCGTCTGCAGAAAAATATATTTTCGCTTGGTAAAGTATCCATAAACTCAATGGAAAATATCTTAACTCTCTTCTTGAAAAAAAAGTTTCTTTTTCGCACTTGTGTTTTTTTACTACGAGCGACTACTACGAGCAAGAAATGAAAAAAGCTGATGAAGAAAAAAAACACATATCTTTTACACGTTTTCTCCTAAACCTACTCAAACTATTTGACATGAAGATTATCCAGGTTTATCTTGGTTGATTTTGGTTATCAAATTATGCTAAAAAATGACCAAAACTTTGTTTCATCGAGTGGCAAGTGCATGGATTTGGCGGGTGCCACCATCTATTACGGGGACTTTTTTTAATTTCCTACCCCCTGTAAGTTGTTGGTTGTTGAAACAAAGTTTGTAGTTACCCACGAGAGGGTCAGTAGACTTTGGTACCCTCACCTGACAACCACGGACCAATCAGAGCGAAGCTTAACATATCGATGGCGTGAGCGCAACCGGCAACTCGTTCCACGAAAAAAAATGAAAAAAATGAAAAATTTATTTGTGGTAATTTGTAGAGTGGTTCTTGCTAAGTGCAGTGGTGGTAATTTTTTGTTGATTAGTGCAGGATAAGTGTTAGTTTTTGTGGTCCGAGTGAAAGTGGTGGTTTTGAAAGTCTCCAGCCTTGACTTCGTCTTGAACTGATACAACCTTTTTCCAACTCGTTGAAAAAAGAAAAGCGAAACACATGCGATTTAAAGCACCTTAAAGGCTGGAAACCGGCTCAAAATGTTCATTAACTTATATTATTAATTAACTTGATAGTCATTTAAGACTTAGCGATTTTATTTCACTTTTTTCGACTTTTCGTTTTTCCCCAATGGTCCTTAAAAAAAAATTACTCCCAATGGTCCTTAAAAAAAAATTGACTCAACACAGAAAGCCCAAAACCAGTTTTCGCTCGCTAATTTCGCTCGTTCGATATATACGCGCGCGTTCTAATTGATTAAAAAATTGCCTGTTTCTGGATCCTGGGGTGCCTGTGATTTAAAGTATTGGCTAATAATCGCATAAACTGGAAATTTTTCTGAAAAATATCTTAGTGCTTTCAGTACATGATATCTTTGGAAAATAATCGATATCAATAAATATGTATAGATTTAAAAGTAACAAATTATATTTGATTTTTGTTTACAGCCTTACAAATCTCCAGAGGGTGTGGCTACTGTAGTTGCCTCTGACAAAATATATTATAAGGTAATAGTCAATAAGCCAATAAGTTTGATTGACAATCACAATAATGCAAGTAATGGTAGATCAGAAATACATTGTAATTTTCTGCCTGGCACCAGACATGGTGTTCCTCCCCACAACGGTATGCTCACACGAGCACTACATTCTATTATATTGTATGACAAATCACATTTTCTCAATCCTGAACTCTCCCTCAAAAGTCAAACTCTATGCCTAGCCAACTGGAATAGGGTTAAATGTAAACTAGCGACTAGTATAGGCTGAGTCAGTGTTCTATATAAACAGAAACTAGCGAGTAAACTAGTATAGGCTGCGTCGATGTTTGATATAAACGATAGGTAGTACAATGAAATTTGTAACACCGTAAAAAATGTTGACTAATGACTAATGACTAAAAAGGTTTTAGTAAAGTTAAGTGAACATTTTTTTACAAATTTTATTATATTACCTTATGTTCTATATAAACAATAACCAATAAAATGCTGTAAAATCTGTAAAATGATACTTAAACTTTAACTGGCGTTGTAAACATTAGCCACTGTCAGAGTAGGGATAAGCTAACTGTGATCCTTTTTAATCCTTCTTCTCTATTTTGCTTAGAATGTTTTGTATCAAGTTGGAGATGTTGTGTCAATAGAGGATATAGAAGGTGATATATATTTTGCACAGATTAGAGGATTTCTCCAAGATGAATATGCACAAAAAAGTGCAGTGATAACATGGTTGATTCCTACAGTTCCTAACCCTACGTCCTTTGATCCGGCTAGTTTTCTGCCAGGTATAGTAAATAAGAATTACAGCTGTATTTATTAACTTAACATCAACTGGGTAACTTTCTCTTATTATATCTTTTGTAATTCTATTTAGAATAAATTTCATTCATTCAAACCAATAATTATGAATATTGTAAAATCCCAATGGGAGATAATCCTGGATTACTTCCCATCTACTTTACTTCTGTTTACTTAATTTGTATTAACAGTGATGCCTCTCGGCCAATGAGAAAATGATGATATCTGATTCTGATCAGTGCTACTTTTGCTTGACTTCAAAACCTATCGTCAATGTTCACTTTCTTTGCTTTTTCTGGTGATCAGAAACAGATTTTCTTTTACCATGCATGGATAAATATAAACTATAATCGAATATGTTGAATTAACTTCAAAAAAGGCGTTTAAAATATACTTTTCTAAGAAAATACTAGAGCAATGCTGTCCAATATTTTACCTTTCCATGGTTACGTTTGATAGGTACTGTCATTACATTCAGCGTGTCACACAAAACATTTTGTCCAATTACACCTTAAACTGACATATAACCAATAATTAATCATGTAATAATTTATCCTTTAGGACCAGAAGAAGACAACCCTAGATCTATGGAATGCTTAGAGTTTGTATGTAGAGCACCTTCTGATTTATTCAAAGCTCACAGAGACCACACTCCTTTTGTAATCCCTAGACAGCCTGGTCTTGAAGACTTGACATCTGCTGCAGAACTATTACTAGAAAGAGTATCACCATGACAACATACACAAAAGAACAGTTACGAGATAGAAGATCACCATGACAATATACATTGACAACAAAACTGTTACTATATAGAATATCACCATGACAACATTACTTTTGTATAAAACTTTTATCACTAGGACTTCATATTATGTGAAGTACTTGTAGATAGCCTGTATGCAATTCTTCTAATTTACCTCTACAATCTCAGCAGTGAGGCAACTGCTCAAAAGAAGGATTACACATCCTTGTGGCAATGCTCATACTTTGTGGGTATCAATTTCTGTTTAACCCCTCCTTCCCCCAGAATCCTACCCCCTTATGGAGTTAGCATTATAGCAAACAAGTACATGGTATAGCTGAAGGTGAAAATAAAGCAAACTGTAGGAGTGTTTTACTAGTTTTCCAAGAATGTAGTTTTAGGTAAAATTATAAAACATACACCTCAAAAGTCCAGTTTTTGAAATATAGCTTTTGATGAAACATACATCTTATCAATACATTGTTTTTTGTGCTGTACAGAATTAACAGTAGTGATGACGATTTTTTGTTGAAATTTATAAAATATAAATGATGACAAATGCAAAATGAGGCTCTTGTGCTGATTTACAAACTCTATATTATTTCATGCCATTCAACGCTGCACAATAGCATGCAATATATACAGCTGACTCTCTCTCTGGGCGACCATGCACTATAGTAAGCAGGATTTCCATTTCCCAACGCTCATAAGCGATTGTGACCATACCCTGGGTTTCAGAGGGGATTGGGGAGAGAGAGTGGCAGGGATTCGCCTCCCCGGGTACTGTGACTGTGATTTAAATTTTAAACAGTTTTCATTGTTTTTTCTCTCCGTATGAGTGACCATCCAGAACCATTAGACTGATGACTTTTGGTAATAGTGCATGAGCCAGGAGCCGAAAAATGGCCGATTGGGACCACTCGGAGGGACAAAGGCTAACATACATCAAATTAAAGCTGATCATGAGTAGAATTCAAAAATGTATGATAGCAAGGTGGGCGTTGTCGCTAAAGGTTGTCACGTGACCTAGAATGTTGCGCAATAGCCAAAAAATCTGTTTTTGGTATTCTTCAAAGAAACAAAGCTTATAGCATATCAAATTAAAGCGTATTTTGAGACAATTTCAAAAATATATGATATTTGGATGGGCGTGTCAGCTGTGGCTTGTCACGTGACCTAACATGTCACACAACAGTCAATCCTATGAAAACGATCAGAAATTTGGTAATTTCCAGTATCATTCAAGAAAACAATGCTCATTATGTATCAAAATAAAGCGTATCATGAGTAGATTTGAAAATTGTATGATATAGCAAGGTGGGCGTGGCAACAAAGGCCTTTCACGTGACTTAGAATGTCACACAACAGTCAATTTATTTCCAAAAATCAGATTTTGGTGTAATCTAGTTAAAACCAAAGACACAAAATTGTTGTATATCATATAAAGATTATAGCATGAAGACTTCAAAAATATATAAAAGCAAGGTGGGACACATGACCTAGAATATTAGGAACAATCAATTTCATAAAAAATCAGATTTTAATATTATTTAGCTGAAATCAAAGATACAAAGCTTATTGTCTATCATATTAAAGTTTATCAAGATGAGATTTCAAAACATGATAGCTGGATGGGTTTGGCAGCTGACAACTGTCATGCGACCCAGAATGTTATGCAACAATGAAACTTACAAATTTGAAAAACAATCACATCATGGGCAGCAGAGTATCCTTCGCGTTTGTATTCGCTGGTAATCTCCGTGTATTTATAGTTACCAACGGTCGACGCTTATTTGCTTGCTGTGTTATACGATCGCTTTTAATACTAGATAGACCAATATCAAGAGATTGAAAAAGGAGCTAGACATATAACATGATATAACGAAGGGTCAATGGAATAACAAAGCAAGCAAATAAGCGTTGACCTCTGACTAAATTTGATGATATTTAATAAGACGTTTCAGCTAAATCTTTAGCCTTCATCAGTTGAATTTGTACCAAGTTCAACTTGGTACAAATTCAACTGATGAAGGCTAAAGATTTAAATATCATCAAATTTAGTCAGAGAAAACCTGATTCGTTTGTAAAAATCATGAATCCTGACTACAACAATCATATTTTTAAAGCGTTGACCGTTGGTAACTATAAATACACAGAGATTTATACCAGAGAATACAAACGCGAACGATACTCTGCTGCCCAGTTTTGAAACAGAAATGGGATATCTGTTACAGTCTGCTTGGATGTGATCAAATTGCTGCTACCCATTTGTTAAAATCTAAGTAGACTAGTTATAATAAAGACATAAGTTGTCTGTTTCTAAGACTGTGTTGAGATCTGATAGTTTCTCAAATTTCTGAGTTTGATTGTTGTATAATCATTTATGATACTAGATCACATGAGGCTACAATTAGCTGCCAAGCCCATCCAGCTATCATATTCTTTGGAATCTTCTCTTCATAGGTCTTCATAAGCTTCAATATGATAGATAATAAACTTTGTATCTTTGATTTCAGCTAAATAATACCAAAATCTGATTTTTTTATGAAATTGATTGTTCCTAACATTCTAGGTGATGTGAGCGCCTTCAACAGCCACACCCACCTTGCTTTTATGTATTTTTGAAGTCTTCATGCGATAGGCTTTAATATGATATACAACAAGCTTTGTGTCTTTGGTTTTAACTAGATAACACCAAAATCTGATTTTTGGAATTAAATTAACTGTTTCGTGACATTCTAGATCACGTGACAGGCCTTTGTTGCCACGCCCACCTTGCTATTATACAATTTTCAAAATCTGCTCATGATAAGCTTTATTTTGATACATAATGAGCATTGTTTTCTTGAATAATACTGGAGATTATCAAATTTCTGATCGTTTTCATAGGATTGACTGTTGTGTGACATTCTAGGTCACGTGACAAGCGACAGCTGACACGCACATCCAAATATCATATATTTTTGAAATTGTCTCGAAATAAGCTTTAATTTGATATGTTATAAGTTTTGTTTCTTTGAAGAATGCCAAAACCAGATTTTTTGGCTATTGCGCAACATTCTAGGTCACGTGACAACTTTTAGCGACAACGCCCACCTTGCTATCATACATTTTTGAAATCTACTCGTGATAACCTTTAATTTGATATATGATAGCCTTTGTCCCTAATTTGGCCCCAAAATATCCCCTGGCTCATCCACTATAATCAATACCTAAACACTTTAGAGATGTCGTCGTGGAAAAAAATGCCAAACAAAGAGTTAAGATACAGTAATTTTAAAATTTGTTGATCATTTTGCCAAGATGTGTAACAAATTACGCATCAGTTTGGGCTTCACACAATAGGGTTCTCACTGTTTAGGCTTTCTGTGTCGAGGTTCTCGCAAGCGATCATCTCCCATAAGCAACCACCTTCTGGTCTAGGGGTGGTCGCTTATGAGAGTCAACTGTATACTTTATGACTACAGCAGGGATGTTTTAAAGTTAATAGGTGATGTACACAAATGCCATTTTCTACAATTCATGTGGGGAAGAACTGGGTACTTCCACTTTTTTATGTCAGCTAAAATAATTCCTAAAATCAGTTTTTCTGTTTCTTTTATAAAAACGGCAAGCAATTTAGCAACAGATAAATAAAATATTGAAAAAATCAATTTGTGAATTATTTTAGTGAGCATAAAATATAGCTCAGTTTCCCATCATGCTTTGTTATAGAAAATGGCCTTCATGCACATTGTTTGTTTATTTGGACATAATTTCCTTACATTACTGTGGGATGTAGTCAAACTCAATATTTCATGTTATAATGGACCTGATTGGGTAATACAAGACCAAAAGATATTAGATTAGATTAAAATTCATTTGTATTAATTTGGAACAATATGTGAGATGCGACATTTGAACTAGGCCTTATTTTGTCTCTGAACAAACTTAGAAAAACCATCCAATCATTGTCCTTTATTTTCATTGTGAAATGACATATTTTTTTTAATGTTCAATGGTTGTAGAGAATTGGTAATTACAAAGTGTTTAATTAACACTAATAGTCAGACGTCCACTGTGGTCTTAGTTATCTAGGTTTAAAATGCACAGATTGGCTGATATTTTCTTGGTAGAGTACAAACACTAAAAGTGTGCAACATAAATACCACTAAATACTGCTAAATTATGCAAATTCTTTTGTTCTCTATTATTTAATCAACACTATTTAGTGGTAAATAGTACAAAGAATACTTTTAGTGTTTGTACGACTATACATGAGTTTATCATATTGTGATATATTTGAATGATGTCATCTGATTATAAAAGATTACATTATGACATCTTCCCCTGAAGTATTGATACAATTGACTGTATTTTCTAAGTTGTGGGATAAAATAGATATATAATTGTTTCATGTGGCATACCATGGACATTGAAGTATATCAAGTATTCAAGTATATTCAAGTCCTGTATATTGTTATTATAGAAGTGACTTGTGGGATTAATGGTATTCCACTATAAACCACTGAATGCATAACTGGTATATTTGTATATAAATGTGTATATATATTTTTATGTTACATTCTAATCACAAGTACTTCGCAGCCAAAGCTACAGTCCACATTCTGCCTGCAAAGGATATTGGTAATTTGAACTATATTTGTGATCTATTAGTTCATTTTAATTAAAGAAAATTAAATTTAATTAAAGCATTTGTTCCATCATCATTTTCATCCCAGGGACAACTTGTTATGGTCATACAACACAAATACGCACAACCAAAATTAATTAATATGCTGTGAATAAATCAATAACAAGGGAAAAAATACCAGCATCCTTTGCAAGGTGCAGAGTGTTGAGTGCAGCTTCGATTATTATGGCATTTTTGTAATAAGTGTACACTTGAATTAATTGAATGGAAGATAGGTGACTAGACCATCTTAAATAAAGTAAATATCATATTATATGAAAATAATATTATTAGAAATTTAGATTTTTTGGCCCAATCAAAGTAACCCCTAAATTGTGATTTGAAGTACACAATTATTAATACTATAGATAACTAGTTCCTGGTTAAATATTCAACAGATTGTACAAGGACTTACTACAATAAAAGTACATAGTTTACAATAGGATAGTGATCTCAGTTCATTTCCAGTGAAAGTCTCGGTTTACCATTCTGTATAGAAGTTTGTTAAATGGCTCGTAGTATTTCTGTAATAAATCAACAATATCCTTTCGTATTTTAGGATGGCGACGTCCCTTGGTGGCACCTAAACAGGAGAAATCTTCTGACCCAGATGAAGCTATTTTCTTGAAGCATGGAAATCCTTTTGTTTTGTTAAAGACAATGTCATTTTCATCAATAAAAGGATCTAAGTTTAGAAACTGTTCAACTGCTTTTAATTCTTTCAAAGGATGTGTTGAAAGCTCCTCACCACAAACAAAGTGAATTTGACTAATTGGAAAGTAGAGAAGCCATTTCTTCAGATGCTTTCCATACAAACCAATATCAACAGTGTTATCATTAACTTTAAGGATGGTCTGTTGTTTGTCTTTTGTTACATATTGCTCAAATGGGGGTAGTTTAGAGTTTTTACTTTTTAGCTGAGTATAATCAGAAATTGCTCTTACAGTTGGATTCCTTACAACCACAATAAGTTTTATTGATCTTGACATTTTGTATATCCTTTGGGGAACTAGAGGTGTGACAAAGTATGATGGTGATTTCTCCATAACTATATGGCCAGGTTTTGAAGGTACCTTCGGCATCATATTTCTGTACCATTCAAGTCCTTTAGCATAGTTTTGATCTCTGTCAAAAAAGTGGATTTCTTTTGGAGCAGTGTGCACATTAGGATGTAAAGACAAGGCCCTTAACAATGCTCTTGTTCCTCCCTTGCGCACACCAATGATAATTGCTTTTGGTAACATTTTGATTGTATCAGTATTTGCAGCTGTTGCATTGCCTTTCACCATCATTGTCTTATGTGGCCTTGGTTTAGGGATTTGAAATCTCTTTGAGTATCTGCTGTGATGGACATTGAATCCATAAAGAAATAGGAGCATTAACACGCAGGTAATTATAAAAACAATTAAACATGTTTTTTTGTGGAAACCCAATTTCATGAGTTAGTCTCTCAAACATCAAATTCTCCCATAAGCAAACTCGACTCCTTGCAATTGTGTCTTTTGTATTAGCAGTTCTACTGCAATGGACTTGCCTAATGATCAACAGTAATATAACAGTCTGCAATCTGAAATCAAATCAAATTAATGGAAACATTAACAATCTGGTAACCCCACATCAGTTAAAAAATTGAATTAAAAAAAAACAACACAATATACTTATTAGACTATTTTATTTTATACTATAGTGATTCTAAGTTGAAACAAAAAGTCATTGGCTTAATTATATCAACATGCATTATAAAATAATTGGGATAGTATATGGACATTGATTGGTCAAACTGTGTTTCATGAGAGCATGAAACATACCCATGACGTCACTCACACCATTTTCAAGCGCACCTGCTCATTCAATTGTCAGTTATTCTGTTGTTTTGATCTTTTGCGCACACTTTAATATTGGTCCGTTTTAAGAAAATGCAAAGTGGGGAGAAATGACATCGTCCATCAAATAAAAGGGCATTTTTTTGTCTTTTCGCGTGATAATTGTTATTTTATAGAAGAAATGAAATACGTTTTCTGTTTTTTCACTGGCTTATGAAAACCTTGGTACGTTTGGGAGAATTCTCAAGCAGGTCCAAACACTCGACTTCATCTCGTGTTTGGACTGATCTGCTCTCTAATTCTCCCGAACGCATCTATCGAGCATCTATCTATCGAGCAGGTCCAAACACTCGACATCGTCTCGTGTTTGGACTGGTCTGCGCTCTAATTCTCCCAAACGCATCTCGGTTTTCATTAGCGCGTGAAAACGCGTATTTCATTTCTTAAATCTGTTCGGATAAAACGATACCTTTTACTGTCTTATATCATATTATATAAAGCTTTTGCACAAAATGTGCCTATAAGTTGAAATTGAAAAAAATTACAAGGTTACCGGTGTTTGTCACATCATCGTGGAATTAGATAGAACGCCATTTTTAATCCGACTAAATTGGACCAATACTGCAAATACGTATGTAATTTCATCCATTCATAATGATATTTTGTCATTGATTTATTGGTATTTAAAAGCCCCCGAACCTATTGTAAACCAAAACTATGTTTCTGTTTCCTAACTTGTAATGTAGACGAGTATTACAATGATTAAAATTAACATTTCAAGCAGCGGAACTAGGCTATCTTACTCGAATCAGTTCTCAGTTTGTCTTACACCTCAGGCTAAAGCACAATATGTCATTTCAAATTCGTGCAGCGCCTTTGAGCATTTTATGATTTTCTTTGTAAGTGCGCGAGAATAATTATCTATTTTTTTATATAAAATATTCTGCCTTGTGTTAATGTTTTTTTTTAAGAACAATATCTCAGTCATAAAGTGATGTTTTTGGTTTGAATGTCGGCATGTTTATATAAAGCCCACACAGCGGCCTACGTCCTTTGTAGTACCATTCGTGATCTTGAAAAAAAAAGCAAAGCAAAACCTGATATTTTTAGACAAGACAGCGTTTGTCATTTAACAGAACTAGAACAGCAAACACTCACCTACTTTTTTGGGGAGAAATGCTTACAGCCTTGATTTACAATGTTTACGTTTTCTACAGAAATCTGATCCAACAACCTCTTGCGTGTATACTCGTGCTAAAAGAGATACCAACGGAACTCACGTGAACAACCACAGGAATCCCATATATTATTATTGTACTATTAGTTATCACAAAAACTCATTTCAAAGAGATTGGATTTAGTTCCGTTTGTCATTCCACAGTAAAAAAGGCAGTTTTTAGAGTCGGACATTTGAGGTAAAAGTATCAGGTATGGTTGTCGTAGGGGTGAGAATCTGCGATTAAAAAGTTCTTTCGCTACCTTGTCAATTTATTACATGTATCTTTTTGGGTATTAAAATTGCAATTTAGGTTTTATATTATTGTGTGGTATCTCTTAGCTGTTTTAGGCTTTTTAGGTGTATTTTTAAAAATGCCCGATACTAGCTTTTCCCCTTGATGTAATGCAGTCTACTCCCCCATCCAATCCCCCCTCCCCCATCCAGAAAAGGGGGCTCCCTGTGGTAGTGCATTGTGGGATTAAATCCATGTGGTTCAATATGGCTGCAGAATGTGATGTAACTATCATATATATCGACGAAAACCTCGAAAACATTGGATTTTAGAGTCTTTATGCTTCACGTGTAGAAGCTCTATTTTAACAGTCGTAATTCTTTGCTATGGAAAGGAATTTCTTTAAAACTGTGCTGTTTTGTTTTTAAAAACGATTCTCAATTAGAAGCTGCAAGTTTGCAAAATGAGCTCTCTTTCGAAGGGAGATATTAAGCCTGTTCAGCAGATGATTTCGTCTGGATCTGGAGCTATAGTCACTTCATTGTTTGGTATGCTATCTTTGTTGACTAATCTTGCTTATTGTTTTAAACGTTGGATCTCATAAAACACTCATAAAAAGTATATAAACTTTTGTTTATTGCCCTTTTATATAACGGCAAACACTTGAACATTATTGTCTGTAATATTTAAAACCAATTAAATTGCTTCGTTTCTGTGGATTGTAAGTTGGTAGTTGCATAGATATTCAAAAGTTATATTATTTCAATAACTTTGCTTGAATGAGCATGGTGATACTTACTCATGGTATGATGTAATAATTTTATACTATAAGACTAAGACAACTGATGTTACTTTATGACAATCTAAGCAAAAGTGGTCTCCATAATCAGAGCTCCAGAGCTTGGTTATTAATCCTGATATAAATGTATAATTTATTGTACCCGTAACTTGCGTGCTCATTCATGCAAACTGTCGAGGAAAGCTGTGTCATCATGACAATTTTTTGTAACACTTTCTAGTGACTCCACTGGATGTCATCAAAACAAGACTGCAGGCTCAAGCAAAATCTACTGTCCAAAGTAAGTGTTGCATCCAAATCATCAGTGATGAAATGCTATGTGAATGATATTTTATTTTGATATTATTGTCTGTCCTCTCATCCAATTTTTGGACCGGTTGCTATGAATGTTTTCACCCAATTCAAACCCTCTGAGAACAAAAACTTGTCTTCCAAATATTTCTGTGCGATATTGGAAAACAAGAGATAAATATTTTTTCCCAAAAAGATATTGCTTGGACTGTTTCCATTCTTTGCTAGCATCATCTCTTAGTTGCGATTTCTGACAAGAGAGGCGTAATGGTCTAGTGGTCAGGGGATTGAATTCCAGGCCTAATGGTCTGGGTTCGATTCCTGGCCCGGGCGATTGCGTTGTGTCACTTTACTCTCTCAGTGCCTCATCTTCTCAGATAAGGACGTAAAGCCAGAGGTCCTGTCTGCCTTCTTTCTAATTCCTATATAATGTGGACATAAAAGATCCTGTTGTGCTCTTTAAAAAGAGCAGGGGATTGTCTCCCGGCACAACAGTCAGGTCTCAGCATACTACAGGGCCCACTGTTAATTGGCGTTGTACGCTGTTGTGGTGTCCTGCCTTTGTATGAAGGAAAAGCAATAAACTATAAACTAAGAAAATGAGGGCCTCTGCCGATCCAGACTGTTTTCTTTGTTTTGCATCAATAACCTAGCTACTTTGTATATGAGCTTGCATGCAGGGTTTGATGTCACCAAACTTTACTGTGATTTGCACTTGATTGCCAAATTTGTTCATTTCAAGTATTTTACATTTGAGCAAAACAGATTGAGTTGTCAAATTGACCAACAAACGCCATGCAGTTATGCAGTATAAATTTGGTGTGTCACTATGACTCATTTCCAGTTATATTAAAACCTGTTTTCTTTTCATCTATTGCTGTGGATGGTGGCCTGGATCGGCATCTGGAGTCTCTTATTTTCTTGTCAGAAATCGCAATAAGAGAGACTCTAATATCGACCCTAATTATTAATGCTTTCCCTTTTATTAAAACAAAAATAAAAAACATTGGTAAGCATTGATATACTGATTTGTTTGCCCTTCATTAGATCGTTGTTATATTTTCTGTAATGGATTAATGGATCACCTGTGTCTATGCTCCATGCTTGGATCACCATATAACCCAATAAGTCATGCTCCTCCTCTTAAGTTCTCTAGTTCATTGGTAAGTACATGATAACAAATGTAGTTTTGTACATGTCATTTGATATAAATTATGATATAGAACACTTTCATAAATGCCATAATATGTTGCGGAAAATGATTTTTCAAGTAAACAGATAATTTTAACATTTTAGGACTGTCATATGAAAGGACCACCTAAAATAGGCATGTTCTGCAGGCTAAAATACCAAAGAAGTTATGCTCAATGAAAAATGTAGAGATTTGTATGTAATTTTCTGCTGAGGCCTTTGATGCCTCGTTTTGGAGTTTTTCTGATTTTTCAAACTCTTATAGCTCTTGCAAATTTATTCGTTTTTTTTTCTCAAACTTTCACAAGTTATTGTTATGGTGAATGTCTATCATATGATAGCTTTCTTTTTCTTCATCAATTTTAAAAATGATAATTAGTGACGGCCATTTATGAAAGTCATCTATGGATGAGTGCTGTTGTGGTATTCAGGGGTGTACAGAGAAAAATTGTTGATGTTGGTGTTGGTCATAATTTTAGTGGAAGTCATTTTCAGAGTAAAAAAGAAAACAAAATGCAATAGGTAGTGTTTGTTTTCGTTAGTTCAATAGTATTGTCATGAATCTATTGTAAGATATGGGTAATCAGTCCGGGTTATAGTCAGATCTGACTATCCTTATGACGTCACGATTCTATTGTTTGCAAGGTGACATCAAAACATTCAGTCACGTGTAATAATAAAACGAAGGCAATTCAAAGCGGCGGACGCGTTCAGTGTTTATCAAACACGAACAAATCGGGCTAAATTTGTAAAGAACAAATGTCTTGTTTCTTGCAATACGGAGTCACCTATGTCAAACTAATATGGAAGATTATAATGAGGTGGGAGTTTTTAAAAATAAAACATTTTGGTGATAAACTTTTCAGAGTCAAAGTTTCGACATTCATCGTAACTGAAGTTCAATGAATTAAATTATTCAAACTTATCTTAGCTGGCTAGCTTTGAAATCTGAAGGCATCAACTGACAAATGTGGATTAGATTTTTCGTCGGTATTTAATATATTTCATGGTATATATACATGGAGTTACTTCCCTGACTTTGACGCAATGACTGTCCGTGCTGTATATGTTCTTAGACATTGATCCCGATTTATGCGAGTATTTAGAAGGCTATTCCACGAAATTTAACGGGTTTAAAACGTTGTCCTTTATATATAAACATTTTTGTTCCTTGCCAGATGGGGATCGGATGGTGTATATGACCATGTTTGAATGTATTTCCGAGTAGAAAATGTGCTATTGCAATGTAAACATTACAACAACAAGTGATATGAAAATGACTTAATTTTTTATTCATTTATATATTATAACATAGTTATATAATATAGACACTTTGATGCTTCTAATAGTAGACATTGAACTGGCTTTGCTCCTCTTTATATCAGATAAAACCTGAAACCAGAAACCAGAAACCAGAAATCAGGAATCATACACACACATGTTGACCTTTCTAGCTAGCTAATTTTTAAAATGAAACAACCAAATCATTTAGTATAAACTAGAAATTATGCTCGCCAGTCTATACTATAATGATTTTGCTCAGACCACGTTGTTTAGATGCTCGATTTATTACGTTCTTCATAGACTGACTTATATTACAGTGTAATCATGTTACATATAGTCTAACAATCACGTGGTTATCGTATGATAGTTAATTTGTTACTAATAAAGTTCAATAAACGTAAACTGTACAAACAGTAACAAAAATGACCTTGTAAACGATTATAATACTGCCGAGGGTGACTCGGTTTTCTTCGAGTCAAAAGATACTCTTATAAAAGATTAAATGTTTTCGTAAAAATGTTATAAATGTGACTATAATGTTCCAATGTTCTTAAAAATGTTATGTATGACTATAATGTTCCAATGTTCTATATTGACGATTTTACTTCGATCGGCACAATGTGTTTGATAGATCGTCGTAGAAGCCGTGTATGTCCGTTTTCGCCACTGCAAATTCTTATCATCACAGCACGGGTAATACCATCCGCTCCAGTTAACAGCTGCTCTACATTGTACCTTTGCTAGTTTCCAAAAGTTACGTGTTGTTGAATCATTTTTGACGATTACAATGTCACCCACTGCGATGTTTGGATTTCCCTTTCCCTTGAGGCTTGACTGCTCTCTTAATGACAGTAAATAGTCATTTTTCCACTGGTTAGAAATTGACTGCAATAGATTGTAGTGATGTTTCGCTTTTCTTGTCAGCGTCTTGTATGTACTAATGATTTCGGCGTGTGCAGTGTTTGGCATGTTTGTGATCCGTCGTCCATAAATAAGATGCGAAGGTGTTAGTGCATACGATATGGATTCTTGATCATCGTAGATGTAAGTAATTGGTCTTGCGTTGATGACTGCTTCTACCTCTACTAGAATAGTGTGTAGCTCGTCGTACGTTAAGCAACTTCGGCCGAGGATCTTCTTAATTGGGCGCTTTACACTTCTTACCATTCGTTCCCAGAACCCTCCCCACCAGGGGGCCTTTTCGACAATAAAGTTCCAAGTTATCCTATTGTCGGTCAAATAGTGCCAGACTTCTGGTGCTCGTGTGATTTGTAGTATTTCTTTACATGATGATTTGAATGTCTTGGCATTATCTGACGTTATAGTTGCTGGCAGACCTCTTCGACTTGCGAATCGTCTGCAAGCTCTAAGAAATGATGGTGCATTGAGTGATTGAGTAAGTTCCAGATGTACTGCTCGGGTGGACGCGCACGTAAATAGTAAAATGTAGACCTTGTTGCTGTCCTCGTCTTCTTGATTAGGTTTAGCATACAAGGGTCCAGCGAAGTCGATTCCTACATGTGTAAAGGGAGGAGCTTCTGATACTCTACTTGTTGGCAGGTCTGGTGGTGCTGGAGATTTGTATGCTACCCCTTCAGCTTTGCGACACACAACACATCTCTTTACTATTCGTTTCGTGGCTTCTCTTCCTCGTAATATCCAATAACGTTCTCGTAAAGTCGTTAACGTGTCTCTGATTCCATTGTGCTTTACCCGGTTATGGACATCTTCAATTAACAGCTCGACAAATCGATGTCTCGATGGAAGCAAAATGGGGTTTTTGCTTCCTAAATCCAATGATGCATTGTTCAACCGTCCCTTGCATTTTAAAATACATTGTTCGTCTAAGAACAATCCAAATTGTGATACATAAGTAGTAGCAGATGATCCTAAACTTCTTGTTGAGAGAAAGTCTATTTCCTTTGAGAAGGACGATCCTTGAATAGACTTGATCCAAATTGATTCAGCTTGATAAATTTCAGATGCAGTTAACGCCTTTACATGATTTGATTTATTCCTTGGACGTAATCTTTGTTGATGTGATCTTTGTTGACCTTTGACGATGTTTACAAATCGTAGAACATATCCTGTGACGCTTAATAGCTTATTCAGGTTTCTATATCGAGAAATGTCAAAAATGTCATCAAGATTCAATGTAGCATCGTTAACTTCATTAGTTGTAGCAAGTGAATGTACAAAGTTCCTTTGTTTAGTTACTTCTTGTAGAATTGTAGCGTTGTCTGTTTGACTTGTATTCGATTCTTTGGGCCACGTCTCTTCACTTTGACATAGAAACTCTGGTCCGGACAACCACGTGTTGCTTGCAACTAAGTCATTTCCGGACATACCTCTTGAGGGATTATCAGCAGGGTTTAACATTCCGGGGCAAAAATGCCACGAAGATGCGTTTGTTAGGCTGCGAATTTCGTTAACTCGGTTTTGTATGTACTGTTTCCACGATCTTTCATTCCTGATCCAGTGCAGAACCACCATAGAATCGACCCAGTAAAATTCCTCCACCTCTTCAAAGGGAAGAATGTTCTTTATTGTGTCGACTAATCGTGCGAGTATTAATGCTCCGAGTAATTCAAGTCTTGGAATACTTTGTTTTGTGCACGGCGCAACTCTTGCCTTTGAAGCAATCAGCTTAACATCTACAGTGTCATCCTCGTATAGGACTCGTAAATATACTACGGCCGCATAAGCTCTTTCGGAAGCGTCGCTGAAACCATGAAGTTCAATGTTCTTTGATTTCTTTCTATTATTAAAATAGCATCTTGGAACTCTAACACTGTTCAATGATTTTAATTCAACAATTAGATTGTTCCATCGTTTCCTGAAGTTATCTGGTAATTCCTCATCCCAGTCAAACTTGTTGATGCATGTTTCTTGAAATAAATTCTTTAGCTTTATGGTGAATGGAGTGAGAAAACCCAGAGGGTCAAATATCTTAGAAGACCATCTTAACAAAGAACGTTTGTTGACCGGAAGTGACCTTGCGTAGTTAATCACTTCAGTCATATTGAATAAAAATTCGTCCGTTTCAAAGTTCCATATGATTCCTAGTATCTTTACTTGTTTCTCTTCTATCACAGTAGTTTCTTGAGCTACCGTAGTCTTAGCGTATGATAAATCATCTGCAGTTACAGTAGGATTCGTAGTATTCTCGTTGTCTTGCTTTGTTGTACGTGGAGATTCAGTGTTATTTATAGATTGCATTAGTGGTTGAGAGTTTGAGTTCCATTTACGTAAATTAAAACCTCCTGACGACATGATTTCCTTTGCCTCTTTGTAGAGTTGAAATGCTGTTTCTTCGTTTTCTGCGCCCGTAACAAAATCATCTACATACAGTGAATTCTTTAAACAATTGGCAACTTCTTTATTGTGATCCTTGTGTGTTTCAAGATGATGATTAATTGTAGCACCAAGAATTGCTGGCGAAGGTCTTAAGCCAAAGACCAACCTGCAAAATCTAAGTTCGATGATGTCCGGGTCAGGTTCGTTAACGTTGGCAAACCACAGGAAACGTAGCATGTCTCGATCTCTTTCATTGATCCCAACCATCAAGAAGGCCTTTTCTATGTCAGCAACTAAAGCAACAGGGTGAATTCTGAATTTGACCATCATATCAAACAAATGAGGGATGTAGTTAGGTCCAGTTAACAAACAGTCATTGAGTGAATACTTTCTAGTTGTTGTAGTAGCTGAGCCATCGTAGACCACTCTCAGTTTAGTAGTTGATTTGTCCTTGCGAACAACTCCGTGATGCGGTATATAATGAATATCATTGGGCGGATAATCATTAATTGCATCATTCCCCTTGCAAGTAGAAACGTCGGGAAATTCGTTATTATCTGTATGCTTGTCGTCGATAACATCATGCGTAGAATCTTTAGAATCCACGCCCTTACGAACAGGAACCCTTTTGATGATACCCGAAGCGAGTTGTTCTTGAATATTCCTATCGTATTGTTGTAAAAGCTCGGGTTGCTTTCTCAACTTGCTGTGTAGCGATCTCAATCGGTTGTGGCAAAGTTCGTAATCTGGTTCGATGTCTCGCCGATCTTCCTTCCAAGGAAGTCCAACTTCGTAGCGATCTCCTTTGAAGCGTATGTCTTGAATGAAATTAAGTTTCTCTTGATTCTTTTCTTCTATTGTCGCAATTCCGATAGTTTCGACATCCCAGAAGCGTTTCAGGGAATTGTTCAGTATGTCATTATCAGCTTCAGTGACGGAATTGTCAAAACTTTCTCCAGCAAGAATGAGGTTTGTAACTGTGTGTCTGTTTTCATCTCCTGATGACTCGAGACAGCCTGACAACAACCATCCGAGTTTACTGCTGATAGCTGTTGGACCTTCGTCACCGCGAACGATGTCGCCTGTTACAAAGTTCCAGTATTGATCTGCACCAATTAAGATGTCGATTCCGTCTTTGTTATCACAAGAATTGTAGTCTGCAAGTTCGAGGCCATCTAAATGTGCGTAGTTAATGTTCACCTTTGAATTAAGCGGTGAACAAATGGTTGGAAATTTGATTGCGGTAAGTTCGGCTCCTTTCGTTCCGTTCTTATTGTTAATTGACAAATTGTACACTTCGCATTGTTGTTTCTTGTACTTCGAATCACCAAATGTGTTCAAATGCAGCGTTTCTTTATCTGTGGGTTTCAACTTCAATTGAGCTATTACCGAGCTTGTTACATAAGAGCGTTGACTTCCGGTGTCAAATAGTATTCTAACTGGTGTAGTTCGAGTTCCATTCCTTGCGACTGCTCTCGCTGTTTGTAATAACACGGTGCCCTTACACGGGTTAGCAGCAGTAGTTGAAGATATGTTGGCGTGAGTGGTGGTTGACTTGTTTGCCGGTGATTCCTTTGTTTCTTGGACGTTAGGCTTTCTTGTGCAAATCGATTGATGATGAGCTCCCTGACATTGTCGGCATTTCTTTTCAGATGTACAACTCCTTGATTGATGACCCTTTCTTAAACAAATGTAACATCGTCCCGATACTTTAAGTTTCTCCTTTCTTTCGTCGACGCTAGTAACTTGAGTACAAGAAGCTGAATAATGTAGATCATCGCAAAATGCGCATTGGATTCGGAAACGTTGTTCTTTGGTCACAAGTGTGCTGGCTGTAGGTTTCGTGCGTGGTGGTGTTGACATTCTCGGGTTGTTATTTGATATTGATGTTGCTTCGCTAACTTCGCGAGCTTCGATTTCTGTCTTGATCGTTGTTAGTATTTCTTCCATGCCCCATACTTTGTTGGTTGATTTCCTCGCAATTTGCAGTCGGATTTCAGCCGGTAGTTTCGACATAATGATCGGTATGAGTAGACTACCGTACTGATCTGCGGAAACTCCCAGAGAAGCAAGTCCGCGCACGTGGACGCTAACCTTGTCGTACACAAATCGTAATGGGGCTGTTCTGTCTCCATTCGCGCTTGGAATTTTGAGAATTTCATCCATGTGGGCTGAAATAATCTGTTGAGGCCTTCCAAACCGTTCCTGTAATATTTCAATTGCATGTTCGTAATTGTCGTTTGTGATTGGAAGCCCTTGTATGGCCCTTGAAGCTGTTCCTTCGAGTAATGAATTCAAATAATTGAACTTGTCGATGTTGGACATTCCAGGATTGTTGTGAATAGTGGACTCGAAAGAGTCCCAAAATGTGTTCCATCTCGTTACTTCTCCTTTAAATCTTGCTAAGGTTATCTTAGGTAGTTTGGGCTGGACATGATATGTCGTAGGAGAAAAGTTCAAAGCGTTAGTAGTTGTATTGTTCTTTCCTTGTTGAATCGTAGAATCTGCAGTCGATGTACTTGACGTACCAGTTGAATGAATCGTTGGATGTGCAGTCGATGTACTTGATGTACCAGTTGAATGAATCGTTGGATCTGCAGTCGATGTACTTGATGTACCAGTTGAATGAATCGTTGGATCTGCAGTCGATGTACTTGATGTACCAGTTGAATGAATCGTTGGATTCGCAGTCGATGTACCTGATGTACCAGCTAAATGCATCGTAGAGTTTTCACTCGTCGCGTTTTCCGTATTTGGAATCGTGTTCGTAATATGCGTCTTCGTCGTGTTGGTATCTTCTTTTGCCTCGTTGAGTGTATTAGACGCATCGGTAGTCGTATCTTCTAAAGGCTTAGATTGGGCCTTAACAATGTATATTCCGAGTTTCTTCTTTGTGGTAATGATTCATTCGGTAATCTCGGACGCCTCGTCTATTTCTTTTTCGATTTCTTCCACTTCTATCAAAGTAAGGATTTCTTCGTCTAAAGCGTTCAGTAAATTTAGCTTGGTTTCCAGCAACTCTTGTATGGTTTCACATCTCGATAAATCGATTGTACTATCGACTTCTTCATCCAACAGTTCATCCACCGATCTTGTCAGTTTAGTAACTACTCCTCTATTTCCTCTTCTAGTGGCCTTGAGTCTCTCTAAGGCTTTTGCATCTGCCATGATGCACGATAGGCCGAGTTGAAGAATCAACTCAGCCCCACGTTGGGCGCCATATAATGATTTTGCTCAGACCACGTTGTTTAGATGCTCTATTTATTACGTTCTTCATAGACTGACTTATATTACAGTGTAATCATGTTACATATAGTCTAACAATCACGTGGTTATCGTATGATAGTTAATTTGTTACTAATAAAGTTCAATAAACGTAAACTGTACAAACAGTAACAAAAATGACCTTGTAAACGATTATAATATATACTGATATACGTGAAAACTCAGTTCTGTATTCTGTAACTTATTTTGATGAATTATACAATCATTCTTCGGCTTTTGCACCGCACACAAATCATAATTTCCCTTTACAAACTAGCGACACCGAGAAAGCTTCGTATACATAGGAGGCATTCATTTCATATCTCAAACTTTGAAAGTTGGTTACCAAAAAAATACGAGGGTTACCATGCCGAAACTTCGCACATACACACTTTATTTACTTGCCTTCAAGGGAAAATTGTATCTAGTTTAATCAAAAATAGCTAACCCAACACAACACAAGACATTCCATTACTTACCATTTGATCATTATCAAAGATGGCGACATCTAGTGAACTTAAATAGGCTTTTTCTCTTCGAGTAAGTCTTTCTTTGCTGTTTGAACCGAATTGGTGTAATATCTTGTCACCTTCGAATCGATAGGTGTTCAGAAACATCCGGTAAAACATAGAAGACAAAAGATATTGAGGCCGAAGTGAGTCACGTCGTCGTTTCGTAGTCTCCTCGTGTTATGATCCGAAAGACAATAGAATCGTGACGTCATAAGGATAGTCAGATCTGACTATAACCCGGACTGGTAATGTTTTGCAATGTTAAATGTGATTTGTGTTATATATTTATATGCAATATATTGTTGCTGGATAACACAATTTTTCATGTCAAACAGGTTCCCATTTAAATCTGTACTATCCCATTTAAATCTGTACTTATGAAATTGTGTTGATGTGTGCTAAACACACAGTTCAACCAATCAGAGTATATTATTTCTGAAGTGAACTTCTCTGATTGGTTGACCTGTGTGTTTAGCACACATCAACACAATTTGCATAAGTACAGATTTAAATGGGAAAGTACAGATTTAAATGGGAACCTGTTGTCATCTTTTGATAGGATGCCCTTATCAAGATTCCTAAATATGAAGGGATCACATCATTATGGAGAGGATTGCCACCAACACTGTAAGTATCTTTGTCAATAGCTTTGCCTTTCATTCAATATGCCGTCAAAAAAGGATTACAAATTTTAAAATAAAACAGAATTTCCACTTTTTTGGTATATTGATTATTTCTGTTTATATGGGAGATTTTTTTGTGACGTATTTTGGTGGCGTGTACACAAGCTGGCCGCCAAAATTTTTATGAAACTATCGGCAAAGTGTAAAAAGTGCAGAATTATTTAGTCTTTTTCGTATTTTTTTAAAATTTTGAACATCAAGATAGCAAGTTTTAGGTATTTTACTTTATTTTCCAAAGAAATTTATTGATATCTCAATTATAAAACTACGTTTTTACACAGTCTTTGAGTCTGTCACGAAGCCTACAAGTCCTTTTTGTCACGTTCGCCACATTGAAATTCAGTCGTACAAGATACATTCGTGTAAATTTAAAATATTTACTTCACTTTACAAACAAAATGAACTTCTTGAATTTGACTTATATTACCTTAGAACTGCTTTGGATGACCAGTGAAAATCCGATGGCATTTTGTTATGATTTGTGAAGATTTTTTCTCCATTGCTAATTAATTTCACGAAGATGGTGTGTTGATATTTTTCTTTCTTTTTCCGTTAGTAGCATAAAATGTCCTCAAGTCCTATTCATGTGACAGATTGTGCTTTTGTTTTTCCACTGTTTCTGATCTTTGAGAATCACAACATCGTTTTAGGCAATTTTGTTCATCAAAACATGATAAAGTTGGCATCAATGCGAACAAGTGCAAGGCGGCCAGTTTGACGGCCAGACTCGAGCCGAGGCCAGTGTGTGACGTCAAAAAAAGATTCCATAAAACCTCCCATATTGTTTATTTATGTTATATTGTTTCATTTATGTTTTGTTGTTGTTGTTGTTGCAGTGTAATGGCAGTTCCCAATACTATGATATATTTTACACTGTATGATCAATTGAAAGTTGTGTATGGATTTCAATCAGGTGGAACTAATTTGTGGTCACCTATATTAAGTGGCATCACAGCCAGAAGTAGGTCAATTATCTCATTATTATTTTTATATATTAATTAAGCTGTACTTGTTGTACGTTGTTGTTTATTGTGATGCTTATATTATTTGAATTAGTTATCTTTTATTAACCCTTTGACTCCTACGGCGCCCGAAACCGCCCGTAAAAAAACGACCTTGCTTTGAAAAATTCTAACTTTTTTAAACAAGCCAAATTTGCCCAGCCGTTTGAATGTTAGTAAGCGCTAGGAGGTTCTTCAAATTTTCATAGTATGTCAGTCACAAGAAACAAGCAATTTTAGCACAAAAATTCCATATGAACTTTAGGAAAGTCAAAAATGAACATTTTTGCCTTATTTTTCAATAGTGAAAATCACACTTTTTTGACCTTGGAATTTTTATCGAAAAAATCGTTTTTAGACGAAAAGGCCATTTTCACAAAAAAATTCAGTCCTTGTGCTATAGCTTTGGCAAGTTTTTTCACTTTTTTTCACTTCACGAACTGAGCTGTGGTCGTTTGATTACGGCCATTTTGATACGCACGTGTTTTCAAGTATTTACGACTGCAAAGCATTGTGGGTAACCATGGCAATTTTGCACATGGAGTACCCCCACCGTCCTTTTATAAATTTATTATAAGTCTAGGGTCACCTCGGTTTTCGGCCAAAATTTCGCGCTTGTTGTGTTCCTCTATCATCACAACTTCGATAAATAGCTGCGGCAGGTCCGAGAATTTGCCTTTAGTTGAACTCCAAACCTGACTTTGTTCTAAGCCTGTCAAAACCGAATGAACCAAATATCAATTATTTTTGGCTGACAAAGTGAGATTCCTTGCTGATTTCTTCCAGAAAGTGAGCTCTTTGCTACCTTGAAGCTTAACGATGCTCTTCCAGTAGTGACTAAAGACAAAATATGACCCTAAAATTAACGAAATTCCTATTTAAGCCAACTTTGAGCCAGTGTAAATATCCAACGATGCTTTCAAACGATCTAAAAGTCATGTGGCCTGAGAACCTGAGCCCCTGAGATTACAAAACAGCAGCACTTTCCATGGTAACGCCAAATATGGAGTTAAGAAATCCTACGGAACGTTTATATCCAGAAAATCGCTCAAAAATGTCAAAAAAGCCCAGTAGTCAAAGGGTTAATAAGTAATACTAATTAAAAAACAAGCAGTAGTGGTAAATCGGGTATAAAAAGGGAAGCCAAGTATTTTAGGTACTTGATAAACAGATACTGCTTAACAAAGTCCATCAATATAAATGAAAAAATATAAATGACAAACATACTAGACACAACATTAACAGGGACTCTGCTGCCTCCATTACACATTGCACTAACTATCACCAACACCACATACTTGAAAGCTGGTACACAAACTTAGAATAAAAACCACTTAACCATTGCGCAACACTACCAAGATCTTAAAATAGACTCATTCAGGACTTCAAGCATTCCTATAATACAATGAGGTAGGTGACCTACGCACTGACAACAACATTACTGGCTGAACCAGGCATATAAATACCACCACTGTCTTTTCATTTCTTTACTCTGAAGATGACTTTCGCTCAGGTTGTCTAAAGACTACCCTGGACGATCATACCTCATCTACATGGATTACACCTGGGATCAGACCATTCACTTTAAATTATAAAGATACTTGTGTCTTAAAATGTGTATGAATTATTTATGTTTTTTTATTGGTTATATCAATTAAAACAGCCTTATCAGCTTTATCTATTTGACTTTCATCAACTTACATGTTCTGTTTTGTAATTAAAGCAATCTCAGTGACCATTATTTCACCCATTGAGATGATACGAACTAAGCTACAGTCAAGAAGTGGATACAAATATAAAGGTACAATACTTTGTTTCATAAAAGTTTTTATTAAATTTTACTTCATCAACCCAGAATCTCAAAACATATATAGATCTATGTATACAAATGATAGGTAATATAATGATAATATAATTTGTAACACCATAAAAAAATGTCGACTTAACTGACATTTCATGCTTTTTCATGCTTTCATAATTTTAACTTTTAGAATTGGGAAGCATTATCAGGGCCGCTGTTCAGCAGGGAGGAGTGTTTTCACTTTGGCAAGGACTTGGTCCAACATTGCTGAGAGATTTACCTTTCTCAGGTAATTTTGTTCAAATAATAAAGCTTATAATATTGAGTGTTCTGTTGATGAGAATGGTTTTTTTTTCATTAGTACAGTCATGACTTATTTTAGATTATTATTTATATATTTGTAATCATAGCTATATACTGGACATCATATGAGTACTTGCGCAGCAGAGTGGCTGAGCCTGGCATTGGAACATCTTTCGTGAGTGGAGCTGGCGCAGGACTGGTTAGTGTCAATAATATCAATTCTGACAGTATGTATACCCCTCGGTTAAAAGCCATTTCAACCCCTTAAAGGTACAGGCTGTGCGATGTTCTTGCCTGCCATGCTTACTTTTAGCAACAAAAGCAGAGTTAGAATGACCCTTACAGGTACGGAAATCAATCATATGTTACGTAACTGATTTTTGAGCCAGAACCCTAGAAGAACCCTAAAAGGTATGCACAGGAAATAACTTTAACCCTTTAAAGGTATGCCTATCATCCCTACCACTTGTGCAAAGAGAGTACCCCCACTGGGATGTACCCATTGTTTTTATTGTTTGTGCATTTGTTCTTTCATTCAAAATATGTTTAACTAGGTCATTAGATGTATCATGGACTAAGCAAAGAGAATTACAAGAAGTTAACATATGGATAAATTACAATATATTTACGGATATTGTCCAAAATATATGTATTAAGAAACTTCTTGTAATTCTCTTTGCTTACAAACTCTTAGCCCAATGCAACATCTTTATTATGTACTATAACGTTGATTTTTACACCAGTCCTATTTTTTGTTTTTGCAACCTATACATGTATATACCTGTTTCAAAAAACATTGTTGGTGTGGGCTCAGCAAATGGCAAACATCATCATTATCATCACATTGCCTTGTATTAGTGTGCTTCTGTCTGAAAAATATTTGCTCCATCAGTCCGTGAAATGCAATGTTTTCTTCATTATTCTCCTAACCTAGCCTGTTTATTGTCTATGCCCAGTAGGATTCTATCCAATCACAATGACTGCAATACTAACTCTTATGTCACAACAAATGAACTTGACACACACCTGTACCACAGTGTGCAATTAATATTATGTTATAGAACTTAGGGGATCGTGCAATTTGGTCTGAAATCTTACAAGTCATTGATCATACATAGCTTCTTATTTCTTAAAATTATTTTTCTCGTTTATTATATGACAAACAGAATATTAAATGGTACTCTGACATTTTAACTTCGGGTTTTGAAAAGAGCTCTTATGAGTGAGAGATTTTCAGTACGCAAAGATAAAATTCCTATTCCCTATATCCTCAAAACAATTTATGAGAACAATTCATTTGCTTAGCAATCCCAACAAATACTTCCATATGTTGGAGTATGTGTAGTTAACTACAATTCCATCGAGTTATGCAATTTACATTTGCTGTTTGCCATTCATCCTGACAACCAATTTAGAAACAGTTGTATCTGAGGTCCTTTTTGAAAATCATGTAAATGAAAAAGTTTTCCTCAATAAAGATTTATTAAACATCAAAATATTAATTAAAATTAATTAATTCATATCATTATGTAATGCCACTTTTTAACAATAGATTGCAGCTCTGCTGACTCAACCATTTGATGTGGTCAAAACACATAGGCAGATGGAGCTTGGTGAAATGGAATTTAGTAAGTGTCGAAAAAGAAAACTTCTCACTTTCGTGATATTGCAGTTCTTGTGGTACTAAAACTATTTTACTTTCTTTTTCCATAGGCAATCAAAAACCACTCGCAGCATCACGACCATTCACAGCATCAATATTACTAAAGCTTTACAGAGAAAAGGGCTTTGGGAGTTTATATACAGGTACGGTGTAAAGTTACTAAATAACTATAGAAGGAATAAACAACCAAACATTTTTGGACTGGGATAAATATCTATGCTAATTTATAACTAATACCGGTATCTCTTTGATTAATGTTTACTACCGTTGCACATTGTTACAGAATGTTTGGATCAATCCAGATGTAATTCCCTTTATAATAGTATCAGGGGCGGATCCAGAAATTGCAAATGAAAGGTTCGTAAGATGTAAGGGGGTGTCTGGTCTCTAAATGTCTTAATAAAATAGGCTGGTATTTGTGGCATTAGGGGGGTGTCTGGTGCCTGAAGGGACACCCCCTAGATCTGCCCCTGAGTATTTATATCTCACTTTTGCTTTATAGTTGGACAGTTTTTAAAACTCTAACTGTTGTTTTCTTCCCAGGCCTTGCACCAAGAATGGCCAAGGTTCCGCCAGCATGTGCTATTATGATAAGTGTCTATGAATATGGAAAAAAATCCTTTATCGAAAACAACCTGAAAATGAGAGAAAGAGAAAGAGTGAGTTTGTCTCTCACTTGATTGGGCTCAATAGATAACTGCAATATATTAATAACAGGGTTCGTGCTACTCCTTAAACTCCTTGAAAACTCCTTAGATTTGATTTACGTTTTCAAGGGCACTTGAAAAGCCCTTGAATTTTAGAAAATCAGCAAAAACTCCTTAAAAACTCCTTAATTCTAGCTAAAGTAGGGTAAAAATTCTAGTATTGCAAATTATATTTAAGTAAAAATTCTAGTATTGTACATCATTTTCGTAAAATAAGTTCAACAAGAACTATTGAGGGGTACTGGGAATGACCGTCCCAAAATGCATCAGCCAATGCATGTCGCAAAAAGTGCTTAAAAACTACGGTTTGGTCCTTGAAAACTCCTTGAAAACTCCTTAGATTTTGTTTACTGATATCAGCACGAACCCTGTAATAACCAATGAAGATGGAAGGAATGGACAATTGTGCTCGGAAGAAATGGATGTGTATGGATGTATATGGAAAAGCAAGAAATATCAAATGAAAACACATCAAAATACAAAAAAAGAAGTGCAAACTCACAAGCTGGTCTAAGATTGATAGCTTCTACATAAAAACGAAAGGACGTTCCATAAAAAGAAGTTATGTATCGATTGAAAAAAGTGAATGACAATCTCAGTAATTAATAAATAAGTGTCAGAAATAACTGGGAGAATATTTAGATATTTGGTTAAAATAAAAGCAGATAGTCATGTCCAAGCTAGCCTGCTTTGCAGACTATATTTTTAGTGCTCAAAATGATCACAAAAATATTTTGAGCATAAAAATTCAAGTATGCAAAGTAGTCTATGGTCTAGCCTGCTAAATGGCCCTTCGCTATGGCCTCCCCGTGGAAGAGGTAAGGGATTGGAAAGAGTTTCCCCGACGTTTCGCAGTCTAGTCGTCCAGATTCTTGACTGACGCATGATATATGTCGAGCTTACTGTAGCCTCTGTAACAACATGTACATAGACACATGCAATTAATGTATTAAAATATATTTTTGTCATTGAGTGATTCTGGTAGGCCGTGAATAGCTCAATAAAATTCATTATCATTATTGTTAAGTGACAGGTAAATGCGCGGGCTGTGGATGAAAGTGAAGAAACTGTGAATTATGGAATCATTGTAGAAGCCAGCATAGCCTCCTCCGCATGCAACTCTTGACTCTGGGCTTCCTTTGTAGACTCTGGGGTTGTTGACTCTGGGCTTCCTGTGGCGGAACAAAAGGTGGGGGGGAGGGGGTGATAAAGAATTAAAAATCTTCGAATTTTATACCATAAGAAGAGAAACTAATGGTTTCAGATTATTTAACTTTTCGCTTAGTAAAACATGCTCCTCTTCTCTCAACGACTCCATTATGTTCGATCAACCATATTTACCACCTCCCAGAAAGTAGAAAATTTTGTAAGATGCAAATATTAATCCTACCCCTGGTTAGTATTGTTTGGTATGCGCAAGTCGATATGTGCAGTTGGCAAACACCTTGTTTAAATTTGGCAGGCAACCCCTTCCTTTCTTATTTGGGGCCCATTCCTCTCCGGTTCGCATGATAAAGGAAACCCAGCAGGGGACAAAGGAAACCCAGCAGGGGACAAAGGAAACCCAGCAGGGTTGCATGCAGAGGAGGCTAAAGCCAGCAGTGCTTATGAATTTTAAAATTCATGCATTTCAAAACCCCAAAAATACTTGGAAATACTTCTTTTTTCTCAAATTCATTTGTCTTTGTTTTTGTGTGTGTGTGCTTGGGGGTTGGGGGGCTATATATTTTTTTAATTACTTCAGGAGCCCATTACTGGGTAATGGGATCCTGTTACTTCTAGAGGGGTCATGTCTTTTTTTATTTTCATTGTAAGAGGGTCACGAGCCCGGGGGGGGGGGGGGGGGGGGGTACTCCCTTTGTCCAAGTGGTAGGGGTGATCGTACGCTCAGATACAAATAAAGCAGAGTAAAAACGACCCTTAGAACTGATTTTTGAGCCAAATCTCTAAATGGACCCTAAAAGGTACGCACTGGAAATATTTTAACCCTAAAAGGTACGCCGATCACCCCTACCACTTGGATAAAGGGAGAACCCCCCCCCCCCCCCCCCGGGGTCACGAGGTTTTGTTAAGTTTAATGACAAATCTTGCCAGCCCACTCCCTGGCATAAATAATGAATGCTCCCTTATTATTTAACATATTTTTGTATATTATCCTATTATTAAGAACCCCATATATTCTAGAAGGCTTGTATGAGAGCACAGATAGATAGCTAACTGGGCTACCTGTGAGAAAAACCAGCTTTTTGTAAAAAGCCAATTTTTAGAACGCGGAGGGAAAGCATAGGGACTGCTTGCAGTCTACTAAAGTGGTAAAATGTTTTTTTTTTTGTCCCATGCAGTCACCCCCACCGCACGCAGGGTCTAAATTAATGTTTGCACAATATTTCAATAGTTCCCAGTCTCCTCGCAAATGTTTGTTCAAACGAAGACTGGGTCAAATTAACAGAAACCACGAGTCGGCGTTCCAGTGTTGTTGGATTGTGTTGGGTATTAGCCTTCATTTTGTCGCTTAAAAGACTTAAACATGGTTAAAATGAGACCTGAGACAAAGAAAAGAGTACGAACAGTATTCAAGTTCTCAAAGACGATTTTTCATTGGGGTTTTATACCATTAATTATCTATCTTGGTAAGTAGAACTTTATCCTGCATGGTTCCTCCAAAAATAAATCACTTGCACGATTGTATACTTAAACGTTTGCAAGTGTTACTGAAATATTGATATTAACCATAAACGGCCGCAAGATTTTGTTATGTTGTTTTTATCAATTCTCCAAATTTGAAACTTATAGTGGTCGGCATGTATGGAATATTCCTCATGACCACCTCTGTGCACTGCAGAGATAATTTGTTGAGCAATATATAACGTTATTTAATGTTTTGGTAATGTAATGGTTTGGTCTGTGTATTACCCAAATCTATAACTCACAAGATATAAAATCTAAAAAGTGTTGTTTTAAAATGAGATATCTTTGCTTGCAACATAAATTGGGCTTCCTGTGTTGTGCAAGCATTGTGGGAATCCCTTTCAAAACTGCCTGCAAATTCATCTTACAAGTTGACTGTAAAGATTATTATTTCTTACACAATTATTATACATGACATACATAGATATTTTTATAGAACAGCAGAGCTTTCAGTAATTTTTGAAGTAGGAGGAGAATCTTAAAAAGTAGGGGTCTGTGTCCCATAAGGGGCCGAAAGGCCCCTTTTTGTAGGAGTGTCTGGGGGCATGCCCCCCAGAAAATTTTGAAATTTAGAAGCTCGGAAATGCATTTTCCATAAATCTGGGCATCAATTTTTACTAAATTGGAACAGTTACATAATGTGCAAATAGCCTTGATAACTCTTTGTCTTAGATAATTTATTGTTATGCATCAAGTAAATGTGAACTAGGATGGAAAACAAATTTTAATATCTTTAATTACTGTCAACAATTAACTCTTCTTTATTCAAATATTATGTTGTGGCAAATGTAATATCATTACATGAAAATAAATTGTGAGTTAAATCTTAAAGCAAAGCAATTAATGACTCAAAACATGTAACAAATAGGCAAAAATCGACAACAACAAGATAAAATCAAGTCTTTTTTTAATGTTTTTAAACTTTATAATAAAGATTACTTACCAGGAACGGAAGGCTGGGGTTTTGATGGCGAAAAAAAATTGCGGATGTCACGCTTGGCCGCCATTTTTTTCACGTGGGAAGCTGCTGGTCATAGCCACCACAGGAAGCCCGTTTTATTACCCAGAGCTCTTTTCGCTCCAAAATCAATATGGCGTTCGTTTTAACGCCGTTCGCGATCGTGGCATCGAAACAAACAAAAGTAAAGATGTTTACGAAGGCTACTGAATCCAGTGATGTTTTTTTATAACTTTATTTGGTAATGAATTAATTTTTAGTCAAAATAGCCGGCATTTTAAGGTGAAATATCCGGCGATAAACCGCCGGTTGCCGCCTTTTATTGAAAGCTCTGGAACAGACGTGGTTCAAGGCTGATATTTGGTATGCACTCAATTACAAACAGCAGAGTAGTCAGAATATGTGCAGGAGGATGTGGTGGAGAGTATATCAGAGATAAAATCAAACAATATAGTATGATACAAACTACAATACTATATATATCATGGCATGGTCATGTTAAAGCTCAGCAGTGTCTGTAACACCAAATAAAACCTCCTGCTATATATAGTCTTGTGTCATGTTAAGGCCTGGCAGTGTCTGTAACATCAAATGAAACTGTCTGCTATATAGTCTTGTGTTTGTACTGATCCGACATATAGCTTTGGTGATAAGTCATTCTTTTTGCTAAGTGTGAGCACTTTGGTAGAGTTGGTTCTATTAATTATCACCTGAATTTACTTCATTCCCGTTCATTCTTTCTATTGTTTGTCTTGTTTCAGGACTTAAAAAAGGAGGCGATCCAGGGATGCCAGAGCCATCATTACTAGGGTGAGTGAATGTACTATATTTCTACAGGTCAACAATGGGGGCAAACAGGTATTTTCATACTATCCATGCGCATATATGGAAAGAAATAAAGTTGGTAAAGACAATATTTACTAATAAGGGGCTTGAGCTGTGGAGTTTGGTTGAGACTCCATTGTGAGCAATGGTAATGAATGGGCTGATAAAATACATACTGCATAACAAAGCCACATGGTCTTTCTTTTTTATTATGTTATTTTCATTTACATGAATATTCACCAAGAAACCTTTCAAGATCAATTTGAAAAATAGTATTGCTCTTCACTACCTAATCTCTCATAGAGGAGGGTGTACTGGGGTGTTAGAAACCGCACAAAAAATTGACAAAAAAACGCATAATCGCACAAGAATTTGTTAAAAACCGCAACCACAAGATAAAAACTGTTATGAATGAAAAAAGAAGGAAAACAGCACCAAAAATAACGCGAAACTGCATCACTGAAAACCCTTACGCCCCCCTCCTCATACATGAAAATATGTTTAGTAATTTGAGTAATATGTTAAATGTTCTAAATTTTGTGGCAAATTAAGATTCTGCTCACTGCTCTAAAGGGCTTGTTTATAGAATACTACTTATACATAATTATATGATTCATATATGACATTAACACTATTGAATGATTTGTTTTAGGATCCTTTGGGCATAATAAGTTGGAGGGGATTTTATCCAAAATGGGAAACAGCAGTTCTTATAACAATTTAACAAGATTTGGACATTACAAAGTGGCACATCATGAAGACAAGCAGGAAGAGATCACCTGTTTATTGACACTACTATACTATGTTCTTGTAAATACATTGATAAATCTAGTAAAATGAGTGAGCAAGCAAAAACAAACCTTTATTTTATTTCCACTAAGGAAGATATGTTTGTATTTTTAAAGCTTATGATCCTGCAACATCTTTTTGAACTCCAGATAATCTTCAACTTTTTCCTTGAAAGTATTACTTTTGTAAACCAACCAGTAGAAATGCTTATATATATATATGTTTGTTAAGAGTGCATAAAATATATGAACAGTTTAGTCACAATTGTTGTTTAATTCACTTTTAAGTTTGTACAACCACATTGCCCAAAGATAGTGTTTTTTGTATTTTTTAATAAATTACATAAGTTACTGTGTAAATAGTTTCTCATGAACAGCAGTAAGTTAATAGTTCTAGTTAAAAACAGCACTTTCAATCTCAGTTATTCTTGAACATTTCCATTTTGGTGTAATGATAGTCACTTGTTCGTCTTCTTCTGTGTCACCTTCCTGCAGCTTTTCTTCCAAGAAATATTCTCCATGCTGCTCACACCCCATGTCAAACTTATACTTGCCCAGACCTTTGGGGAAGTCTTCGGCAAAGTTACCCATATATCTATGATTGGCATGTACCAGTTCTCCTGAGCCCTCTCTCTTTCCATTCAACCAGGTACCTATGTATTTGGTCCCTGTAGAAGCGTAAGTATATGTGCCCTGGCCATGCCTTAGATGCTCATACCAGTTCCCTTCGTACGTGTCACCGTTTACATAGTAATAAATACCATGGCCATTTCTTCTGTCTTCAACCCAGTCCCCTTCATATCGTGATCCATCCGGGTACCAGTATGTACCCTGACCGTGTTTCTTGGCTTTGGAATATTCCCCGACGTATTTCGCGGCATTTTTAAAGCGATATGTTCCTTGGCCGTGGCGTTTGCCGTGTTCGTACTGGCCTTCATAAGTATCGCCATTGGGAAGTGTTGCTTTGCCAAAACCATGTCGCTCTTCCTCGGCATTTCTTTCTCCGTCGTAACTCTGCAAAAAATAATCAACGTTTCTTACTATCTGCTGTATTTTTCAACTCGAAATCATATTGGTAACATTATTCGAAATAGACACGAAAATACATGTACAACAAATGGTGAAGCTAATCCAAGTGTCAATAAAGTTTTCTTTTTGCACTTATTTGTTTAGCAAACAAATCTTGCAATGATATAACAATTAAACATAACGAAACAAAATCAAACAAATAACCCTCAAGTGCATCAATAAAAGTCCTGTTCGCTTTTGATCAACGAATCTGAAAGAAGAAGCGTAAAGCTTTTTTTTGGAACATTTGATTAAGTTGGTGTGGGTACGCTTAGTCTTCCACCAGTACTGACTCTCCGTTCGCTAAAACACAACATCAAGGCTTTTTAAATACGAACCAAAAACGATCTCTTATACTTACTCCTAAATTAATTCCCTCATCTTCTTCAAATTCTTCAGATCCGATGTCAGACATAGTGGAATAGTAACTACAACCCTTGCTTGACGCTGTTTGAAGACTAGCTTTGTGTTCAGTGTTACTCAAGTATATACAAGCACTGTGTATATCTGTTTGACCCAATCTAGTTTACATGTCGCCAAAGCAACGTAATTTGTTAGTCAAATTCACCTGTACTCTTTGTTCGTATTGTTCAGTGTACGCATAAATTACATGCTCAGCTGGCGCTTTTTAACTCGTGGATTGCAAATCCGCGAGTTATTGAGTCGAAGGCTTTTATTAAAATACAAAGCAATTCAAAAACAGCTTTTTTTGGCGAATATCTTTTTCAAAGATTTGACATTGCTATTCTAAGTCTATAAAGATATATATTCCTTTATTCAGAAACTTATCATTGTGATTGTGCAGTTTATTTTATCGCTAAGTTCTAACTGCGTGCAGGTAATATTTTTTTACTTTCAAATTATACACACCAATTTAGTTATAAAAGAGTAAAGAAATGTTTATAATAAATATTAAAAAAAGGGAGGATAATTATTCTATTAATCTGGTGGGCTCCCTATGCTATATCTCATAGAAGACTGGTTCAAGATGTGCGCGTGCGCATTACGACGTAAACAATGACAAAATATCTCAAGGTCAAATGCAAGCAAAAAAGTTGAAGTCGATTCATGAAATGTGAGCTATTCTCGGAATTACGACGGAAAAACATAATAATCCTTAGTCAGCAAGTATTTATTTTACCAGAGAGCTTCCATGGATCGTAATTAATGTCTTAGGACTCTGTTGGTTGTTATAAAGTCGATGTAAACACTGTGACGCAGACCTGTATGGCATTGTTTGAACTGCAGATTTTGCTAAACGAGTGAAAAGCTCTGTCATGAATTCACATCCAAAATCTTTGCATGGAGCGCTGTGAGGAGTTGAACTTGAACAATTTGTGCATTATCTCTGCAATGGAGAGATGAAGTTGAGTGCTTCTGATAGAGTCAAAGTTTATTTTAAGTCTCCAAGTGGACGTACGGGTACCCGCTCAATCATCTTTTGTTTTAACTGTTGGTTAGCCAAAAATGGCGGGGTTTAATACCCAATATCAACGACTAAACTCGAACGAAGACCCCGAGGAAGATTTGCCACCTCAGGGTTTTCACATTAATACACGGGGAGTCGGTGAACATGAAAAGGGTGAGTTATTAGAGATTGTCGACTCAAAGTTTAGTAACATCATCATCTGCAATCATGCAAATCTTGATGTACAACATTGAGTATATATAAGGACTGGAAATTAGAATAAAATGACCATTGAAAAGACTGTTTATTCTTTGTCATTATCGACAAAGTTTTAGGAGACACATGTAAAAGTACAATCAATTCTTGACTATATAACTTAATTGTGTTTCTTTTATAATAAATTTGTTGATATTTGGCATGGGGTGTTTTGGGAAAAAAAGGATTAATATTCTAAGACGTTTATACTAGTATTATTCATACATGACATATTTTTTAATGTATGTTTATTTTTAATATACAGGGCGATGGAATCACATTGAAAACTTAGATGAATTTTTCATTAGAATATCCTTTTTAGTAACACAGTGTTATATATATAGTTTTATAAAATAGCTATTAGAAACCATACATTCTAATTAGTTGAGGGCAAGCCTTATGACATACCACAGCATGTGTACTTGCATGATTTGATAAAAGAAATATAGAACTTGCTTGCTGTTCTGTGTGCAGGTATAAAGCACATTGAAATTGACAATAATCCTGCATGCTTTATAACTGCGCACACCACACATGCATGTTCACTATTTCTTCAATATGCATTTTACAATGATATATGCATTTCTTAATATTTAATAGTATAACCATCACGTCCCGTCTGGGCTCTTCTCACTACCACTACATTCACTATTTACGGAGGAAATTAAACCGGATAACCCATAGAAAACCACCTTATGGCATCTTAATATTTATAAAAAGTTGATGTTATCACTATTGATCAGTATGATAGTTTTATATGCATTATTTACTGTATGTCCTTAACTGTTATTAAGTATATGAATACCATCAACATGATGGTTTTGCCTGTATATTACTCACTGAATGTTTTGCCCTTGTGTAAGTATTAAGCTGTGTTTTACCACTGTTAAATGTAACTTCCTCTATCTGGTGGTAGGTATATATTTAAAAAGGATTGTAACTGTTTATAATCATGATCATTTTGTTAGTGAAGATGACATAAGTCTTTAATTGTTTTACCATATGTTTTTCTAAATAAACCATCTGATTGATTGATTGAATCAATGAGTTTGCCTGTGAATCTAATTGTTTCGTCTAATATCCGTCTATTTTTTGTTTTCAGCCAATTTCTTTTTGTTGTTTTATTTACATCATTCTTGGTTCTTTGTGTGGATTATGAAAAGCTATTCAGACTTCGTGATCCAACATTCAGAGAAGTTGTCAATTTTAATAAAGTTCATCAGTAAGTAAGAACTATATATAGGCATGCATCCAATTTCTGATTGTGAGTTACAGTGCGACAACTGAAACCGGGGCCACCCAAACAAATGTCAAAATAAATAGTTTTTGAGATCAAACAAATTTTTTTTAGAGGTTTCTCACAGTCTAAGATGTTTTTTATTCAATCTTGATCTATTCCGTTCACAAATAATAAAAATTATTAGTATTTTTAAAGCAAAATAGTCCAACATTTGTAGAGATTCTATTGTTCATATTCTCGATTGTGATTGTATTGGTGGCCCCGGTTTCAGTAGTTGCACTGTAAGGTTAGTGTTACCTCTAGCTTCTCAGCATTGTGGTCAGGATTTAAAGCACCTCACATATTATGTATTGATCATGTGTGAGTTAAGGGACTCCTAATATGAAAATACCATATAAAGAGGATTAATTGCTGCATACAAAAATTATTGTAACTTTCTATGAATATGCTGCATATTATTTATGTCTCTTTAAAAAGCAAGAAGCTTTACTAATGTGGTTATGATCTGTAAATGGATTATGAATCGCACACATGAATAAACCATTTGAAAATCCTATGTGTTGCCTTATGCTTCATAAAGAGCTTGAAGGACATGCATTAAATTATTTGAAAATCCTGCTCATGCAATTTCCTATTAATCTTTGTGTTCTTGAAGTTGAATTGTGATGTAGTAATATACACAGGTATTGTAGCACTTTTAAATACCTTTTAAGTACCTGAATTGTAACAATCTTTGTAACTTTATTTCATGTTAGCATGGAACCAGCATTTGTTGTGTGCTTGGTGATAGCATTTCTGTTCTGGCTGATCCGTTTAGCGAGAGTGGTGGTCTATTTCTTTAAGTTATTGGAAATAAGGTCATTCTACAAGAATGCTCTTAAAATTTCTGAGGTATGAAAATCAACGCCATTGGTAATAATTTATTATAGATCAAAGTTAGTGTTGTTTCTCTACAGTGTTACAAGTTTATTTGTTATTGTTATTTAATGTGCATATGACATGAAATTTTTTGTGGTGGTTTCTAGAAGAAAGATAGGTGCTAAATACGATTCCCATATCGAAATCACGATTAAAAGAACCAAGAACCATTTTATATGGGGGTATAGGGTTAGCGTTGCAAACAATATGACGTCACAAGGCCTAGTCACATGTTCATTTGGTCGCGCACTGAAGGTATTTTTCAAAGCATATAGCATGATTAATGAAAACATATTTGTAAGCGCTATTTTCGTTTTGAAATTGTGCTATATGCCTTGAAAAATGACCGTTGACTAGGCCTTGTGACGTCATATTGTTTGCAACCCTATACCACCATATAAAATGGTTCTTGGTTCTTTTAATCGTGATTTCGATATCAGAATCGTATTTAGCACCTATCCTTCTTCTAGAAACGACCACAAAAAATTTCATGTCATATGCACTTTAATCAATGGTAATTAAGTATTGTGTTTGAAGATTGACATAAAATGTGTACATGTATACAATTATTTTGCTCGAACTGAAGATTATCATACAGTCGTGTAAATGACCTATGTTGTACATTATGGTGCACATAAGTTGTTTATTATATTATTATCTTGATCGAATGTATTTTACTTTAGAGTGTATAAATTTATAAGTACTACTTACCTAAGTGCACAAACTAGATTAATTGTTATAATTATATATTTATTTAATATATATTTTAAAATTTCAGAGTGATTTGGTGAACCTACAATGGCAAGATGTACAAAAAAGATTGATTGAGGTTCAAAAGATCCATCAAATGTGTGTCCATAAAGAGGAACTTACAGAATTAGGTATTGCAACATGTTACATCACCATTTACTACAAAAGAATGACAACCATTACAGTGCAGTCACTCTAACCCGGACCACTAAGACAAAACCGTCCAATCAAAAAACATTTAAAACCAGACAGAGATTGAACTGATAACAGCATAAGCCAATCAAATTATAGTGTTCTCACTCTCATAACATCATTGAACTGAAAGCTGCAATATGATTGGTTGATTATCAATTCATCTAAAGTGGTCCCAGCTTGAGTGTCCGCAATGTAAATGTATTCACATTCTTTGATACACAAGCTTTAGGTACAATATACATGTTTTCATGGGAAGCAGTCTGGTTGTACCAATTAAATAAGGCATTTAATTATTATAATTGCAAGTTTGTTTGGTATCAAAATGCTTGTGCAGCAGCTGTAGAAGATTGTGAATGCATTAAGTAATACTTATATGCATGTGCATCACTGTATAACAGGATGTAATTATATGGCTTATTCTTGAGTTATTTTGAATTATAATTTTTTTTCTGCTGTCTATAAATAATAATTATAAAATTTGTTCACCTTTTTTTGTAAATTTCATTAAATTTGTTGTTAATTAATTTCTATCAATTAAGCAAACTCTGAACTTCAATTAATATTTTACAAAAAAACATATAGATTAAAATACAACAGTCATTCCTAACCTATAATTCATTGTTATTTAATTTACAGATATTCACCATCGGATACTGAGATGGAAAAATTATTTTGTGGCAATGCAAAACAAGGGTGTGATTCCATGCAATTATAGGTTTCCCTTCGTTGGACAAAGGTAGTCTTACAATAAACCATAGAATAAACAAGCATATTGAGTACCGTAATGGCTAATATATGTGAAGTGGAATAGGAAATACCATACATACATATTTTACAAAGTGAACAGTACTATACTCTCAGTACCTATAGTACACATGAATATAGAATGAGATATGGGGTAGACAAAAAAACGCAGTCAACAATGGTGTGGGTATGCAGCAGTATATTCTAGTGTACTTCTTGATATTAGAGCTCCACGTCATGCCGAGGGGTGGGAAGGGGGTACGGAAAACACTAGCTGTACGTTGTTGGACGAGTATTGTACTCCTTGATATTAGAGCTCCACGTCATGCAGAGGGGTGGGAAGGGGGTATGGGAAACTCTAGCAGTTGTTGGATGAGTATTGTACTCCTTGATATTATAGAGCTCCACGTCATGCTGAGGGGTGGGAAGGGGGTTTGGAAAACTCTAGAGTAATTGTTGGACGAGTAAGTTCAAAGGGGAATGTGCATGGTAATTTACATATATTGCTAATTTCATGCTTTTTTACAGTATAGTACTGGAAATAGTTTCAGAGAACACAATCATAAGCTTGATTTATATGGGAATTAAATCCACATATACAGCTGTCTTCTAGTGCGATACTTACTAGGATTTCAATGTAAAAAAATAACAGATCTAACCTGAAAGAGGTGTTATACTAATTTTTCATCAAAGAAACAATAATAAATTAAAATATACTTTTATTTTGATCAATAACAACATTATGGTACACACATTCAGACTTTTTTAATTTGTTCTAGTTGACTGATTTCCAGATAATGTTGATTTTGCACATTATGTATTTGACTGTATATAATATTATATATGCATGAATAAAAGACTATTAAAATATTGATTTGGTTACTACAGGACCTTTTTGACGGAAGGTATGAAATACAACCTTAAGATGATTCTCTTCTGGGGTCCTGGTTCTCCATTTCAAGACAACTGGAAATTGGGTGATGAGTACAAAAACTTAAGTAACAGGTACTGCATGGACATACACTATGAGGAGTGTCAGCATAATAATTATAAGCACAATCTTGTTTGGATTATTTTAATATATATTGTGAGGATATTTGATATTTACACCTCTTTTTTTGTGCTTCCAGGACTGCATTGGCAGATAGGTAAGTAATCGTTTTCCCATCATTTGATCATTACCATCATCAGCATTTACCACCATCATCAATCTTCATTACCATCAGTCATCATCATCATTGCCATCAGTCATCATCATCATCATTGCCATTATCATCATGGTATAGGTCCCATCTGCTTTCACTTTAATGCTATATAAGGTGGACTTTGAAAAGTCCAGTTGTTGTGTTCACAAAGAGTAAAGGACTGTCTCCCAACACAACAGTAAGGTCTCAGATATACTACAGACCCCACTGCCAATTGATGTTGTATGCTGTTGTGGTGTCTAAGGCTTTGTACAAAGGAAAAACAATAAACTAAGCTGATAATCATAAGATCACATTTACCATCATCATCCATATTGTCATCATCATCAGTGCAATCATCACAACTCTAATTATTATTGTGGCCATTATTGTAACATAAGATCAATTGTTGAAATATTAAACATCAAAAACAGCATCTATATAGCCAGCCCTGTAGTATCATGGAATAAATTCCTTTGTTTTTTCTAGATTATCTCGGAGAATATTTTGGATTGGTGTGGCAAACTTCTTTCTTTGCCCATTTGTTCTATTGTGGATTGTACTCTATTCTTTCTTTAGTTATGCTGAGGTAAGGGAGAAATTGTACTTTCTAGCAGACTCCAAATTTGTAGTATAAAACTGAAAGTGTATTATTATTCACTTATTTTTCAGATGATTAAAAGAGCTCCTGATGCTTTAGGTGCAAGACGTTGGTAAGTGTACAAAGTATTACAAAGTATTTATTCATAATAATAATCTCTCATTGGACCACTCAATATACCATTAACTGGGCATGGTGTTTATTACATAGTTTACATTAATTGTATTTAGCCTATATAGTAACCATGCACATGCACTCACTGACATGTAATCACTGAATAGCTTAGTCAGGGGTTTTTGTGGTCTAGCCCCTTTTTCAGCTGATATATATAAATTGGAGCTAACGTATCGTATCATTTATATGATTACTAGCTAACATACTAATTAAGTCATGATTTTGTTTATTGGTATTTGATGTAAATATGTCTCCATCCAACAGGTCGTCATATGGCAGACTTTTCTTTAGACATTTCAATGAACTTGACCATGAATTCCAGGCCAGGTAAATATCATGTATAATTCTTAATACCCAGATTCTTAAACTTTCATTCTCTCCAAAACCAGGAGAGAGGGCCAGGAAGTTGTTTGTGTGGTCATTTGGTCTGGCCTATGCATACACTACAGCTAGGGTCCACTTTCAATTGGAGCCAAGCTGTTGTGGTGTCCCTGCCTTAGTATGAAGTAAAATGGAAAAAACATAAACTAATTGTAGTATAATGTACTTTATGTATCTTTTGTTCTGTACATTCAATGGTGTTTTGTCTCACAGGTTAAGTAAGTCATATGAACCAGCACACAAGTACATGAATCTCTTCACATCACCTTTTTCAGCTATCGTAGCAAGGTATGAATAATTGTTGTATAGTATTCTGGTATTATCTAGAGTTTATGTGTTCTTTATTTTTCAGACCTTTTCCAGGAAGATATTTCTTTCTTTCTTGAGATTGCACAATATGTGAATTCGGACATTAAATAAATAAATTGATTTTATAACAGCTCAACCCACATTCAAACTTAATTAGTGCTAACACCCAGGTTCAAAACATTCACACTTTGATATCCATGGTTATAATATTGTGAATATATTGAAAATAGGGTAAACACAGAAATGTGCTCAGTTATCAACTAAATCTGTGTACACTTGGTCAGTGTTTACATACACTTATTTAACTATCAGACATCTTAAACAAACTTTGTGTAAAGAACCTAAAAAAAATGATTCTGATTTCTGTGTGACTGTATATGAACCCATGTCCTTCTGTTGCTAGTCCAATGTTCAATTGTCTCTTATTTCTGATTTGCTTGTTGTTGTTTTTTAGAAATGTGGTGTTCTTTTCTGGGGCTATATTTGCAGTGCTTACTGTCCTAACCATTATTGATAAAGATGTTTTGATGGCTGAACACATTTTGGCAATTATTGCTGGTCTAGGTAAGTAGTTTATCCAACTTCAAAACACTGTTGCCATCATGAAATGATCCAGTTATTTGTTGTCCACTTAACATTAAAATGCACTTTCAATATTTTCAAAATATGTTTTTACAAAGTGTCTTTGTGAGTAAGCAGAAGCAACAATGGTGTTCTATTTGACTAACATGGGTTGCACGTTTTTCCAGGTATTCTCATACGAGCCTGCTACATTTTTATTCCAGATGAGGTAGGAATTGTGTAGATAAAAAGCTTACATTCATTCATTCAGTGAAGTGCTTTTCATAGACTTGAATTGTTTTTGGAGTAATTCACTAAAATACTTCTATTTCTATTACAGAACTTAGTTTGGAACCCAGAACAACTAATGAAGCTAATCTTGGCATACACTCACTATATCCCTGATGACTGGAAAGGCAAAGCGCATACAACAGAGGTTTGTTTGACTACTTGTATTGTACTGTTTGGTTTAAACCTGCAGGTATAATGGAGTTATAAATATGGTTTATACTGATAGTTTGTTTGTAATTAGGTGAGGGATCAGTTTGCACAGTTATTTCAGTATAGACTGGTAAGTCTTCTTATTTATGATTTCTCATTTTGTTTCCTTTTATATTTCATCTGTTTGTATTTCATGTCTCGTCTCTGTCCTTTTCTTTCTTTCATTTTCCTTTTTGGTAATAATAATAATATTTATAATATTTAGGTCTTTATTTAAAGATGCTATGACACGAAATAGTGTTAAAACAATAATAAACTTGTGGCCCTCAAAGTCATTCTTTCCTTTTGGTCATCCTTTTCATTTCCATTTGTCATGATTAGTTTCATTTCTTTCTGTGTTTTTTCCTTTTCACCTTTCCTTTCATTTGTTTCCTTTCAATCGTTTTCCTTTCCTTTTCTCTCTATCTGGTTCTTATTGTTTCGTTTCCTTGATCATTTTTGTTCAACCCTTTTTTATTGATTTCTTTCCCATCCATTTCTTTTCTTAATCTAAATTTATTTATCATTGTGCTGTAGGCTAACGTGTTTGAAGAGTTAATCAGTCCAATTGTCACACCGATCCTACTGTGCTTCAGCATTAGACACAAGGCTTTAGATATTGTTGACTTTTATCGCAACTTTACTGTGGAAGTGGTGGGCGTCGGCGATGTGTGCTCATTTGCTCAGCTTGATGTCAAGAAACATGGCAATCCTGATGTGAGTAAACTTGACACCAGACATACTTATACCCTTGATACTAGAACCCGAACAAAACATATAAAATTAATGTGATATTCTTCTCAAGCATGCCCTTGGAGTAGTTTGTGTTAGAAAAAACATGTTTTAGTTGCCCTTGAATTAAGTCGGTGAAGAATTGAATTTGTTAGTCAAAAAACGAAATATTCAGTTTTTGTCTGTGGGTTTGCGTACAGTATATTTGCCAATAAGCAACCTAATCATATGCAACTCAACTACGTGGATTACTGCGTACATTCCTTAACGTTCCAACCAAAGTTCATACTATATGATTTCAAATAGGTCTAAAAGGTGTGAACAAGTATTTTAGACTGTTACACTGTGTAATTTTCTCAGCAACTTGCTCAACGTTGCACATTGCCGCTGAGATCCATTTTGGAAAACAGACAACCATTGTTTGCTTAGTTACACTGTGCAATTCTTCTGCAGCCTGTATCGTAATTGCATTAACTTGGCAAGTTGCTTAAGAACTTACAAAGTGTAACAACGCCTTTAATGGTGCATGCAAAAAAATGTATAGACTAGCCCCCTATGTTGTCCAGACAAGAGTATAGACTAGCCCCCTATGTTGTCCAGACAAGAGTATAGACTAGCCCCCTATGTTGTCCAGACAAGAGTATAGACTAGCCCCCTATGCAGATGCTTTTATGTTCCGTCTACATGCAGTTCCCTATAGAGTACAGACTGGCCTAAGTAATCAATACTAATTGTTTTCTTTCAGTGGATGTCTGGAGGATTGTCAGAAGCTACACAATACGAACAGGCTGAGAACGGCAAAACTGAACTCTCTCTTCTTCACTTTTCAGTAAGCATTGCAAAAACCATTTGATGTTTTTTTGATAAACCAGGCAGAACATACATTTGGCCTGTATAACTTACTATTTTAGTTATCAGACTCGTGTTTATGTAGATTAAAGATAGTTTTTTGCATGTATGCGAGGCAAGTCCGTATATCATATGCTGAAGAATATTTATTGAGATTGGGTGGCTTATTTTACGTTTGTTCGCATAATATAACAGTTACTTTAATAAGTTGTTTTTATTCCTTTTTCAAGATAAGAAATCCCACCTGGAAACCTTCAGAACGAGGAGCACACTTCATCAGTACCATCAAAGAAAATGGTAAACAAACTTATTCACCTCTATTCAGTTTACATGAAGACTTTTTCTAAATGTTACTCACTTTCTCTCCTATTTTATATTTATTATTTTTCCTTATTGATTGGTAATCTTTCTCTTTTCAGCGATTCAAGAGGGCCTTCAGCTTCAAAATAGTTTTGCTTTGTCAGAGCCAAGTTCGCTGCCAGACTTTAAGTCATTTGGAAGTGTGAGTTACCTTTCGTTTAGTTTCATTTTGCTGCTGCATGATTCAAATGAATGTTAATAAAGCATGATGGAAGTTGAGAGCAAACAAGAGAAAACATAACAATTTGTGCTCTCATATAAAGTGAAGTAATACTGAAATGCAATGTATAAGAGAGCAGGATTTTTTTTGGAGGGGGGGCGCATTGGCCGTGCACGTTTTTATTTTGGGAATTGTCACCCTCCCCCCCCCCCCCCCCCCTCCCCCAACTTTTAATGGTCCACCCCTAATGTAGTGTAATGTAATGTAATATAATGTGGTGTGTATATAGCGTAAGTACGTCTAAACAAACGTTACAAATTAATCGTATATATATATATTTTTAGTTGCAAGGATTACCTTACATGCCTATGACGCTAAGTGATCCAACATTTGGTGGAATAAATGGTGGAATAACTACAGCAGACACGCGACAACACCGCGAGCAGCAAACAGAAGCATTTATGAACTCTAGTGTCATGTATATGCATGAGGTAATTATATACTTGAAATATTACAATCGACCGTAATTGTGCTTTTCACAGTTCCGTTCAGTGACCACGAATGAAAGTTCCAAGTCGAGGTTGGAGTTACTGCGCATGATAAATCATAGTTTTGCGATGTGTGGCAACTCCAACCTTGACTTGGTCACTGAACAGAACTGTGAAAAGGACTATTGTTAGCTTCCTTCTTACAAATATCTTGAATTAGTTTATACCTTATAGTGAACTAATTATGTTAGCTGATCGGTGACTTTCATCATGATGTCTCGTACGAAGGATTATAAATCCCGCCACTATAGTAGGTGACACTCCCTTTAGTTCAACGTGCACTTTTTAACAAAAGCATGCGCAACAAGTGTTTTCGTTCTGTTGCTACAACTGAATTTCTAATAAAACGATTGATATTAAAATGATAAAGAATATTCAACGTAGATGTGAGAAAGTTCGTTGTAGATCTACTGACATTGACTGTCTTTGATTCAATAGCTTCATAGCAGACAAGGCGAACAGCCTATTCAAGTTGCTACAGTAGGAACCAGTGGGGTACTTGGTTCACAACATATCGACAACGATGATGATAATGAGCACTTTGAAGAACAGAACCAAAGGTAGGTGGTGGCCGCGCCCCGATGTACTCCCCATAGTTGGTTTCAGAAAATTACTCTCTTTTCTATAATTAAAGAATTTTATAGTTACTCACAGTTAAAACTGAGCAGCTGTAGAAGTACCTCCACTGTGGTATCTAGGGACTCTGATATTTTAAACTACAAAGCAACCATATTAGCTCCTATTCATCGAGTACAATATCCTTTGTTGCTTCTACTTCACCTTTTGTATAATTTTGGCATAGTTTCAAACCATTCAGACATCAAGTAAATGTTTGTAGCTTGGATTGATATTCATTTTAAAACAGGAAACGTTTTATCAACCTTATTCATTTTATACACATTATTCCAAAATGGCGACCTTTTTGTTCCATTGGCCCTTGTTGCCTCACTCTCATGAAATTATTCTTTTGTCTTTAACTTGAGTGAATTTAAAAGAAAATAATATTTTTATGAGAACGAGACATCAAGGGCCAGTCAGCCATTTTGGAATAAGGTGTATTTGAACCAAGCTTTCATCAGTGTAAATGTGAATATTTTATCGTTATTACAACATTCAGACATTATTATATAACAGGAGTTGTAATACATGTTAGAATTAATTGTATTTAAGCTGATTTTCTTTTTCTTGCAGAGACGAAGCTGTTGTTTAAAGACTAATTCAGGGTTTAGTTACTGGTTTCCTATATGGGCTATTTCATAGAATCTTGCACATCTAGTTAACAATAATCAACATCAAGATAACTGAATAGAAAAACATGCCCAGTGCTTTGTAACTATATCATGAAGGCTATCTTATTTACCCCATATTGCCATTCATTTATACACTCCTTCACAGTTGTTACCAACAGGTATAAATATATATCGACAGAGATTTACTAATTGATAGATTATAGTGGGAAGTAAAGTATATTTAATACTTGTCAGTTTTTTCTCTGTTGCTCGAATAAAGGTAATTGTGGTCTAACTTTCAAGTATACACACATAGGCGAAATTGGTGAGACATACAAAATATGCAGCTAGACCAAAATGCATTAGGCTCGTTAAATCATCTAAAGACACTGTAATGTATTTTCTAAAATGGACATGTAAATATTATTATAATTTGAATTGATTTATTAATTAGTTAACTCTAAGGTCGTTTGGTTCTTTTCGGTGTTTTTCTTTGCGTGTTTTTATGAAATAGCATCTAGCGTGTAGTGCTTTTACCTTGCAGTTTCACGAGCTGGATGGTTGTGGCTAGTACCGTACAGCTAGTCTGCGGCAATGAAGAGTTTTGAATACAAGACGTTTAGAAAAACGAATTGATTGTCATCTACTTTTAAGATGTAAATCTAATAAACTTGTTGTAAAGGTTGTTTTCATGCATTGAATGATTGTCAGACCATTTATCTTATTGCAGATGTATTGTTATATTGATTGAAATAATAATTGTTGTGTTTAGCCCTCTTCGAAAATGCACACAGGACTAGCCTGGAGGACAAACGGAAAAGGTGACACAACAAAGTCTTTTTAGGAACATTCCCAGAGGAGACCTTTTCCAGCATCCATTTCACTTCACTTTCAGTGGAATGTCAAGTAATGCTTACTTACTGCTTAACGGTAACTTTCCGCCCCTTTGTGACAGCACTTGAAAGTGGACAAGTGGCTCTTTATTGGCCCATAACCAGCAAGGCTCGCCCCCTCCCAATTTTTTATTAAACTAGACCCTGTTGGCAGGGTAAACTGGGATACCTGGATGGTAGTGGATCCTTGGGAGCCAGGGTCTTGTTAGGTTGCCGTTGGACTACTGACTATGCTGAAAGCGTGGATCAAGTTCTCTCTTATACAGACAATGTTATTAATGATGTCCACCAAAAAATCATTTAGACCAAAAGAAATGTCATGTCAGACCTTATATACTCGCCCTAAATACTCGATACCAGAAATTATTGTATAAGTAGGGCTAGAGTTCATAATTATTATTCTCTGTTCACTGTTACTCACTATAGAGTTTGAAACCAGAATTTATATCGTTTAAAACAAATATACAAATCATCAGATAATAGTTCTTTTGGTCTTTTTTCACAACTTTTTTGACAATGACTATATGTTTATTTTGTTGTTTACACCCAACGTATCATTTCAGTAGTTTTTTATATATCATTAAAAGTCAACTCTTAAATTGTGTTTTGCTAAAATATAATGGCCATGTGTGTTTTATTTGATTGATGACCAGTGCATAAAATCCTATTTTCCCAGTTCACAAAAAGAAAAAATGTGTGTGATTTTTGGGCTTGTTTGAATCTGCTCGATATTTCTATGTACCGGGATGCCTGTGTTACAAAATGTTGACATTTCACCCCGTTCCCTCCCCCCAAGAGCCCAAAGGCTTACTAGATGGGACTTTTATGAAGTTGTTCTTAAGAATTGAACGTCAGAACAAGAAAGATAGATAGTTACTAAAGCAATATGTGTAATTTTTGAGGCGATTTGGGCTGTTGAGAATGGTTTTCAGACAGGCCGATTTGAATGTTTATATCGATCGGCGTGTTGCCCTCGTGTTGACAATGTTCGCTTTGTAGGTTTCGTGAAGGAATTCACGTTCTCCGACATTGTGAAGAACAAAAATAGCACATTAATCAATATAAACTCAAGATTTCTGTTTGGAAGTGCTAGATAATATGCCGTAGCGAATGCAATTCTGCTGGCACATCGGCTTCTGTTTTGTGCTAGAAATGACGACTTTGCTAACGGCGGATCCTTCCGGCCAAGATATCCTCGTCTTTATAAAGAGGAAAATAGCCAGCTATATTTCGGGTGTCAACCCTGTAGTACAGCAACTAATAATAATGAATGTCTTGGCGATCATCAGTCTAATATAGCCATTAGTTTATGCGGGATCAGAGTTATTAAAACGAGTAAACACGAGTCGATATTCGATCGAACAATCACAATGACTCGACTTCACGTGTTATTTTCTGTCAAAATAGTGACAACGCCAATCACCGTCAATCACATCACAAATAAAAACAAGACACAGACCTGATATATGATTGGACGATATCAGGGTTGTCATGGTATCGACGAAATCAATGGGACAATATGTCATGGCGTCGAGGCTATTGTGAGGCCGCAATTACCCTCTGGGTAATATTGCGCAATTTGTTCATTTTGTCGAGCAGGAGAAAAAAAACAAAAAAAAACAAAGGCATTTTAAGACTGTGATACCACAGGTATCCCAGTAAAAAGTTCCATATTGATTACTAGTAAAGCCAGTCAAAGGGTGTTTTATACGATAATGGCTTGAGAACAGCGGATATCAAGGAGGCCCTAGTCTTATTTCTGATTTTTTGGGTTCGATCTGAAGAATTTATAAATCCCGCCAAGGGATATTTTTCTCATGTATCTGTATTTCACTTATGCACCGAACGCATTTCAATTCATATATAATTTATAAACCCGTTAAACAAGTCGACTTGTGTAGCCGTGATAAGCCTCGTCACGCAACGATCTCTCTGTGTGACGAGGTTAAACACGGCTGCCAACCTCGTTCCCAGGGCCCTCTCCCTTCGCTTTTGGGTGGGGCGGGTAGTTTATGTGTCACGCAATAAATAAATTGTCAGGTAGATTGCAAAATAGTCTTTAATTACTTTTACGTGAAATTTCGTACAAACAGATATATATACTTTCATTATTATGAGAGATATGAAAATTAGAGACTGTCATCTCCCAATAACGAAAATCTCTACCAGCTACTTGTCAAAACATCACTCACACCCAGAGGAGGTTGTGCAAGCTACACGTGGTTTATTTCGGCCAATCAGAACGCGCTAAATTTCGCGGTGATGGAGCACTTATTTCGAGAAAGTTTTTTTCAAGTATACAACAAGAACGACTCATAAATCGGTTCAAAATTGATTTTTTTAAAAAAATTAAAAGATCAAACATGTAATCAGAAACCAAACTCTTAGTCTATGGAGGCTGAAACCAGATAAGTAATCAATTCATGTTTAATTCGTCAATCGAACTCAGTGTTATGCAAATTGCAGAGACACAAACGAACGACTAAACATACAGACAAAAGAACTGTTCGTGTGCACTTCAGTAACAAAGTTATTAAATCAAACACACATCAAATTAAAGATGATAAATAATTGAAGAAAAAACGTCGATCGAACCCGATCGAACCTCCTACCGTTTTCAAGATATACGCTTTCAAAGAAGGAATAAACAATTTTTGTTATGGCGCTGTACATATTGCGTTACGCGATCTCTTCGCTTATCTAAATATTCAAACATGTATTATTTTGGGCTAGACTTTTTTCACTAAGGCTTCAAAGAATATATTTATCTATTTGAAAGATTTTAAGAGCATACATTAAAGTTTTCGGATTCCCTGAAGGTCCTGAAGATATTCAGTCATGTCACGGCGCTTTCTAGAAATCTGTGGTTTTGGGCTTCCTGTGTTATTTAACGGTGGCTCGTTCGAAGTTCAACTGATGGATAACGTTTAAATATTGTCCCGTTTGAAATCTTTTCTTTAGTTAGTAATAAATTACTTTTTCGAAAATAAGAGATTATGAGTTTAGGAAGGTTTATGTGTGGTTTTCTTAGGTTTTTGGGGCCATTCAAGGAGGTCTTGAGAATGGTGAATTTTAGCAGTCATCGGCGCCGTGTCACAAAGTACATCAATTCAGTGACTAAAAAGCTCACAGCTTGTTAAATGAAGGAATTAAATCAAACCTATGTAATATAAGGATAGTTCTTAGATTTGGAAGCACAACTACTCTCTCTCATCGCAAAAATATCGTTTTATTTTGACTTGGAAAGTTTAATCGGAGCTCTTTTCATCACGACGGTTGGACCTCGACTGAATAAATTTAAATTTTGACCCATGATGCACTACGATGATTGCTCAACCTCCTCTGACTCACACCACAGGCTTCCCACACTATCAATTTGTGGTTTTGGGCTTCCTGTGGTATTTAACGGCTCTTTCGAAGTTCAATATGGATAGCATTCAAATATGGTCCCGTTTGAAATCTCTTCTTTAGTCAGTAATATATTTTTTTTCGATAATAAAAGATTATGAGTTTATGAACGTTTCTGTGTGGTTTCCTTGGGTTTTGGTGGTCATTTAAGGAGGTTTTGAGGATGGCGAATTTCAACGGTCATCGGCGTGTCAATACTTTACGCAAGGTAGGCAGCTCTCGACCCAGCGGACCACAATCACCTCTAAAGGGTCTCTAAATATCACCCGAAAATCCACTCTTTACCTGTGACTACAAAACTCAGCTTTTGATACAGTACAAAGTAGATATAAAAGAACAACATACCAAAATTTCAAACGAATCGATCAATCTTTTCCCCATAGAAAGTTCTGCTAAACGTTCGAAATGTGCCTTCTCCCTATGCTCTGACAATCGAGAGCGACCAAGCGCTAACAAAACAACAACTTGCCCCCCTCCCCCACACTTGAAACATGGCTCGAATATAGAGCTATTTTTGATTTTTATAACGAAAACGATAAAAGCGACTTTCTTTAACCACAAGAAAAATATTCTTCCACTAACCAAATATACTTATTTTACATTTTGTGTTTAGAAGTTCCAATATTTACGTTATGTAATATGGCATTAGTCATCACACACCGATTGAAGTGCCCTTCGATTTTTGGCATTTTTAAGGTCAGATCAACATATATAATGTCAAGAATCTCACATTTTGCTGTATGTTTGTTACTCTTCAAAATACTAAATGAGCTTTATTCTACAGCAATGAGCTTTTGACACATGTTTTCGAATAATTTGTAAAATTGTAGCGAAAAGCCGCCGAAACAACATTCGCTATAAACGTACTAAAAGATGCACACAAATATTGTACAATATAACCGGGAATATTGCTTTGCTCTACAATTAATAAGATTCGGCAACTGGCAGTTTTATTATTGTTCTGCAATTTTTGACTCGACTGCACAAATACATATTGTTCTCTTAGACTTCTAGCTGATTCATTACTTTCTCTTCTTCAGAACATTATTTTTGCACATTGATTTTTCAGTTATATATGTCTCAAGCAGTAGCCTCATGCAGTCTTAGACTGCCTATTTTTATTTTTATTATTATTATTATTATTATTAATTCTATCAATTCATTGAAATGATCAGAATTGAATGTTTTCGGTCCGTGTACCTTTCGTCATTGAAATTGAAAAATCAACCAAAAATGTGTTTTTCTGGGTTAGGGTTACATCTGGTTAATAAGATGTAAGTTTTTCACATTGTTTTCATGTGTTTGTAAGGAGACAAAATATTGAATATTTCCAAATAATTTGATAAATAATTTCTACAAAAAAGGTTAAAAATAGGGTAGTTGTTTTTGGGTTGGACTTTAGACGTGATTGCAAAATAGAGTTGCTTTGTTGTCTGCATGCTGCATACCTGCATGCATACCCAAATCTAGTAGACATCGGATCAAAGGGCGTTCGAGTCATAATCGACCCCTTGTACAAACCATCCAATGTTACACCCATCAGATGTTCAATTGTTTCAATAGCTCATTCTTCTTTTTTGCTATCATGCATGGTTCTGCACTCACCAATATACTATAATATAATGGCTTTAAACATCTCTCAAAAATGGGATTCAGGTTTCTAGCTTAATGTCTATCCAAGAAAACGTTCATTTTGCATAACGCAAATAACTTATAGCTGATTGTTTTGATTATCCACAATCTTTATAAGTTTAAGGAATATTAAACGGCACGCGTGTTCAGTATATAACGGTGATATAAACACGCTGGGAGCTGTAGAGCAAGGCTTAGCCAAGTGTTTCTTTGACTCCTCGAGTTCTACACTGCTCCCAGAGTGTTTATCACAGTATATATATATATATCATAGTACAAGTAATAAAAATAATATTTTCCACTATGGAGGAATTATCTGACTGCTGAAAACTAACAGTTTACAATCATGAGTGTAGCTAGTGAATGCCTCCGAGGCCTGACTGTTGTACCGGGAGACAATTACCCGGGAGGCAAACATGGCTATCACCGATCGCAGATATCATAGGGAAACCTACCCTGGTTACCATGCAGAGGCTTGACTAGCTTTCTCCCTGTTACGTATTTTGAGCCGCGAAAGCTAGTCAAGCCTCTGGTTACCAGGGTAAAGGAAACCGGGTAAAGCGAATTGAAATGTTAAAACATTTTCCGAGACCAAACAGTAACTAAATAATAACAAATAATTAAAAAGGGTTGTGGTGGTGGCGGCTATGGTATAGCTTTATTTAGATACAGTAAAAACTCGCATATAAGAACAAGTGGATTAAGAACCACTTTAGCCTAAAATATTAGACTGGTTCTTATATGCGGGTTTTTACTGTATGTCATATTATAATATAATATAATATTCATGAGTGTAAACTCATTAGAGTACAAATATTATACCCGTGAAACATTAAAAAATAGAAAACAATAGAATTAGCATAAATATATATATCACTATTTAGTACTAAATGGAAATTAGCGAGTAAACTAGTATAGCCTAGTATAGGCTGCGTCTAGCCTCCTCCGCAGGCATCTCTCTAAATCTCTAAAGGCGGGCTTCCTGTGGCGGGCTTCCGTCCCCAGCTTCTCTCGGTCCCAGCACAGGAAGCCCAGAAAACAAAAAGCCCTAATTTTCGGATTTCTGGAGTAGCCTGCGGAGGAGGCTAGGCTGCGTCGGTGTTGATATAAATGATAGGTAATATAATGAAACTTGTAACACCGTAGAAAATGTTGACTAAACTTTACTGACGTTTCGATCTTTAGCCCTTTTTACTCCGACGAAGGGCTAAAGCTCGAAACGTCAGTAAAGTTAAGTCAACATTTTTTTACGGTGTTAAAAATTTCATTATATTTAAGAAATAGAAGACGATTTTCCGTGTTATATAGCCTGATCTAAACACTTGTGATGTTGGGAGAACACGAGAGAGCGTAGGAAAAGCACGAGCCGTTATTGCTTTTATAAAATATATTTTGAGGCTAAATCGGCATTTTAATTGCTGATAAGAATAGCAATTCTCAATACGCGCGCCATCAATACGCGCGCGCATGTTTAGATAGCCTCATCCAACCATAGGCAGCCCAACTACTCCTTTCGAGGATTTTTTATTTTTCAATAAATTAAGATTCAATGGAAAAAATGCGCGCGACTATTTTGGTTTCTTCATTTGGCGCGCGCTTGTAGTCTTTGGGTTTCCTGTGGCGCGCTTGTAGATTGTAGGGTTCCTGTGGTCAATCCCGCGGGATGGGTGGTCAGCAGGGTCAGGTACCTTGGATATTGTGACAAGGCATGAAACACGGGTCACGTGATGGATCGATGTGTGCCCCAGGAGCAGGTAGGAATTTGGTCTGCGCATGCGTGAATTTGGTGCTCGAAATAAAGAAAAAGGCGCGAATGGCTTACATTCGAAAGATTTGACGAGGTGTTCGATGGCTGGCCATAGAAATGCGAAAAAAACTGTTCAATCCGAGTTTTTTTAAATCTTTTTGAGGATCTTAGATATTTGTTATTTCTTTGCAAGTAAAACGATGGCTATTTTCTTTGAATAAGTTGTTTTTAATCAATGAAATTGCCGTCTTTCGAAATTGAACCGTTGACAACGCTGGTCTTCGAAGGAACTGTCACTAGATTAACCTACTAGTACTTCAAAAATATCCAGTATCAGAACCATTAAGAAAGATTTTTTCAATTACTTGTTGATCGTGTACCAGTTTCAAGCACTAAACTTTCACAGGCTTTCTATATTGTCAATAGTTTTTGGCTTATTTTTCTTGATGATGAAATTGCACCGCCGATCTGCACTGGAGCTGAATATGTGGCATTATGAAGGGAGGAGAAAGGTGAGTTAATGCATTGCCGATTTAGGGTTAATATATGCTTTTCACTAAATGAGAAAACTTGAAATTGTCGATGTATTTGTGAAGAGAACGACATGTCATTGTAAATCTTTTTTGTGTGAGGTAAATATTGTGCAACAACGTATTTACGCTTATAGTTCAAAATCTAGACGAACTCTCCATTTTCTATTTGCCTTTAAATTAGTGCTTATTCGTTGGCCTATAAATTGATAATAATTAAAATATTGTTGAAATTCGCTTTCATATGAAAAATCAATTTTGATTGACACACACACACAAATTTTCAAAAAAAGAGTGTGTTTGAGTTACGGCAGAAAATTACAGTTGCTGGAGGAGATATGTTTTATCAATTCGTGTACATATTCTTTAAGCTTCCACCACTTATAGTCAACAAAAATTAGTTCATTTAACCTTTGTATGTGAGGTTTGGTTTTTCTTGAAATGTTTGGAAGTTTTTTTGTTCAATTTTGCATAAGATGTGTTTATATTTATGAGCCGTTTGCAAAAAATCTAGCCGAACTCTCCATCGCCAAATGCACATGAATATAATTTTAATGCCTAATATAATCAAACACTGCTTGAAAAAAATGATAGAAAATTCGCTTTATCATTGATTTTTTGGTCGTAAAACATACGTTGAAATGTTTTGCTTTGATCACTTTTCGGCGAAAGACAGACTGAAGTAAAACGGAGATTTTGAAGTTGCATAATATTAGCTAAAGTCAAAACCTTAACACTGAATATGTTTAATAGTTTTATTTAGTTGAAAAGCATAATAAAATGACAAATACAATACGTTTACTGGCCTTTTTTTTCCTTCAAAGTGATCCATTCAGCTCAAGTGTAGACAGGCAGATAGTCAGGACACTATACTTCCAGCAAGGATAAAATCAGCATAAAAGACACTTTAACCATTTCCAATTTAGAGTCTTGAAAGGTAACATGTACAGAATCAACTTGTAATTGAAGAAATCTTTCTTAATGGTTCAAATATCAGGTATTTTGAAGTGCCACACGTAAACTTGTAAACAGTTTCGCCGAAGGCCAAGAGTTGTCAACGATTCGATGATTAAAAAAACGATTCTTTTGATTAAAATATCACTTCTTGCAAGAAAATAGTATGCATAATACTTGCTGTGAAATAACAAATATTTAAGATCCAAATGAACAAAATAAAACTCGGATTGAACGGTATTTTTTACGTTTTCATGGACAAATTTTGAACACCTCGTCAAATCTTTCGAATGTAAGCCATTCGCGCCTTTTTCGTTATTTTGGGCACCAAATTCACGCACGCGCAGACCAAATTCCCACCTGCTCCTGGGGCACACATCGATCCATCGCGAGTTTGAGCGTCCAAGAGGAAATTCTCGTCATATAATAAAGATTGAAGACTCAAACTCGTTAGTCATCTGGAGATAGATGATTTGTTTACATATTCGTAGAAAAATCATTAATTCGTCTTTTAGGTGATGAGATAGTAGCGAAATTGTGATCCATCACGTGACCGTGTTTCATACCTTGTCACAATATATACTTGTCTCCCGCGGGATTGAACACAGGAACCCCATAATCTACAAGCGCGCCACAGAAAACCCAAAGACTACAAGCGCGCGCCAAACGAAGAAACCAAAATAGTCGCGCGCATTTTTTTCCATTGAATCTTTATTGAAAAATAAAAAATCCTCGAAAGGAGTAGTTGGGCTGCCTATGATCCAACACGGTTTTTGACCAATCAGAGCGCGCGTACTATCTAAATTATTTTATAATACTTACTATTTAGTAGTATTTATGTTTCACGCTTTCAATGTTTGTATATAATAATGTACAACTATAAAAATACTTGTTATATGTGACTGAAGTTAGCATTATTTAAATTATTGCTGTTTTACTAGAAAAGAACTTCAAGAGTTTGACTGCAAAGCTGGACATCCCTAAAGGAACTTTTTGGGGTGATTTCCGAGGAACAGTTAGTCAAGAATCAAATAGATATTCTATTCAAATTGGTGTTGAGAGCCATCTTACAAGCGTAGGTAATGTTCTATTTACCAACCATTCCTGTTCACCTAACGCACAAATGGTTTATGAAGAAAGACATAATGTTGTTAGTGACGACATCAAGATGGGATATAAGTTATCTTGGCATATGGTGGCATGTCGTGACATACAAAAGGGAGAACCAGTTACCTTTGATTATATACCACTACAGAATATATATCTCCAACACCATTTGATTGTATGTGTAAATCTCAGAATTGTTTAGGCAGGATGCAGGGTTTTAAGTTTCTATCAAAAGTGGAGAAGGAGAGGCGATTGCCTTTAGCTTCTCCTGTATTACAGCAACTTTACAAGGATGAAAACAATTGATTATGGCATGTGATATTAGAACACCAAATGTAATAATAATATAGTAATGGATGTAGATGAGGCATGATCGTCCGGGGTGGTGTAGTCTTGAGAAAGACTGATGGTGTTGATGTCTGACGTTTCGACAACCTGAGCGGAAGTCATCTTCAGAGTAAAGAAAATGAAAAGACAGCGGTGTTATTTATGTGTCTGGTTCGTCGGTAATGTTGTTGTTGATGCGTGGGTAGGTGTTAGTCATAGTTTTAGCGGAAAGCTTGAAGTCGTTAATGAGTCTATTGTAGGAAGCCGGTAGTGTTATGCAACGGTTAAGTGGCTTTTGTTCTAAGCCGGTGTACCAGCTTTCAAGTAGTCGGTTTTGTAGTTTGGTTACGTTAGTTTGGTTACGTTACGTTGACGACACTATCACTGCACTACCTACTGACGACATCAACGAGTTTCATGACCACCTGAACAAACAAAACACTCACATACAGTTCACCAAAGAGATCGAAGAAAATGGTGCTATACCTTTTCTAGACTGTTTGGTAACTCACTCTGACAATCGCTTACATACAACTGTATACCGTAAACCTACTCACACTGACAGACTGCTCGACCAGACATCTTACAATCCCACCTCACACAAAGCTACCACTATTAAGACTTTGACTCGACGTGCACAACGTGTTTGTGATTCACCTGACAAACTTCATGACGAGTACGAATATTTGCAAAGTGTGTTCGATAAGAACAAATACAATGTAGATTTCGTCAAACGAAACATTCACAAAAACACTTCACTTACTGACAGAACCGACAATCAACCCACAGCCACTGCCACCATACCGTACATCAGAGGTACTTCTGAGACCATTCAACGCATATTACAACCCTACAACATTCGCGTTGCTCACAAGCCTACTATGACATTAAGACGTTTATTGACTAACGTTAAGGACAAAGACGAACCCATTAACAGACAAGGAGCTATTTACAAAATAGCTTGTTCCGACTGTAACGCTACCTACATCGGTGAGACCGGCAGAAATTTGAACACGAGACTAACTGAACATAAACGTGCCACGAAAAACAAAGACCCTAACAACCACATTGCGGAACATCACAAACATACTGGCCACTCCATTAACTGGGACTCTGCCGCCTCCATTACACATTGCACCAACTATCACCAACGCCGACTACTTGAAAGCTGGTACACCGGCTTAGAACAAAAGCCACTTAACCGTTGCATAACACTACCGGCTTCCTACAATAGACTCATTAACGACTTCAAGCTTTCCGCTAAAACTATGACTAACACCTACCCACGCATCAACAACAACATTACCGACGAACCAGACACATAAATAACACCGCTGTCTTTTCATTTTCTTTACTCTGAAGATGACTTCCGCTCAGGTTGTCGAAACGTCAGACATCAACACCATCAGTCTTTCTCAAGACTACACCACCCCGGACGATCATGCCTCATCTACATCGATTACACCTGGGATCAGACCATTCACTCTTAATATAGTAATGATAATTTAGTTCATTTATATAGCGGTATATACAAAGCTGTATATCGGTTCACAAAGGATAAAACTAAGTACTAAATAAATTATAATCATGAAAAATAGAGTACATGTATACTAAAAAAAATAAAAAAATTAGTTAGATATGGAGTTCTTAAAATTTCTTACAGTCTTGCACAGTCTTGCACATTTGATTTCAGCTTATTGCCCGCCATCCATCGGTCTATATCACGGACAAAGGATTCAATCTGAGCAACAAAATGAGGCTGGTCCTCACCATCCAGGGAAATATAAAACAAATACAGTTGTGTGTCGTCAGCATAGAACTGGAAACCCATGTTGCAATGTCTGACAGTATCCCTGAGTGGTGAAGTATAAAGCGAGTATTGCACACTGGTCCCAACACGGACCCCTAAGGCACATCGCACGACAAAGGACGCGTGGCGAAACGTGCACCCCTAATGCTGACAAAATGAGATCTATTTTTAGGTATGACTTAAACCAGGCAAATGCTGAGCCGCGCAAACCGAAACGAGCCGCTAGTCGACTCCGAAATATATCTCATGCATGGTCCATCGTGTCAAAAGCTATGGACAGATCTACTAATAATGGTCCTATTTCTATTGCTATTCTAGTCTCTATTCTAGTGCTATTTCTGTCCTATATTCGTGAAATATAAAGTACGTATTAGAGTACAAACATTAAAAGAAAATGATAATCTCCACGTAAAGGCCTAGTCTGGGACCTTAACTCGCCTTAACTCGCGCAAACTCGCCTTAACTCGCACAAACTCGCATTAACTCGCACAAGCTCGCAGTAAATTACTCAATGTCATAATGCACAGGGAATTGCCTTAACCTCATCTCACAAAGCTGAAATATACACATATAAGTCATGTTCTTTTAGTGTCACTCCAAATTATGGGATTTTTCCTTAACTCGCCTTAACTCGCAGCATTGAAATTTTGATTTTCCCTTAACTCGCCTTAACTCGCCTTAACTCGCCTTAACTCGCCCAAACTCGCTGCGAGTTAAGGCGAGTTTAGGTCCCAGACTAGGCCTACGTAAGATAAAATTGACGAGACACAAAACGCAAATACCAGATAGAGACACATGAATAGATGTGCCGCAAAGTGTTAAAAGGTCTCTAACTTTGCAAGCTCTTCTCGCTTCGATGCAAAGGCACGGCTACCTTTCAAGATAGCGCAGGGAATAAGCGGTGAAGGGAACTATTTTCTTTTCCCCAAAAATAGCCGGACAGTTTTCTAAGGTGATTTGTAAAACTAACAACTTCGCTGGCTCATTAAGAATCACACGATTGTAGCTAGCCAATCACAACCCTATAGATTAATGTCACGTTTTCACGTCCACATTTCATATATAAACATAAGTCCATTTTAGCTTGAAAAGTAGAAGTCAAGAAGTTCAGAGAAGTCGAGAAGAGCTATAAAAGAATTGATGCCGGCGTAGCGACCTAAGAACTAGAAAGAGGGGGGGGGGGGGGGGGGGGCCCAATCCCATTTCCCAGTTTATATTTGGACCAAATCCCAGTCAAAAATCACATAATCCCATCAGGTTTTTTTTCAAGTTTTCAATCCCATTCCCATTTTCTATTGTTCTTTTATTTGTAAATCCCAGTCCCAGTGCATCAAATCCCGTTTTCCCAGTCAAAAATAAGGCCAATCCTAGCTCCCATTCTACCATGCTGGTTCAGTACATGCTTACGGAGCTCTACGACGAATAGCACATGGACTCCAAAACTGGCCCACCTCAAATTTGTACCAACAAAGCCTATCATATGTTTTATGATGTTTTAGACGCAAAAGTAGAAGTTCGAGCATTTTTGATATCTTTGCTAAATTGTTTCGGCTTGCATTGTTGGATCAAAGTACGTCGGATCAAAGTTTTCGCAAATCTGAATTGAACTTGTCAGAAAGCTTTATATTCATGTTAACTTTTGGCGTGTTCAAATTCGTGGGCAACTATGTTTGAAGGCATTAGGTACTGTGCAGGGGTACTGTGGGTACTGTGAAGCCAATTGCGTTCTTAATTAATTGACCGCGTTTGCAGAGGCTTTTTCCGTAAGGTACTGGGAACGAGCTACCTCGTTGTGGGAACGAGGTTGCAGTCAAAGCTTTTGTACCGAAGCTCTCTCCTTAAGGCTCAAAACTAGTCAAGTAGACAAGAAAGAACCGTTTTCTAGCAGGTGTAAAGGCTGTTCTCGACGTTTACATTTGAGTCAAGGTAATTTGCATCGTTATGATTTATACGTACATTTTCAGTTTACTTAAAATATATTTCTGAATGTTTCTTTCATGATCACCTTGAGCTGGTGTTTTGAAATACTAATTATAAAAACGTTTCTCCGACAGTCGATGAATTTTTCCTAATTCTAAAAATCATTAAAACTGATTTATGGAATTGATCCATGGGGTTTTCAAAAAGCTTGTCAAGTACTTGTTGAGTGAATGTAATAATAAAAATAAAATATTACTAAAAGCTGAAGGTAATAATCGACACGTATGCAACAAAACAATACACCCGAATATAAAAATCCCCGATAAAAATGTCGACTGTTTTGTTTAACCACAAATTATAATAATAATAATAATAAGCCTCATTTGTATAGCATTAAATCTCTTGAATAGTTCATAACGCTTTACAATCTACTATAATATGTATATGGAGGAATTATCTGACTGCTGAAAACTAACAGTTTACAATCATGAGTGTAGCTAGTGAATGCCTCCGAGGCCTGACTGTTGTACCGGGAGACAATTACCCGGGAGGCAAACATGGCTATCACCGATCGCAGAGATCATAGGGAAACCTACCCTGGTTACCATGCAGAGGCTTGACTAGCTTTCTCCCTGCCACGTTTTTTGAGCCGCGAAAGCTAGTCAAGCCTCTGGTTACCAGGGTAAAGGAAACCGGGTATAGCGAATTGAAATGTTAAAACATTTTCCGAGACCAAACAGTAACTAAATAATAACAAATAATTAAAAAGGGTTGTGGTGGTGGCGGCTATGGTATAGCTTTATTTAGATACAGTAAAAACTCGCATATAAGAACAGGTGGATTAAGAACCACTTTAGCCTAAAATATTAGACTGGTTCTTATATGCGGGTTTTTACTGTATGTCATATTATAATATAATATAATATTCATGAGTGTAAACTCATTAGAGTACAAATATTATACCCGTGAAACATTAAACAATAGAAAATAATAGAATTAGCATAAATATATATATCACTATTTAGTACTAAATGGAAATTAGCGAGTAAACTAGTATAGCCTAGTATAGGCTGCGTCGGTGTTTGATATAAATGATAGGTAATATAATGAAATTTGTAACACCGTAGAAAATGTTGACTAAACTTTACTGACGTTTCGAGCTTTAGCCCTTTTTACTCCGACGAAGGGCTAAAGCTCGAAACGTCAGTAAAGTTAAGTCAACATTTTTTTACGGTGTTAAAAATTTCATTCTATTACTTACTATTTAGTACTATTTATGTTTCACGCTTTCAATGTTTGTACTCTACAAAAATATACGTGTACAAACTAATTATTAAATATAATAATGTACAACTATAAAAATACTTGATATATGTGACTGAAGTTAGCATTATTGAAATTATTGCTGTTTTACTAGAAAATGGATGCTGACTGTGTGGAAGTCATTGAAGTACAAAAGAACTTCAAGAGTTTGACTGCAAAGCTGGACATCCCTAAAGGAACATTTCTGGGTGATTTCCGAGGAACAGTTAGTCAAAAATCAAATAGATATTCTATTCAAATTGGTGTTGAGAGCCATCTTACAAGCGTAGGTAATGTTCTATTTACCAACCATTCCTGTTCACCTAACGCACAAATGGTTTATGATGAAAGACAGAATGTTGTTAGTGACGACATCAAGATGGGATATAAGTTATCTTGGCATATGGTGGCATGTCGTGACATACAAAAGGGAGAACCAGTTACCTTTGATTATATACCACTACAGAATATATATCTCCAACACCATTTGATTGTATGTGTAAATCTCAGAATTGTTTAGGCAGGATGCAGGGTTTTAAGTTTCTATCAAAAGTGGAGAAGGAGAGGCGATTGCCTTTAGCTTCTCCTGTATTACAGCAACTTTACAAGGATGAAAACAATTGATTATGGCATGTGATATTAGAACACCAAATGTAATAATAATATAGTAATGATAATTTAGTTCATTTATATAGCGGTATATACAAAGCTGTATATCGGTTCACAAAGGATAAAACTAAGTACTAAATAAATTATAATCATGAAAAATAGAGTACATGTATACTAAAAAAAATAAAAAAATTAGTTAGATATGGAGTTCTTAAAATTTCTTACAGTCTTGCACAGTCTTGCACATTTGATTTCAGCTTATTGCCCGCCATCCATCGGTCTATATCACGGACAAAGGATTCAATCTGAGCAACAAAATGAGGCTGGTCCTCACCATCCAGGGAAATATAAAACAAATACAGTTGTGTGTCGTCAGCATAGAACTGGAAACCCATGTTGCAATGTCTGACAGTATCCCTGAGTGGTGAAGTATAAAGCGAGTATTGCACACTGGTCCCAACACGGACCCCTAAGGCACATCGCACGACAAAGGACGCGTGGCGAAACGTGCACCCCTAATGCTGACAAAATGAGATCTATTTTTAGGTATGACTTAAACCAGGCAAATGCTGAGCCGCGCAAACCGAAACGAGCCGCTAGTCGACTCCGAAATATATCTCATGCATGGTCCATCGTGTCAAAAGCTATGGACAGATCTACTAATAATGGTCCTATTTCTATTGCTATTCTAGTCTCTATTCTAGTGCTATTTCTGTCCTATATTCGTGAAATATAAAGTACGTATTAGAGTACAAACATTAAAAGAAAATGATAATCTCCACGTAAAGGCCTAGTCTGGGACCTTAACTCGCCTTAACTCGCGCAAACTCGCCTTAACTCGCACAAACTCGCATTAACTCGCACAAGCTCGCAGTAAATTACTCAATGTCATAATGCACAGGGAATTGCCTTAACCTCATCTCACAAAGCTGAAATATACACATATAAGTCATGTTCTTTTAGTGTCACTCCAAATTATGGGATTTTTCCTTAACTCGCCTTAACTCGCAGCATTGAAATTTTGATTTTCCCTTAACTCGCCTTAACTCGCCTTAACTCGCCTTAACTCGCCCAAACTCGCTGCGAGTTAAGGCGAGTTTAGGTCCCAGACTAGGCCTACGTAAGATAAAATTGACGAGACACAAAACGCAAATACCAGATAGAGACACATGAATAGATGTGCCGCAAAGTGTTAAAAGGTCTCTAACTTTGCAAGCTCTTCTCGCTTCGATGCAAAGGCACGGCTACCTTTCAAGATAGCGCAGGGAATAAGCGGTGAAGGGAACTATTTTCTTTTCCCCAAAAATAGCCGGACAGTTTTCTAAGGTGATTTGTAAAACTAACAACTTCGCTGGCTCATTAAGAATCACACGATTGTAGCTAGCCAATCACAACCCTATAGATTAATGTCACGTTTTCACGTCCACATTTCATATATAAACATAAGTCCATTTTAGCTTGAAAAGTAGAAGTCAAGAAGTTCAGAGAAGTCGAGAAGAGCTATAAAAGAATTGATGCCGGCGTAGCGACCTAAGAACTAGAAAGAGGGGGGGGGGGGGGGGGGGGGGGGGCCCAATCCCATTTCCCAGTTTATATTTGGACCAAATCCCAGTCAAAAATCACATAATCCCATCAGGTTTTTTTTCAAGTTTTCAATCCCATTCCCATTTTCTATTGTTCTTTTATTTGTAAATCCCAGTCCCAGTGCATCAAATCCCGTTTTCCCAGTCAAAAATAAGGCCAATCCTAGCTCCCATTCTACCATGCTGGTTCAGTACATGCTTACGGAGCTCTACGACGAATAGCACATGGACTCCAAAACTGGCCCACCTCAAATTTGCACCAACAAAGCCTATCATATGTTTTATGATGTTTTAGATGCAAAAGTAGAAATTCAAGCATTTTTGATATCTTTGCTAAATTGTTTCGGCTTGCATTATTGGATCAAAGTACGGATCAAAGTTTTCGCAGATCTGAATTGAACTTGTCAGAAAGCTTTATATTCATGTTAACTTTTGGCGTGTTCAAATTCGTGGGCAACTATGTTTGAAGGCATTAGGTACTGTGCAGGGGTACTGTGGGTACTGTGAAGCCAATTGCGTTCTTAATTAATTGACCGCGTTTGCAGAGGCTTTTTCCGTAAGGTACTGGGAACGAGCTACCTCGTTCTGTTGTGGGAACGAGTCAAGTAGACAAGAAAGAACCGTTTTCTAGCAGGTGTAAAGTGCTGTTCTCGACGTTTACATTTGAGTCAAGGTAATTTGCATCGTTATGATTTATACGTACATTTTCAGTTTACTTAAAATATATTTCTGAATGTTTCTTTCATGATCACCTTGAGCTGGTGTTTTGAAATACTAATTATAAAAACGTTTCTCCGACAGTCGATGAATTTTTCCTAATTCTAAAAATCATTAAAACTGATTTATGGAATTGATCCATGGGGTTTTCAAAAAGCTTGTCAAGTACTTGTTGAGTGAATGTAATAATAAAAATAAAATATTACTAAAAGCTGAAGGTAATAATCGACACGTATGCAACAAAACAATACACCCGAATATAAAAATCCCCGATAAAAATGTCGACTGTTTTGTTTAACCACAAATTATAATAATAATAATAATAAGCCTCATTTGTATAGCATTAAATCTCTTGAATAGTTCATAACGCTTTACAATCTACTATAATATGTATATGGAGGAATTATCTGACTGCTGAAAACTAACAGTTTACAATCATGAGTGTAGCTAGTGAATGCCTCCGAGGCCTGACTGTTGTACCGGGAGACAATTACCCGGGAGGCAAACATGGCTATCACCGATCGCAGAGATCATAGGGAAACCTACCCTGGTTACCATGCAGAGGCTTGACTAGCTTTCTCCCTGCCACGTTTTTTGAGCCGCGAAAGCTAGTCAAGCCTCTGGTTACCAGGGTACAGGAAACCGGGTAAAGCGAATTGAAATGTTAAAACATTTTCCGAGACCAAACAGTAACTAAATAATAACAAATAATTAAAAAGGGTTGTGGTGGTGGTGGCTATGGTGTAGCTTTATTTAGATACAGTAATAACTCGCATATAAGAACAGGTGGATTAAGAACCACTTTAGCCTAAAATATTAGACTGGTTCTTATATGCGGGTTTTTACTGTATGTCATATTCATGAGTGTAAACACATTAGAGTACAAACATTATACCCGTGAAACATTAAACAATGGAAAACAATAGAGTACAAACACTAAAAGTGTGCAACATAAATACTACTAAATACTGCTAAATTATGCAAATTCTTTTGTTCTCTATTGTTTGATCAACACTATTTAGTGGTATATAGTACAAAGTATTGCACACTTTTAGTGTTTTTACTCTAGAATTAGCATAAATATCACTATTTAGTAATAAATTGGAAATTAGCGAGTAAACTAGTATAGCCTAGTATAGGCTGCGTCGGTGTTTGATATAAATGGTAGGTAATACCAAACCATTGTGCAAACCATCCAATGTTACACCCATCAGATGTTCAATTGTTTCAATAGCTCATTCTTCTTTTTTGCTATCTTGCATGGTTCTGCACTCACCAATATACTATAATATAATATACTTTAAACATCTCTCAAAAATGGGATTTAGGTTTCTAGCTTAATGTCTATCTCAGAAAAGGTTCATTTTGCATAACGCAAATAACTTATAGCTGATTGTTTTTGATTATCCACAATCTTTATAAGTTTAAGGAATATTAAACGGCACGCGTGTTCAGTATATAACGGTGATATAAACACACTGGGAGCTGTAGAGCAAGGCGTAGCCAAGTGTTTCTTTGACTCCTCGAGTTCTACACTGCTCCCAGAGTGTTTATCACAGTATATATATATTATAGTACAAGTAATAAAAATAACATTTTCCACATCAGATCACATGCATTGTTGTTATTCTTCTGCTAGCACTCGAACTCACTACCTCTACATTTAAATAATATTTTTTTACATCACTCTGGCCTCCCATGTTGCTTATTAATTTTTGAATTATAGACAGTTAAATAAAAACGACCATATTGCACAAACTAACGAAGGTCGTATTAATAAATACTGTATAGAATTTCTAGAGTTAAAAATCGAACTTTTTATATTGCTTTAATTTATCAAATATTTTTGAACCTTTCCTCTGATATTACCAGCTGGACCATTACTCAGGGTCTTTAAAATAATTGAGAAGAAGTTGCTGCCTTTGTTTCTTAAAAATCTACAAATGGTTAGAACTTCACGTCCTCTCGGATAACGACGTAAAATGGAGGTCCCGTCTCTCAAAAAATATAAAAAATTGAAATGCGCTATATAGTACAAGTCATTATTAGCCAGCCAATCAGAAATTCTAGACAGAGGGCATATACCGAGGTCTTGGATTTCAACAGAACATTAGAGCTGTAGTCAAATTGTAAATAGTACAGTAAAACCCCGAGTATAAGAACCTAGATTTTTCCAAGTCAGCCTGAACATGTTCTTATATAAATGGTGCTTAACTTGAAATCAGGCTATCTAGGTTCTATTAGCATCACTCACTTCATCATTACAACACCTTTCTTCCTATTTTATTTACATACCGGGTCAATGCTTTTACACATGGCTCTCTTTTAACAAAAAACAAAAAACAAAAAAAACAATGAAAATTTCAGCCTGATAGGCTCTTAAATTTTAGGTTATTATACGGTTTTTTTTATTGTATTATTACACGTTGAGGTTCTGGACGACCTTTGTGTGCAATATTGCAAAGGTGCGGCGATATTTTGAAAACTAAATACATCAGGGTAGTAACTTTGGGGCTCAAATATCAGATTTATAAATACTATCAACTATTTAAGATCAGAATATTATGGATTCAAGACCTTTTCTATCTGTAACGGCTATAAATAAGAGTATCCGATACCCCGGGGTTTGTTTGCAAGCGTTTCCTCGGCTCTTCTCTCCTCTCCCTCCCTCCCCTCCCCTCGTTTTTTGCTCTCGTCTTAGGTTTCGCGCGACCATATCGGTAACACAGCTATCCCAAAACAATCCAAAACAACTTTTTCCCGTTCCCCCAAACGAAATGCTTGCTACGCAGGCTAAAACTCAATAGAATAAGTCAGGGAAGTAACAAGGTATATGGGCTCAGGTATCAGATCAGAATTTCCAGGTATTGGGACTCAGGTATCAGAATTCCCAGTTTTTGGGGCTTTTTGAACCGTTTTCAATAAGCTTAAAGCTAGTACGTGGTCAGTGAATGGATAATAAAATGACATTACTACTGATATAGGCTTTCTTTTACTGAATAGTTATTATGAACGTATTGTATTCAATAAGCTTAAAGCTAGTACGTGGTCAGTGAATGGATAATAAAATGACATTACTACTGATATAGGCTTTCTTTTACTGAATAGCTATTATGAACGTATAGCAAAGTTTGGTCTTTTAAAAGTACAATTATTGTGATGGAACTGTCAGAAAATAGCAAAAGTAGAACCGTTTATATGTGATCAAAGTTAACATTACTCATCATTGAATTATTGCTGTTTTACTAGAAAATGGATGCTGACTGTGTGGAAGTCATTGAAGTACAAAAGAACTTTAAGAGTTTGACTGCAAAGGTGGACATCCCTAAAGGAACGTTTCTGTGTGACTTCCAAGGAACTGTTAGTCAAAACAAAAGTAGATATACAGTTCAAGTTGGTGTTGACAGCCATATTGATTGCATAGGTGTTATTTCATGTACAAACCATTCTTGCTCACCTAATGCACGCATTGTGTATGATGAAAGACGTAATGTTATTAATAACGACATCAAGAAGGGATGTAAGTTATCTTGGCATATGGTGGCATGTCGTGACATACAAAAGGGAGAACCAGTTACCTTTGATTATAACACTACAGAATATTCCATGGCAGAACCATTTGATTGTATGTGTAAATCTCAGAATTGTTTAGGCAAGGTACAGGGTTTTAAGTTTCTATCAAAAGTGGAGAAAGAGAGGCGATTGCCTTTAGCTTCTCCTGTAATACAGAAACTTTACGAGGATGGCATGTGATGATATTAGACACCAAATGTAATAATAATATAGTAATGATAATTTAGTTCATTTATATAGCGGTATATACAAAGCTGTATAGCATTTTACAAAAGGCCAATGTAAAACTAAGTACTAAATAAATTACAATCATGAAATAATTTTCAGGATTTATTTGAGCATATGAGCATATGTATACGAAAAAAATAATAATAAAAAAAAGTTAGATATGGAGTTCTTAAAAGTTCTTACAGCCGAGTAAGGTGACTCCAACATAATTGGAAGCGTATTTGATACATTTTTTAACTCGCTCGTATCGCGTCAAAATCAAGTATTTAGGCTTCTAACAGTTAATTCGTAATTTTATTTTATAGCCGCGTTTGCCGTTACAAGCCGTTTTTCTAACAATGATATTTCCAAATATTGCGCTCTAACTCGGGAAAAAAATATATCAATCTTTATGAAGCTTCAGATATCTAATAAATAGATAATCATCTTGCAGTGTATAAAGTTTGAAGAAAATTTATAGAGCGGGAGTAAAGTTACAAGATCGATTTAAAAATGGACCATAAAACCTTTAATTTATAAACATTGATAAACATGCGTTAAAACATTCACAAATACTCAACGGATTTCCCCAATTTTTAAACTTAAGAATAAACATTATTTCAGTAATATACAGCTTTAATTTCAAAGCTATACTTATAAAAGAGACTGAGTTATTAATTTTTTGCTAGAACAACAAAAGCGCTATGAAAATATTAAAACTTTTAAATTCATAGATTCCCCGAATCCCATTTCCCAGTTTATATTTGGACCAAATCCCAGTCAAAAATCACATAATCCCATCAGTTTTTTTTTCAAGTTTTCAATCCCATTCCCATTCCCATTTTCTATTGTTCTTTTATTTGTAAATCCCAGTCCCAGTGCATCCAATCCCATTTTCCCAGTCAAAAATAAGGCCAATCCTAGCTCCCATTCTACCATGCTGGTTCAGTACAGGCTTACGGAGCTCTACGACGAATAGCACATGGACTCCAAAACTGGCCCACCTCAAATTTGTACCAACAAAGCCTATCATATGTTTTATGATGTTTTAGACGCAAAAGTAGAAATTCAAGCATTTTTGATATCTTTGCTAAATTGTTTCGGCTTGCATTCTTGGATCAAAGTACGGATCAAAGTTTTCGCAGATCTGAATTGAACTTGTCAGAAATCTTTAATACAAACTGATTAAAAAAAAATGATAATCTCCACGTAAGATAAAATTGACGAGACACAAAACGCAAGTACCAGATAGAGACACATGAATAGATGTCCCGCAAAGTGTTAAAAGGTCTCTAACTTTGCAAGCTCTTCTCGCTTCGATGCAAAGGCACGGCTACCTTTCAAGATAGCGCAGGGAATAAGCGGTGAAGGGAACTATTTTCTTTTTCCCAAAAATAGGGACAGTTTTCTAAGGTGATTTGTATATCTGACAACTTCGCTGGCTCATTAAGAATCACACGATTGTAGCTAGCCAATCACAACCCTATAGATTAATGTCACGTTTTCACATCCACATTTCATATATAAACATAAGTCCATTTTAGCTTGAAAAGTAGAAGTCAAGAAGTTCAGAGAAGTCGAGAAGAGCTATAAAAGAATTGATGCCGGCGTAGCGACCTAAGAGCTAGAAATACCTTCGTAATATCGGACCATGCTGGTTCAGTACAGGCTTACGGAGCTCTACGACGAATAGCACATGGACTGCAAAACTGGCCCACCTCAAATTTGTACCAACAAAGCCTATCATATGTTTTATGATGTTTTAGACGCAAAAGTAGAAATTCGAGCATTTTTGATATCTTTGCTAAATTGTTTCGGCTTGCATTGTTGGATCAAAGTACGGATCAAAGTTTTTGCAAATCTGAATTGAACTTGTCAGAAAGCTTTATATTCATGTTAACTTTTGGCGTGTTCAAATTCGTGGGCAACTATGTTTGAAGGCATTATAGTCCAGTCAATCTGTGGTTTGAGTCCAAACAAATTGCAATAGAATTTTTCTCACTGTAATTATGTTAGGATAGGTGTCCTAAACAACATACTAAAAATCCCAAAAAATCGCTTCGGTGGAACATCCTCAAAAATTGAATTTAAGATTTCATCATTTCACCACAGGGACCCCACAATTGGAAAAAAAAATGAACAAGCTGTTAAATTTTGTCAAATATGAAATGATAGAAATATTTCCATTATGTTATGATAGAATAGTGTTTCTGTACAGATATTTTCAATTTCCAATCAAATTCGTTGAAGTAACATGATAAAAATTAATATATAGAATACTTCTCACCACAGGGATCCCGCATCTCAAAATTGAAATTATAAAATTTTCGAACAAATTTCTGAAGGAATTTCACTAGAGAAGTGAAGATAAAAATCACTATAAGAGTTTTGTTTTGTTGTGAATTCAGAACAAAAATGTTTATTTATGATGTGTGAAGTACTTATACCCGCTTCACTATACCCTGCATCACATTATAGCCTTTTTCTCGGTTTAGCAAGTTTGCCGTTTTAGGTTACGTCGACGTCCACACTAGTGCGTTTTAGTTTGAAAACGCATACATTTTGATCACTGTAGGCTTTCCGTCAACACTAATACGCTGAGCGTATCATCAAAACCGCATCGATTTGAAAACGCTCTTGAAAGTGGATCAAAATGAAAACGCATACATATCGTATTATTATGGACGGTTGAAAACGTATCGAAATGGAGAAGCTTACGTCAAATGTACCACATTAGCATGCGCATATTGTCAAACGTATACGCAACACCATCGTTTCGATCGTTTTTGAGCGTATTAGTGTGTACGGTCGAAACGGAGCAAAACGGTAATGTGGACGCGAATCGATCGGTGCGTTTTCAAATCAAACAAAAACGGGTTCAAACGAAAACGCACTAGTGTGGACAGGGCCTTAGTTGAAGGTTGGCCAACCAGTTGGTATAGTTGGACAAGTGCTGGGCTATCGTGAGGGAAGTGTATGGTTGGAATGGGTGGCCTAGCGGTGAGAGTGCTGGCCTTTCACCGCTGTGGTCCAGGTTCGAGTCTCGGCTCGGGCATGGATTATTTGTAAGTTGAGTTTGTTTGATGTGTTCTTCTCTCCTATGCCACGAGGGTTTTTCTCCGGGTTATCCGGTTTTCCTCCCTCCGCAAAAATGAACATGTGAGCAGAGTTGTGTGCAAAATAATTAACGTAGTAGGGGTAGTGAGTGTGTGTCTGAGTCTCCCCAATTAGTAGGGCACACGTGTCCAGCTAGAAGATTGAGACGTTAAAAAAAGTGATTTAAGTGTGGGAATTGCGTCTCGGCCAGACCAATACTCAGGGTCTTAAAATAGTTGAGAAGAAGGTGATGTAAATCGGCATTTGCAAATAGTTAGACTTTCACGTCTTCTTCACGAAAAGAAACCGGACACACACTACACACAACTGTTCGACTAAGAGTAGGGCACTGAGATCATGGCGGTGTGGACAGGGCTTACAATTCTAGCATTTAGATAGTCTTTGCGGTAGGTACGTAAAAAGGTTGCTAGTAAATAAAACCTCGTATTTAAATACAGCCACTAGCAACCTCATGGACTTTGCCGAGTGCTGGGACTACATAGACGAAGAGTCCTTTTATAACAAACGGCATGGTATTCAAGAAGCAGTGTTACCAACCGCATGATATTGAAGAAGTAGCCTAACTAAATAAGTAAAGCTACATTTTCAAATTTATCCGGGATAGTGTGGACGGGCCTTTAGAAGAGCAAGCCAATGCCAGAAGAGCTTGTAGATAGTGAGGTGCGACAAGTGGTTTCTATTTACACTCATCAGATGAAAAAACCCCTGAAAATTCTAAAATAGCGCAAAAGAAGGATCATGTAGGATCAATTCACAGGTGGAAAAAGTGACCAGCAATCGCAGCCACTTAGGAGATATAGAAACCACTTAGCTCGGCAGTCACAGTTATAGTGCAACAGGAAACCACTCGTACTCTAGACATGCCGTACATCTAAATACAGATGATGGAGGTAACTCTGCAGGTTAAATATTCAGAAGTTTATAGATCCTTTCTATATACGAATCAAACCTTGTTAGACGCGCTTGCTGCTATGCAAAGCTTTGACGGATTAAAGATAGAACCAGTATTTTCATGCGCAGTGTTAATACTACTGATAGACTGATGGGTGGTAGAGAACTGACAGAAATAATGCTGAATCCCATTGCAAATGGCCTCTTTATATAGTATGTTCAATCGTCTTGCCGCTTAGCATATGTACATATGTACTACAGCCTATCTAGTTAAATTATAACATTCAATCTCAAGGTCGTGACGAGGGATGTGGGATCAGGGATCACATGCCTAGGATCAGGAATTACATATTGTCAGAATCAGCTGGAATCAGGGATCACAGAAGATGGATCGGGATCATATGAATAAATTCAGGGGTCAGGGATCAAAATGCGCGAGGCTTTGGGAGCAGGCCAGGATCTAACGTTTGTGTACAAAATGGGGATCAATCACGAGAAAATGCCCCTTGTAACGACCCATTGACAAAAATTAAAACAAACAAGTCTTGCTGCTTCGCAGCTCAAAATACGTGTCAGGGAGAAAGTTAGGCAAGCCTCTGGTGACCAGGGTATTTTAATAATAATTTTCAGCCAATTACAGTTTAAAACCTTCAGACGTCAGAATTTATTTCGGAAATCAAATATGCCCTTGAATTATTACATTTTTGAGATGCGGGATCCCTGTGGTGAGAAGTATTCTATATATTGATTTTTATCATATTACTTCAACCTATTTCATTGGAAATTGAAAACATCTGTACAGAAACACTATTATATCATAATATAATGGAAATATTTCTATCATTTCATATTTGACACAATTTAACAGCTTGGTCATATTTTTTCCAATTGCGGGTTCCCTGTGTTGAAATGATGAAATCTTTAATTCGATTTTTGAGGATGTTCCACCGAAGAGATTTTTTGGGATTTTTAGTATGTTGTTTAGGACACCTATCCTAACATAATTACAGTGAGAAAAATTCTATTGCAATTTGTTTGGACTGGACCCAAAAAAATCCGTAGATTGACTGGACTATTAGGTACTGTGCAGGGGTACTGTGGGTACTTAATTAATTGACCGCGTTTGCAGAGGCTTTTTCCGTAAGGTACTGGGAACGAGCTACCTCGTTCTGTTGTGGGAACGAGTCAAAGCTTTTGTACCGAAGCTCTCAAAACTAGTCAAGTAGACAAGAAAGAACCGTTTTCTAGCAGGTGTATAAAGTGTTGTTCTCGACGTTTACATTTGAGTCAAGGTAATTTGCATTGCAACAATTTATAGCTACATTTTTAGTTTACATAAATAATTTTTGTGTGTCTCTTTCATGATCACCTTTAATTTTAGGTTGAGCTGCTGCTGTTTTGATTTTAAAAACGTTTTCTCCCACTGTCAGTCGATTATTTATCCCTAATTCTAAAAATCCATTGAAATTACTAGAATTATAGCATGGCATTTAGCTTGTCAAGTACTTGCTGAGTGAATGAATAATACAAATCCCGGCCATACCAATCGATAATTTTGATAATCGATAAAAATCGATATCAATCGATAAAAATCGAAAGTAATCGATTGATCAGTCGATAAAATCGATGAAAATCGATAACCCAGTTTGGTGTGACTATCGATTATATCGATTTCATGGGGATATTATGATCGATTTTATCGATAATGTAATGTACGAGTCAAATCCAAAGGTGCCCATCCCCCCCCCGGGCAAACCCCGGGCATTTGACAAGACTTGGGTTCCGTATAGTGGGGAATTTGACGCCGATTAGCTACTTGAACGGGCGGGCATTTGACGAGTGTCGGCCATCTTTAAAAATACCCAGAAAGCATTGGAGTCCTAACCACAGGTAGCCCATGATCAGGCAAAAGTCACACGGGAACGGAAACGAAAAGCAAAGAATTGATAGATAGTTTTTCCTTGTTATACACCTATCTCAAAAAACGTCAGAAAGAATTGGCGATTGACGAACAGCGATTGCAAAGGAGCTCTGGGTACTGTTCTTTCACAAGTAAAATTAAATTGACGAAGTATAAATGCTTGTCTTTGTGTTTTAGAGTCGAAAAGTGCAAAGAAAATCCAAGTTCTTTCAGTTTTTAAGATAGATTTGTGAATTATATCGAGATCCATCTTTCGGTCGTGCAATCACCAATCAAAAATTGCCAATAACCATTCTCTTCTTCAACGTTTTTTGAAATTTCCCTTCATATTTGATTGTACAAGTTTTGTCTACCATGTTCATGAGACGTCATGTAGTAGAAGGAAGTTTAAGTATTTTCTTTTCTACTTAAAGTAAAATTTGAGTTTATCACTGACTCGAGCTCGAGGGGCGGGCATTTGACCATTCTGTTGTTTCAATAGTGGGGCATTTGACTGTTCAGTTTGCCCAGATGGTGGGGAATTTGACCAATTTTTTTTCAAAAAGTCAAATGCCCGGGGGTTTGCCCGGGGGGGGGATGGGCACCTTTGGATTTGACTCGTACATAAATTGATACTTATCATTTGTTTATTTTTAAATCACAAGTAGAATTATTATATTAAATCAACTGCAGTATTTCAAATAACAATTTAAAAGACGTTTGTCTTCGAAATTAGTGATATTCCAAAATTTCAATGTGGTAATTAACATAAACTGTACAGCTTTTTGAATTTACAAAGATTTGGCTTAAAATTTGCACTTGGGCCTTTAGAGCCTCGCTTTCGCATTTTTGGTACATTTGAAATGCTAATAAAGGAGTGATTTAATATAAGACAACAGAACTCTACAAAATTACTAATTTAGACATGCTCTTTCTTGTAAGGAAAAATAGTATTGAAATATTTTATTGTTCATGGTGTTTCGTGTTGCTCTTTCCCAGTCCCTTGCTCTTTTTGCATAGGGCGTATAGTCCCCTTACCCTGCTAGCAGAGGAGGAGTAAGATAAACTTTCTCTGCTAGCGGGGTATATAGCCCCCTTTGCAGCCTCTCTGTGTCGTCACTCGGAGTCTATGGTGATGGTGGCTGTTGGATATTTAGATGTGACTGAAATTAACATTACTCATTGAATTCTTGCTGTTTTACTAGAAAATGGATGCTGACTGTGTGAAAGTAATTGAAGTACAAAAGAACTTCAAGAGTTTGACTGCAAAGGTGGACATCCCTAAAGGAACTTTTTTGGGTGATTACCGAGGAACTGTTAGTCAAGAAAAACATATGCATACAATTCAAATTGGTGTTGAGAGCCATCTTGCAAGCGTGGGTAATGTTATATTTGCCAACCATTCCTGTTCGCCCAATGCACAAATGGTTTATGAAGAAAGACATAATGTTGTTAGTGACGACATCAAGAAGGGATATAAGTTATCTTGGCATATGGTGGCATGTCGTGACATACAACAGGGAGAACCAATTTCATTAGATTATAGCACCACAGAATATTCCATGGCAGAACCATTTGATTGTATGTGTAAATCTCAGAATTGTTTAGGCAAGGTACAGGGTTTTAAGTTTCTATCAAAAGTAGAGAAAGAGAGGCGATTGCCTTTAGCTTCTCCTGTATTACAGAAACTTTACGAGGATGAAAACAATTGATTATGGCATTTGATATTAGAATACCAAATGTATACAATAAATAAACAATGTTGTTAGTAAATCAATATATTACAAAGGAAATATATTTAAATTGTTTTTAAAGTTAGTCTCAATCATGTGACAGTAATAATAACTTATTTAGGATTGTTTAATAGTTGGGTAATTTAAATAAAGACGTTGAACCCATTTTAAAACTCTGTGGCAAAGAATCTTTGGTATTTATAAAAGTTATAGTATATATTTATGTTTCCAGTAAGGATACTCGAATCATGAACATTAGATAACTGATGAGAACAAAAGTTGGATTATCAAACATTTTATTCCTTTTTGTGGCTAGCTAGCTTGAAGAGGCTAGTAGCCACTATGTCATCGGGCGTGAGTGAGTATAAGAGTGTAAGTTAGCTTCCAACCAATCAGAATCGAGTTTGACCCTCCCCTCCCCCCTTTCCTCTCCCTTCCGCTACGCAGGCTAAAAATCCAAGATGGCGGACACATGGCAGAAAGCACAGAAAAAACTACTCAAAAACTATCAAAAAATGCTTATTATGAATAATAAAAGCTTCATCATTGAAGAATGGGACTAAGATTTTGGTATGTGTGGAGTTTCAAGCTAGCAAATTACCATTTTGAGAAGGTTTTGCATCGATGATTGTGTCGCCTTTACACGATTACGACATGATCCGAACGGACCGACTAGCGACTAGCCAATTGAAACGTGACCCAAACTCTTCTTCGGCGATTACGACATAATATTGTAAACTGTTAATATGGTAAACTGCAAAAAATTGTTTTCACATATTATAGTTCTTGTTTATATCATTTTTAGAAGAATATTGTTCAACTGAGACATTAATATGTTATTCACAAATGTTCAAATAATTTCTTTATAACAATAAGTTTTTCTATTGCCTTATTACTGTTCTTGTTAATGTCATTTTTGGCAGATTTCTGTAATGACTTCTGAGATATATTAAAAGATGTTTCTGACAATTGTTTAGATTATTACTTATAGCAGTATGTTTGTAAACAAAAGAAAAAAATTGTATTTACATATTATAATCACAAGCGTCAGAATCAATACTATCCTTACAAATCATAAGAACATGAATATTTCTAAAAAAATTGGTATAGTACATAAACTGTGATTGGTCAAAACCATGTGTGAAGAGAGTATCCAAACAGGCTTTACAATTTTCTACAACTACAAACTCAAATTTGATTTTGCCAAATGGGTTACTTTGGAAAACTATTCTGATAACACTTTTTGTGGCAAGCTTGCTCAAAGAGCCAAGCTATCCACTATGTCATGGTGCGTCTTAAAGGTAACAGTGTCTAACATAGAGTAGCTTTATGCATACATGTAGCTGGCCACATGCAGTCATAGACTGCCTTTAATTATATTCTGATGGAACTGTTGTTTTGTAGTCTACAATTCAGTCATGCTGGCTCTGTGCTGAAACATTCTGCAAAGTTGCATACCGTATTCACTCAAATAAGCACCGCCCCCAAATAAGCACTGCCCTCAAATAAGTGCTGTTATGTTACTCTAGAACAACATTTGAAATTTTTATCAAAAGCTATATTCTTCAGTTCAAAGTAATTATATTTCACCGCTCGTCCATTAAGTTATCTCCCAATATTCATATTTCAGATCAAAAAGGGGACAGTGAGATAAAGGAAAATTTAATTAGCGGTGCAGCGCTTATTCGAGTAAATACGGCATGATATGTTTGATGCCAAACATTTCTCAATGTTTCCAAACTTTTAAAATCTTGATAATGTCATCTTGATATTTTGGATGTAAATCCTTATTATCAACCTAAAAAAGAATAACAAGTTTAATTGATTATGTTATGTTTTTGATGAACAGTGGGATTCAGTGGAATGATTTTATCAACAAATAATTTCAGATTCTTCATGGAAAATTTACTCCTTTCCCCCAATACAAAGTTGGATGTCTGTAAAACATGTTCTACAGACAGGACGAAATTGAAGTCAATTGGGTGCGAATGCAGATTTCAATCTCACACGGTCGCAGGAGTGTTTCCATATAATTGCACTCTATTGCACTTCATCAAGTGCAATCGGGTGTGATCATATGGGAACCAGGCTTTAGACAGTGTTATTACCTCTTCCACATTGAATCCATAGTTTAACACTGTTTTGGTAAATGCATTTTCTCCAAGGCGGTTTCTACCCATTGATACAAAAATCAATGATAATGAATGAATAAGTTTGGGTATGCATTTTGCCAGTTTTATGGAATCCTCTTCAGAATAAAGAACTTCAGCTGCTACAACAATATCAAACAATCCATCTTTAATGAGATTACTTGTATCATTTCCCCAAGAGTACTCTATAGCAGTCATTTGACCAGGTATTTGGTTTTCTAAGCAGTGTGTATTTAGTTTTATATTTCTCATCAATGTTGGAATACAGCATGCCTGGTCAGTCAAAACTGTTCGTTTTGCACCAAGTTGACTAAGATAAATTCCAACCAACCCACATCCAGCACCAAGTTCTAGCACTGAGGAACTTTGTAATTTCTCACTAGGGAAAAGGTTTTTATTGTCGAAACTTTTAGCAAGGGCTATGCTGCCATCCCAAACGGTTGTGCCAAGTCCACTGTAATTTTGCTCTAGTTTGACTGTGCGCTTGATTTTTGTACCCTTTTCTTCAACTTCACCTATTTCTAGTTCGTATGCATTTTGAAATTTTGCTTTTTCAGGCTTATATTCTTGCCTTACCCACATAGTTACGAAAAATGAGGATATAATATACGAATCGCCAGCATCATGCACAATCCGCCATGTTGGACGTGTTTGAAGGTCCAGGGACTGGTAACGATATGTAATTTGATCCTTTTTAATTACATTTCTGGTACAGAAAAAAAAAAGAGGATTTGGAGAACAAACTACTTACTGTAGTTTCGACCGATTATAGATCATTCTATTCTCATTAGAAAATTAGATCTACTTTGGGAAGGACACCTGTTTAGTAGCTCAGTAGTTTGGGCTTCCTGTGCTATAGACATGCTGCGCTTGCGCACCATTTAAGATTGCTGACCGTTAAAAACTGCAGTTTCAAGCAGTAAGGAAAACCGGGGAGAAATCAGTTGACTCCGAGGAAAACAAAGTTGAAAGTGTTATTTTAGAACCGTTTCAATTATAGTTCATCATGGCCCATGAAAGAATATCACAGTAAAACCTTCCTTGATTGATAAAACTTATTTCCAACCAAGATGGACTCTTTGGGTTTTGAGCCTCAGAAAGAGATCGAATATAATCGCTTGCTTCCTTACAATGACCAACTCAATCAAGAATCAAACAAGTTTTTGGCGGAAATTAAATACAATTTAAGCCGTGCTGTTGTATTTAAAGAATCCAATCCTGGTATACTTTACTGGAGTAACCAACTTTCAAGGTAATTATGCACGATATTTCGAATTGATTGGTTTGAACGAAATTTCATGGTGTCACAGACCGTCATACATAAGATGTTATATCAAGTGCCTGAAACTTATTATGTTGATACAAAATACAGTTAAATTGATATTAAATTGAATTTAGATTTTTGTTCTAGCTATTTAGATCATGATTTCTTCTTAATTAACCTTCACATTTAATTTACTATTTTAGCGGATATAAAAACATAGTTTCATATTTGCTGAGTAAGAATGACATGGGGAAAACATATTACTTGTTTGGACAAGTATTTATTTTGACTGTATTTTTCTATTTCTTGTATTTTAATATAATCTAAGGATTTTTTTACTCTGTTCATTTTCAGCTATATCAAGACTTATGGTAGAAAGTTTTCCAAAGAAGATCATGTTCATTTTATAAAATTATTTTATGAACTCATTACTACTCCTCAACTGGATCCACAATATGTGAATGGCTATGGGCACGTCCTTATACGACTATTAAAGTAAGCTATCACTATTTAATTGTAGTTTCACATTCTATAAAATGTCTTTTTTTATCTGTGTGTAAATTAAATTTGTACCCCCTCTAAAATCGTTTAATAGAAAACGTACCTCCTCTTTCAAAGCTACAAAAGTCAGTGTTTTTGAAACAAATCCCAACGAATTCTGACCATTTAAAAATGTACCCCCTATATTTCCACCGCCGCCCTTGCGACGTAATAAACGATCGGTCCCTTAGCAGGTTGGGTTGATTGATGGATGGATAATGATAAAATACCGACAGTATAGGAGATAACCATTTGTCCACCGTTTAGTTTGTGTTGCTCAGAGAGTTTGGATCCCTGCTGTTTGTAAATGTTTGGGATTTTGTCAAATGGCTCATGAAATTCCAGTTGAAATGAAATTCCACAAAAATAGAGCAATTATATTTCCAGTACACGGTGGAGTAGCCATGATAGTGATGATGTTGTTGGTGATGTTGATGATGGGAATGATTATAGCAGTTGCTGTTGTTATTGTTGATGTTTCATAATAGTCATACAAATCATGTAAATATGTAGCTTTTCCACCACTGAAAACTGCAACTTTAATAGACATGCACTGTCTTTTTATCTATATTAACAAGACTTGACAAGATTTTGCTGTTCTTTTTCAGAAAGTACAAATTGATTTCTAGAGATGAACTGTCTTTTTACTTGTGTTAACCAGGGGCCAGTTATATGAAGCCTGGTTAAAGTTATCCACTGGATAATAGTTATCAACTGGATAGAATTTGTATAGGTTTTAGCCATTGGATAGGGATTTATCTGGTGGATAGCACTATTCAGGCTTCGTACAACCACCCCCAGACTGATATCATTTTGCTGGTCTGTTTCAGAAAGCGCAAGTTGATTTCTAGAGATGAACTGACCCTTCAATGGAAGCCTCTCTACGAAGTAGTGGAGTTTATGTTTTACTCTAAATATGATTCTATTGGTCTCAAGAGACACACAGAGTAGTGAGTATCTATAAATATTTGAAAGGATACTTAATCAATTGTCTCAAGATTGAGGTCATTGGAAGAAATACCGCGACGTTTCGACTGCAATCTGCTAGTCTTCATCAGGCGATGGTGTAGACTGGATGATGGTTGTCTTATATACTTTTCGTCAGATTATCGGCGCTGTGATTGATAAATATTTGGTTGAATATTAATATTCATTATATACAGTCAATGTCATTAATGTTGTCCACGTAAAGTAGAGATTAACAATACAACTAGTGACACATGATTTTTTGTGTATTTGTTTACATCTGTTGAAATTTCAATTTGTAACTGTATAATGTAACAGTGGATATGGAATAAGAATAATGAAATTTATGTTCAGAATGATGCTAGTATTGAGTATGTCCATGTAGAGAAAAGTTATAAATGTATATGGTATTACGTAACATTTCTTTTAGTGTTAATGTCTTTTTTGGTGGGCAATGAAGTACCATTGATGACATAATAATAATAATAATAATAATACTTTATTTCTTAAAAACGCATTTAAAACTCTCAATGCTTTTTACATGATAAAAATATATATATATAGGAAATGATAAAACAATGAAAAAATTATGCAAAACGAAACGAAGAAAAATGTTTAAAACTTTGTATGTACATGTTATGCTTGAAAACAATACTTTATGTTAATCCAATGTTCTCAACTAATCATTTGTTTTTCTTTCAGTAAATATCTAGAAGTTGTAAAACAAGTAGTTATGATGTCCAGAGTGTAAGTATAGTAGACTTAGATCTTATCTCTTTTGTGTAGCATCGTGCAGTTTGCTTGCTTAGAGGTGTTTTATTTCTTGGTCAAGTAGTTTTTTTAACAATTTACTAGTACTATTTTTTGACATAGGAGTTAAAGCCTTGGTATATGTACATTTATATAGCAGTATGTACACGCAAAGGAAAATTAATAGTACATAATTGAGACAGATATTTGTATATTAATAAATTAAATTAATAGCTTGTAGCTTTGCATTATGCATCTCTCCAGAATTCAACAGACTTGAAAATTCTATTTTTCTAACATAGGTATTTTAGTGTGGATTCTACCCAAGAAATGCTTGATGAATGGAGGCCTTTGATGTGTCCATATGATGTTACATTTGGCAGAGCTATGTTTTACTTGTCTTTGTTTCTTCCTACAACTCTACCTCCAGACCAGGCTGACAAGGGATATAGGTGAATACTATTGAACTATTAAAAAAAAAAGTTTAAAATGTTTTCCAAAATTAGGCAGTCACCTTAATGCATATTAATTTCAATTTACTGATCAGCAAAATTACCTGTTGTCTTTTCCAAATATTACCCAACCCCCTTTCTGGTTGGCTAAAATATCATAACCTCCATTAATCATAATATTTCATCAAATTTTTGGACCCACAGTAATTGGTTATGCTGTTGTGGGCGCCTGTCTTCAGACGAAGTTCAATAAATAAATTTTCATTAAACCCCTATAAAACAGCATTATTATTATTATTAATAATGGCTTATATAGCGCCTATTCCATTTAGCCCATAGGCGCTTAGCATACAATTTGTAACAACCCCTCCTTACATAGCCTCCAAAAATAATGTAACCCCCTCACAATATTTCTGCCCCACTACACTAATACATGAAAGCCCCCTAAGTTGTATTTTATAAAAATTATAAATAATCTTTTTTTCTGTAGACTTTGGTTTGATGAGATGTTAGACATTTGGAAGACATTTCAAAACCCAGGAAGAATGTGGGAAGAGGTCAGTATATTTGATACTTTACTGGACAAGATAATAATACAATAAATACTATTGATACCATACTTTATTATATAACATATAGTGGTATACCGAGTGATATCAACTAGATAAAAAGCCTATCCTAGTCATGAAGATATCATTGATATCGCACATGTGTGATATCACTCTCAACCAATCAACTTTCAAAATATATATTTTTTTTCTTCAATCTGTTATATAATAAACAAAACATTACATGTGCGCTTGGAGATATGAATTTTATCTTCTCGTGTTGAAAAGATATCCCACTCATTCGCTGCGCTCACTCGTGGGATATCTTATCAACACTCGAAGATAAAATTCATATCTCCGTGCGCCCATGTAATATCCTCTATTTACTGGACAAGATTACAATACAATAAATACTATTGATACCATACTTTACTGGACAAGATTACAATACAATAAATACTATTGATACCATACTTTACTGGACAAGATTACAATACAATAAATACTATTGATACCATACTTTACTGGACAAGATTACAATACAATAAATACTATTGATACCATACTTTACTGGACAAGATTACAATACAATAAATACTATTGATACTATACTTTACTGGACAAGATTACAATACAATAGACACATTCAGACAGAGTTTGTCCCCAATCGTGACTTGATATGAATTAATATTTTGACCTCACTCATCTCTATGGTTGAGACTGTAGAGTGCGCAGCTAGCATGCAAGAGGTCGCAATAATGCTGTCGATCTCACAATATATCTTATGTTTTAGGATTGTTTAAAGCTGTTTGCTCGGTTGGCCAGAAACAATATTGGATACATTGATTGGAATCCACACATTCCTATGGTATGTAGTGATTTAGTCAACTGTTAAACATTTGACAACTATTGTAGAGTGCACGCAATATATGAAATAACTACTTAACTATTTTTGTGAAGATTACTATACTGTAGTCACATTGTTTTGCTATAATGGTGATATCCACAAGTTTGTACAAAATAGTGAAGTTAGACAGTACAATCATATAATAATAATAAATAACCATTACTTTATGTAAACATTATTCCTGGTTGCCCATAATGGCCCTCCAGTAGTTGACATAATGGCCCTGGGTTTTGTTTCATGAATATATGACATGTACTCTAATGTTGACATTGATGTTTGTCTGCATATTTGTAGGTGTTTACAAGATTACTAAAGACGTTCAGTTTACCAATAGGAAATGGAGGTTCTGTTTTTTATCCTTGTAAAGACTACAAGGCTATTTTACGTTCTTATGTTTTATGGATTGTTAGTAGCTTGGTAAGGGTTTCACATAATGATATTAGGAAACTTGTATAAATATAAAGTTAATAAGTACTGGGCTACCTTTAGTAAACCAGTATTAAAATGCTTTTTGTTTTTCTGTATAGTTCTTTTTCACAAAGCAGCTAATCATATGTCTATGCCCAGCAAGCTTAATAAAACAAAAGTGATCACCATGAATCAGAGCAAGGCTTTCTGGGTGTTTGCATACTGTCAGCTGATTTGCGAGGAGGGTCAATACTCTCAGAGAAAATGGACAATTTGCAAAGAAACCAGTTGACTTTGAAGCCTCTTTTTTAGACTGTCATCAGACCTAGCCTGTTTTTCTTGATACCATGGCAACTCAAATGTTGTGCAGTCATATCAGATCTATGTTATCAGACTGTGTTGTTCATCTTTGTGATATGATTGATGGTGATATTGATGTTGTCATTGTTTTATATTACTTGTCATTAGTGTTGTTTATATAAATTATTATATGTATTTTTAGCATACTTGTTGGATATATCATTTACAGTCTGTTCTTTTATTTTCAAGGGAGGGAATAGTGTTACCCAGGAACATATCACCAAGATGTTTGTGTCACTGGAGTCTTTTTACCACCCTTCAAATATGGGAAGATACTCTGTAAGTGTACAATTCTGCTAATTATTAAAAAAAATCAATTTTATTAAATTATTAGAACTGTATTATATATTCTTGGTGGTTAGTAGTATTAAATAACTTCTCTATTGCATGTGACTTATTTTGTCGTGTTTTCACAGGGAAAATTACAGAAATTGCTGCTTAAAATGTCAAGTGAAGTCACAAAAAGACTGCATAGGTGTGTTTGTAATAGTTGACCAACGTTGTCTTGTGCTATGTGTTTTTTGGAGAAGTTAAGTCATCTTATAGATAAAGTCATTTAGGGGGAAATTAAGTTAGTCATGATTATATTGTATTCCACTTTTAAACTAAAAATTGACTCTAAACTCACCTCTTCTATTCATCGTTTTTATCATGACAATCAAGATTTAATCTAAAGCTATTTCATAGCTTATCCAATTAACATTGTCACTAAAAATAGCCTATAGTCTAATCTTGAGACTGAAAAGGATTGTGGGTTATTTTATTGAGACATAGGAAACAAAGAACACGAAATATGGTGTGTTGAACTCTCATGAAAGACTTAAAATCACATGACCTCTTTTGGTCTCAAGATTAAACTTTAATAGAATTAGCTATATTTAATCTGTACTGAATAAAATATGTCAATTAAACCTACAGGGAGAAGTTTTATACATCATGGCAAGCACCAACACCTGAAGAGAAGCAACTCACTGACAATGATATCAGTCAGTTTGTTGAAAGTTTGAAACCAGCCGTCATGTTAGCCATCTTTAACAAGTTTGGTAGTTATGATGCAGCTAATTCACTGCAGCATCTAGCAATGATCAAACCAGACCTGGTGCTACCTACTTTATTAGATAAGTAAGTAGGATATGACTTTGAATGACAGCTTCATCTTTCATTGGGGTATCAATGATAAAACAAATTTTAACAATTGAAAATGGGTAACCCAATATGATTATAACTTACCATTAAATGTGAACTTAGTTTGATCATTCACTTCACATATTCAATCTTTATTATTCTAACAATTTATTAAATGATTTTACTATTGGTGTCTTGTAGACTTTACACTGCATTGGATACACTGATTGAACCTCACCAGCTTACTGCAACTCTTAACTGTGTTACATCTGTAGCAAGAGCATTGGTCAAGTCTGATAGTTCATATACACAGGGTAGATCACATGTCTTGCCTCTCCTACAGTTGATATTACCAGGAATTGACCCTAATGACTTCAGAAAGGCTGTGGTAAGTTGCACCTAACAACAGCAGTGGTTATTACAATGTAGCAAAGTACATGCTATTGGATAAGTGTAACAATTATTGTTAGTATGTATGTATCTATCTCATAAACAAAGCTGTCTAAAAAGGTGTTAGTTGGGTCATTCAAATACAAAAAATTGTATGATGTACATAAGAAACACTGTTCAAATTACATATCTGAACAAGAACTTTAGAACTAGATTAAGTATATGATTGTACTTTAAATGGTTTATTGTACATTAAATAATTTTTGTTTAATATTTTCAGATGTCTTTCCATTATAATTATAGTCCTTTACATCTTGCAAAGATCAAATCAAGATCACAATCATATTTTTGTCATATAAATAATGCATTTCTAAAAAGGTTTTCCCACTGAATAGCACCCTTGTGTATGGCTAAATACATCGAAACATTAAAAAAGGGATTTTTTTTATTTTTTTTATTGTCAGATCATAACAAAGATGATTATTTTGTTATTTGATAATTTCATACTAATTTGATCATTTTCCCCCTTATTTTTAGGCAACCTTTACATTCATTTCAACAATCATTGCTCTTGTCCCTGTGGTAGACTGTTCTGAAGCTGTTGGTGTTGTAGAGATGACAGATGTGAGTGCTTTCAACATTGATTTTGATGCAAGTAATGTCTATGCAGCACCTCAACCAATTAGAATGCATGATCTATGGTAGTTTAATGTATAAGTTAATGGACTAATGTTGTATTTAATATATGGACTTGCATTGTTTTCTAGGAAGAGAAAGAGTTGTGTTTAGCTACAAGTCAGTTTGAAGACTTTGTACTGCAGTTTATGGATAGGTGAGCTGCATAGCTATATGTACTGCAAGTATAGATTTCTTAATTAAGAAAACCAATGGACAATTCAAGCATGTCAACAATGTGGATTTGCCTGGGATGTATCTCCTCTGAGGACATGGAACCAGGCACCTCATATCAAACTTCTCATCTCACATGTGCTGAATAAGAAAAATAATTGCTTGAATTCATGTGCAACATTTGAACTAGGTGTTTTTCACTTGTATGCTCAAAAATATTAATAACAGCATCAACTTTTCTTTCAATATTAAAATTGACATTTAAATGTGTTACATCATTTGTCAATCATGAATCATGTTTAAATATACAAATAAAAGGGGGGCATGAGGGGAGGGGGGTACTCTACACCGCAAAATACATTTGAAAGAGCAAACATCTCACACCAAAGGCATTTACATCAACGCAACACTGCATTTGAGAATTTATCACCTCATCACTGCAAGAAATATTTATCAACATTGCAATCCCCCATGTCCCATTCTAATAATTAATAAAATTAATACATTGACTTCCTTCCCACTTCAAGCTATTTTTTTGTTTATCTCTTTGTAGATGTTTTTCATTGATAGAAAGCTCATCGTTTGAGAGTGTATCAGAACTGGACAGCTCATTGTTTAGATCAGATCAGCGACATACTCAAGAGGGTATTGTTGGCATGGGCCTGGCATCAACCTTCCATGCTATCCTGATGCAAAGCTCACCTCAAATCTTCAAGGTATTGTCTTCAATACACTGTTGATATTTTGATATTTTTTAATTCCTGTAAGCAGATTGGGTTTAGCAAGTTTTTTTGTTGTCCAAAAAAAAACATTGAAAGTACTGTAATGTTGATTTGAAACGCGGTTTTTGAAACTTGCAAGAATCGATTCATTTATGCAAATTTCAAAACAAATTAGAAATCAAATTTCCAAAAAAATTGAATGTTCTAACCTCGATAGGAACACTTCAGTAGGTTTGGCTGTAAATGACGTATTATTTTGTACTTGTAACATTTACTGATACTAAACATCTAGCATTGATGTATATTATTTTTTCCATGTAGGTTGCTCTTGATAAGCTTTTTAACTTCTGTTCAACCAATGTTTTGGAGATGAAAGTAGCAGGCAAGATTGCTGCAGACATGTGTAGGGCTGCTTCCAAGGTGCATAGACTATACTGCCACTTAGTTATTCTAATAATGTCCCATGTTGTCTTCTAATCCACAGTTACTAGTTTTAACTAGTTTTTTTTTACTAGTTTTAACTAGTTTTTTTTTACTAGTTTTTTTTTTTTTTTACATTTTTTTTATTAGCTTTTTCCTTCATACGAAGGCAGGGACACTCCGACACCACAACAGCTTATGCCAATTACTGTGGGCCCTGTAGTATGCTGAGACCTGACTGTTGTGCCGGAAGACAATCCCCTACTCTTTTCGAAGAGCCCAATAGGATCTTTTGCATACACCTTATATAGGAATTAAAGTGAAGGCAGACGGGACCTTTGGCTTTACGTCCTTATCCGAGAAGATGAGGCACTGAGAGAGTGAAGTGTCTTTCCCAAGCCCACAACACAATCGCCCGGTCCGGGAATTGAACCCAGACCGTTAGGCCCGGAATTCGATCCCCTGACCACTAGACCAGCCATCACTCCTCTCTAAGATTTCTAAAATTCTTGTTTCTTTAATTTATATTAATCTAAAAAAATATAATAAATAGCCAATGTAGCCTGAATGAAGTAGATAACCATGTAAAAGGACACTTGTCAACCATGTATTCTGTTCAAAGTTTGCCTTAATTTATAGATGATTAATCATTTTCTCTTTGTCAATTTTACATTAACTTTAGACCAATGCAAAGACAACTCTAAAGAAATTTCTTCCACACTGCTGCTCTATCATTGACGGAATAACATCAGGTAATGTTTATACATTCATTCATTTCTTTGTTCATTTAATTATTCATCTACCCATACATCCATTTACCCATCCATTTACCCATCCATTACTCTGTTTGTTTGTTTGTTTGTTTATTCATCTACCCATACATCCATTTACCCATCCATTACTCTGTCTGTCTGTTTGTTTGTTTATTCATCTACCCATACATCCATTTACCCATCCATTACTCTGTCTGTCTGTTTGTTTGTTTATTCATCTACCCATACATCCTTTTACCCATCCATTACTCTGTCTGTCTGTTTGTTTGTTTATCCATCTACCCATACATCCATTTACCCATCCATTACTCTGTCTGTCTGTTTGCTTGCTTGTTTGCTTGCTTGCTTGCTTGCTTGTTTGTTTGTTTGTTTGTTTGTTTGTTTGCTTGTTTGTTTGTTTGCTTGTTTGCTTGTTTGCTTGTTTGTTTGTTTGTTTGTTTCTTCATCCATCCATCCATTAACCCATCCATCCATTCAGTCACCCATCTACTTCTTTGTATTTTTATTCATTCATTCTATTATCAATAGTAATTGTTTTATTTAATAGTTGAAGGAATGAAGCACGAAGAAGAAACAGATGACCAGTTACTATGGAATCTTCAAATATTGAGTGAGGTAAAAATATTGATTGATGTTTATTGTCTTAAATTATAACAATATACAAATTCCTTGATGTAAAGAATCAAATGAACACCAAGAAGCCATGCCTACCTTTTTATTTCTATTTTTGTTTGGTGTCACAGTGAAATCCTAGATTACACAGTACAATGTCCACACGACCACCAACTGTGCAAAAGACCAAGAATCTCTATATTATTAAATATCAAATTAAAGTTTTCCTTCTATATACCTGCAGATTGTACGTACAAATGGCTCTGAACTGCTTGTTTATAAAGACGAGATCAAGAAGGTTGTCAAGTCAACTATCCACCTCAAAAACAAAGAAGCAGCTACTCTCTCAGCTAAGGTACTAAGATATCATTATTCATTGTATAACCGTTGCTGGGTAAGCTTGATGAGCTCAGTCTTTGAAGCCTTTTACATTGTTATTAACTAAGCACACCATCCAAACACTTTTGAAACCAAACAAAAAACAGCTTGTGTTATTGCAGATATTTTTAGTTCAATCTTGATGTATCTTATTCTGATACCTAAAAGCAAAACAATAAATATTTGTAGAGATTCTATTGTTTATATTCTCAATTGTGATAATTATGTTGGATTAGTACGTAGGACTATAATACATGTATGAGTCTAATTGGTATTAAATGTTTTGGTCATTGAAAAAGCAAATTATCAATTAGCCAACTACATGTATAGCAAGAAATTAACTGCAGCTGTTTGTTTCTTTCCTCAGCTTCTAGAAAACCTACTACGCCCTCTGTCATATATCTATCCACTTGAATGGAGAAGTTTACTGGGTGATTTTGGAAAATCCCCCAAAGAATATCTGTTTATCAGGGTATGTTGGCAATACAATACTGAACTATATATTAAAGCTGTCTAATATTGTGACATGGAAATAAAGGCTTCTTGACAAATGTGTTCAGACAAAACATGTTCACTTGACTTTATACTGTAAGCTCTCTTCTGTTCGGACCATCACAACATGGAGATGATCCTGAAAGAAGGGCAACATGCAGTATACACTTTTTGGCCTACTCTATTGCCTAACTAGAAAACTTACTGCAGCAGTCAAAACATTACGGTCTAACCAGTGATAACATCAATTTGAGTGTCACAAGACTGGTATTTTAATTAATCCTTGATTGGAATTTAAAGTATAATAATTTATCATTCAAATGCAGAAGTATAATTGTGAAATCAAACAATCCTTTCTTACATAATTATGCATACATACATGTATACACTTTTTGTTTTGTCTTATGTTCATACCTTCTAGGCTAACAAAAGATATTGTCAGACTTATAGACTTTTGTTTATTCACACGTATAATTACATTTTACAACAATGATATAACAAATAGTAAAATACAATTACATTCTTTATAAAATATACTATCTGTAGAGTCACAGATATAAGAAAAAAAGAAAAATGTGTGTAGTACACACATGACCTTTGTTATTCATTGTTTGTATTCAGGATTGGGGCAAACCAGGAGATCTTTACAATCTAAATATACAATGGCACATCCCGTCTAAAGATGAAACCCTTTTTGCCAAGGAAATATTGGATAACTTCTTACAAACAGAGATGAAGAGAGTTGATAATTTTATTGGTGGATCTCAGACTCTAACAAGGTAATAAATTGGAAATATTGAGTACTTGTAATACTATTAATTATTAATGCTTTGACTATTGTGTAGAATGATATGTAAATGTTTAAATACATGCTCACTCAGTGTTAATATATTGAGTGTTTGTGTGACTGTAAACCTTCCCTTCCCTTCCTTTCCCTTTCAATCCCTTCCCTTCCCTTCCCACCCCTTCTATTTCTTTCCTGTCCTTCTCTTCCATTCCTTTTCCTTTGCTTCCCATTCCTTCCCTTCTCTTTCCTTTCTTTATCCATTCATTCATTATATCATTCATTTGTTCCTTCACTAGTTTTTCTAAAGTAATAGTAAGTAATAATACATATTATGTTTGTTTAGGGAGGAACTTCAGCAAAGTCTACGGGTCATACAAAGCTGTCTGTCAGGTGGAGTATTGTTACTGCCTACATGGGACAAACCTCCTTTAACAGACATGTAAGTCAAATATCAATTATTTCCTGTGGTATTCACTAGATTATGATTTAGATATTATCCGCCTAACAGTGAAAATCACTGGTTATTTTATGTCTTATTTGACATACCAATACCCTATTGCCACTTACAAGATTTGTCCATATTGCACTGTTGAATTTAGTAGGTGTGTTTTTGTGTTTCAGAGGAACCAAGACAATGGTAAACCGTGGAAGGTTTCATTATACAGTGTCTGTGCAGCCTACAGGTACTTATGTATTGATGGTTTCTAGTTATATGACAATATTGTTACTTATAGTTTTTCTTTTCTTAGATGTCGACATGGGTGATAATTCAAGAGAAAATATAGCTGTGTTAATGCACAAGCTTGTTGGTGAGTCATGCATTGGTGATAATAGAACATGCAAATGTGTATATGTCAAATGAAGTCAGCATGTATGCTTTTTTCTCAACCCACAAGCTACTGAAAATCGTTCATAAAGGTAGTTTTGAGCAAATCTATAAATGTTTTTGTTGTCACTCATCTGTTTTACTTTGATTAATTCAAGTGAAGGGTGCTACTTACTGAAGCATTTTGCTACATTATACACACACCTCATTAGCATGTTAAAATGTGGTTTTACAATAGTTAGAATGATGATGATGATATACATGTAGGTCTGATGATGATAGTCATCTGAATAAAAACTCTTATTGAGGTGATAATAACGACATTCAAAGATAGTTATTACTATACAATAATAATACTAAAGATGATAACGATGACATTAATGATGAACAATATTTCTACTAGTTCCATTATTGCCTAAACCTAACAATACTATTGTCTAACACAGAACATTTACTATGCCACCGTGAAGACGACACCAAAGCCTTACAGATTATTGTCAGGGTAAGACTATTTTGACTTAAACACTTCAGGTATAACAGGCACTGAGGACATATCAGTTAATTGTGGAAGCTTTAATGGACTTATAAACGGTCATAATGTTGACATGCAGTTGTTAGGGTTAAAAGTGGAACCACATTTTAATGTCCTACCCTGGAAGACAACACCTAGGCCTGTTGTTAATACTAGACCAGGCCTGTTGTTAGTACTAGACCAGGCCTGTTGTTAATACTAGACCAGGCCTGTTGTTAGTACTAGACCAGGCCTGTTGTTAATACTAGACCAGGCCTGTTGTTAGTACTAGACCAGGCCTGTTGTTAGTACTAGACCAGGCCTGTTGTTAATACTAGACCAGGCCTGTTGTTAATACTAGACCAGGCCTGTTGTTAATACTAGACCAGGCCTGTTGTTAGTACTAGACCAGGCCTGTTGTTAATACTAGACCAGGCCTGTTGTTAGTACTAGACCAGGCCTGTTGTTAGTACTAGACCAGGCCTGTTGTTAATACTAGACCAGGCCTGTTGTTAATACTAGACCAGGCCTGTTGTTAGTACTAGACCAGGCCTGTTGTTAATACTAGACCAGGCCTGTTGTTAATACTAGACCATTTCCACTATGTGTCTTCATATTGTTCTCTACATATTTCTTAGATCTACGAGTCACTGCTTCTTCATTCAATTGGTCAAAGAGATGAGTTTGATGTAAGATGGCGTGGTGCAGGTGCTGTCAAGAGAGCCATGGAAGATAAGGTGTGGTGTACTTTGTTGTTTTTTTGTTTATAACTATTGATCATTTGTGCCATCTCAGTTTTGCTTCCCTTTTTGTTTTGTCTTTTTTTGTTGGTTGTTTATTTTTTGTTTTTATTTTTTGTTTTGTGTTTGTTTGTTTTGTGTTTCCAATTGTTGAGGATCCTTGGAAAGTCTTTCTACCATTATTTTAAATCTGTGAAACTATCTCTCCTTGTTGTTTGTTATCCATTAGCCAACTGATCTATTCAATGGTTGTTCTTTAGCTTGCAGGCAAGAAGAAACATGTACGTGCACTGTTAATTGAGCGAGTCCAACTACAACATGAGGTAATATTTGATGCTATATTCTATGGTTGGTATATTTTACAGTATTTCACACAATGATGAAAAGCCCCTTAAATCAAATGTCCTGTATATTACAAATGTAGGGACCCAAATATAGGTGCATCTGATGCAATCCAACATGATTGACAATAGTTATATATACGTTGTATTTCTATACATCTTTTGATAACATGATGATGGACCTTTTCGGTAATCAAACAATTTTAGCAATTGTGAAATGCAAAAGCTCGAAATAATTTTCAGATTTGAACATATGAGCTTTGCAGTACTGGTACAATGTCTACCAACCAAGCTGTGAAGCCATTTTTGTTGGTGGTAGGCTGACATTTTGTTGAATTATATTTTGTTGTTAATTTTAGATGCGCATCTTGGACAATGTTTCATCTCAGATGACAACCTTACATAAAGTGTTACTAGATGACCTCTTCACCTTGGCAACCAGTGAATACACTGAGGTATGTCTCCATGGTAACCATAATATGGCCACAAGTAGCACATTTTTAACATGAATAGATATGTACTGTTCGTCATTGAAAGCATACATTGCAGTGTAACTGAGGGTTATCTTTACAGTTACTGGATAGTTAGGGAGTGGTTATTAATTACTGGGTATTGGGGGGAAGGGGGGGGGGGGGGGGGTCCATAAATTAGGAAGGAGAGCTAAGATTTTTTTGGCTCTTGTTTAGGAATCTGTTTTAGCGATGCAAGTTGTGTTTAAATTAATTCCCAATTCGCCAATTGGAAGTAGCCCATTGGAAAGGATCTGAAAGGAGAGTAATATTTTTCGAGGATATCTTGGTAGGGCCAATATTGAGTTTTTGACTTTGGTTATAGATATTTCACATGTATGACCCCCCACTACCAGCTGGGATAATTGTCAATGACCACTTCCAAACTCTAAAGATTCCCTCTTGCAACAAAATTAGTATTTCTTGAGACTACACACACCTAGACAATAACAATTCACCGTCATACACCTGGATAAAGCCATTTATTCTCATTATATGTTATTTTTAGGTCCGCATCAAAGCCCAGAAAGTGATGGGCATGTCTATTGAGGTGTTTGATTACTATGCTAGATCAATGTTCCCATCTATTCTTGCTAACCTGAAGGATGATGAAAGTGTTTCGCATGAAGCATTCAAGGTTAACGACTATCTTATTGTTATATTTTTTGATATTGTTATTTTCAATTGCACATCAAATAATTATTGCATCGTTTTGTTTGATTGTTTGGTATGTTGATTGTAGTAGTGGTGGTGTTTGTGATGCTACTGGTGGGTTTTAAATGTGGAAGTTGTTTTCCCTACATGCTACACTCTGTTTTACTACAAACACAATACACAATTGATACCTTACAATTGATATCACTGCTATCATTGTTAGTAAGCAATACTAAACATTGCAATGTATTTCATATAGGGTGTACTTCACATCTTGCTGAACAATCGTATGCTCTACCTGGTAAACCACTACTGGGAGATCATGAAGGATTTGTGGCCAGCAATAATACAGGTGAATTATGTTGTAATACGTTATTTAAGTTATTATTGTTACTCCAATGTCTTCCTTAGTAACACAGTCTAATTGCCAATATTCAAGAAGAACTCTGCATGGCTTGACTTTGGAACAATGTATTTTTTAAATCTGTAACTGAACTGACTGATGTTTTTACATATGCATTGTACTCCGCTAGGTTTTTCCTAAAACGGTGACCCTGTTTATGACAGAAAAAAACAAATTCGTATACCCTGTTTATGACAAGGGATAAAAATGGGACCCTGTTTATGACAGTTTAGGACCCTGTTTATGCCGCGAAAACGTGCTGAATTTCACGAAAGACGAAATAAAAAATAAAAATAAAAAAAATAAATAAAAAAAATAAATAAAAAAAAAATAAATAAAAATATACCCTGTTATATACCCTGTTTATGACAGAAAGCTCGAAAAACCGTACCCTGTTCAGCGGATCATACCCGTATAGTAAATATATGGGAGTAACCCCCCCCCCCCCCCCCCCCGGGGTTGTACTCCCGACGTTTCCAACATCGTCGTTGTCATACATACAAGTATTCGGTGGGATCAAAGTACATGTTTTCTTTCTTTTTATTTGTCTGTTTGTTATTTGTGTAGGCTAACCATTCGGAGAAGCCAAGCATCACTACTTTAATCAGTAGCCTAGGAGATAAAATGATCAAGAAACACGACACTGTGGGTGTTATACGACAGGTAAATCATACATGTAAAACGTCATGTGGCATTCGATATAACGAGCATGTAATGGTGTTAGTAACAGCACTTGTGTTGAGACTAAACCCTGAATAAACAGCTGACGACCTTATTGTCTGTCATAAACGGCTTTTATTTCTTATTTGTCATATACATAGTGTAGTTCCTACTATTTGTATTATACATTGACCTAGTAGTATTGATGCCTTTCTTTTTCTTTGGGAGGAACACGATTTTTTTACCCATATTTAGGGGGGAGGGCACCATTTTTGGGCCCTCGTTTTAGACATTCCCCAGTCCTACTATTACAGCGTGACGCGCGGTACCGTGGCCACCCAAGAAACGTTGCCAATCAGCGTGCGAGAATCTGTTTTTTTTTATTGACAGGATCGTCTGCGCATCAACAGATTATCGAAAGTAGGGAACCTATTTAAAACAAAGTGGCGAAGATGAGCGAGGTTTTTATGTGGTTAAGGAACTTTGTTTGTGGTTTGTAGTTAAGAAGTTTGTTGGGTGGCCACAGTAACGTGCGTCACACTGTAATATGATACATTTAGATCCTAGTATTGAAACATTACCATGGCTCTAGGTACCAGAAAACGCCATACTATGTGCAAAGGCCATCATGGAGTCTAGTTATCCAGCCCCTAAGACGTTCAAAGGAGATCCTAACCACTCTGTAATACCAACTAATACTGAGCTACAACAAGCTGAGTTAATGTACAATGAAACCAATGAAAATAACCTCAGGTAAGCATTGCAGTGATGGGGATGAATGTATGTATCACTGCTGTGGGGCGTGTGGGGCATGGATCATATGTGAGTTCAGGGTTTTGGTATTACATTGCTCTCCCCCTTGCAACAAAGGTTTTAAGATTCTCCAAATTCCAAAAATCAATATGTAGGTCGATACAATATCATGTGCTAATTAAAAAATGTGCCGAAAATACTGAATATAATAGACCTCTTTACCTCCGTATGCAAATTGGCCATTTCAAACCACGTGACATCTCCTTGAGAATATTTCTTTTATGATGAACGTGTTATATCATTTACATGTGAAAGAATCAACTCCCAAGGGTAGATCTGAAATGGGACAACAAACAAGGATGGTAAAGAGGTCTATTGTAATGTTGTGTTAGATACTTCAATATTACTACTACTGGCTGGGTAGACTGGGACTTTCATTATCACAATATATAAATAAATGTACATTGAATTTTGCCTTTGATGTTATTACTATTATTAGCACTTGTCATCGTAATATATCAACATTTTTTCTCTTTTGTTAGGAATTATAACGAGCTTGTTGAGAAACTTACAGTACTATTGGAAAACGACACTCTGTAAGTGATTTACATGCATGCAAAATTACTATTATGGCTGGCGAAATATAAGATATAAACCACAATACTATCATTGTCATCATCAGTACAATCATCATCATGATTATAACAATTATAATAATAATCATTATATTACCATTGTTCAATTATGATGATGATTACTTTGATAGTATTGTGATAATAATAGTACTGAAAATGATGACGATGATAGTATTGTGATGATAATATTACTGAAAATGATGATGATAGTATTGTGATAATAATAGTACTGAAAATGATGATGATAGTATTGTGATAATAATAGTACTGAAAATGATGATGATAGTATTGTGATAATAATAGTACTGAAAATGATGATGATAGTATTGTGATAATAATAGTACTGAAAATGATGATGATAGTATTGTGATAATAATAGTACTGAAAATGATGATGATAGTATTGTGATAATAATAGTACTGAAAATGACGATGATAGTATTGTGATAATAATAGTACTGAAAATGATGACGATGATAGTATTGTGATAATAATAGTACTGAAAATGATGACGATGATAGTATTGTGATGATAATATTACTGAAAATGATGACGATGATAGTATTGTGATGATAATATTACTGAAAATGATGACGATGATAGTATTGTGATGATAATGGTACTGAAAATGATGACGATGATAGTATTGTGATAATAATGGTACTGAAAATGATGACGTTGATTAATCTATCTGTGATGATGATGAAGATTAAATTATCATGATAGTAGTGATTGGAGTTATTCCGTGTTAGATGCTTTCGATACTGTAGAGATGCAAATGTGCATTATAGAATTATCTAGTGTTTCTTAGAACAAAGCTTATCACACCTTACTGATTCACATTTGCATCTCTACGGTATCGAAAGTGTCTAACACGGAATAGCTTGATTGAATCGCCATTATTATAACTATAACAACATAGACAACGACAGTATTATTGATTTCTAGACGATGGCGTTACCTACAGCTCTGTTTTAACTTCTTGAGGACCTTGATTCGTTACGATCACCCGATGCCTCCAAGAACTATAGCATTGTTTGCTGATAAACTAAATCACGACGCACTTGCCATCAGAAAGGTAAAATATATTTTATAACACATTATACACACATGTGATGTTAATTATGTATAATTATAAAAAATGTTAATTAATTATGTTAATTTCTATTTAGGACGGTCCATTTTAATGGGGAGGGGTCCCAATCTTCGCTGTGCTAAATGTTTTCCCAAGCTGCGCAGTTTGCAAATCTGTTTTTTCATAAATCGCTCCATATTTTTTCACTGGAAAAATCTTGCTCTATATTGTTATGGAGGCTACAAGCCTTAGATATATATTTTTTGGATGATCTCCATGCCTCCTTTCCCTTCCTTACCCCTAACGGATATATTTGTGACTTTATTTCATTAGATGGCCATTTCTGCCGTTGGTTCTGTTTTAAAACAACAAAAAAGACCTCACATCAAAGTTGCCGTCAATCCTTATGCTGTTGGTAAGTGTCATCTAAATATCTTAAATTCCTCCGAAGTGATACATAAATAAATACAGAGAAAATAGTCACAAAATTCGAAATACTTCTAAAGCTATTTAAATGGTCAAAACATAGTTGTTTTCCATAAGAGGAATTGTTTTTTTCTTCTTCTGGTTTTGATTTTTAACGCCAAGTGATAACGAGCGTCGACCAGCGATTGACACTGAAGCTCAACTCAGAATGGTTATTTTTATGATGTTCGTTGTAATTTTCAAATGACAATTGAAGTGTAATGATAATGTGATTGGTTTTGTACTTGCAGCTGAAATACCCGAGCCAACAGAGAGTGTTATACAACCAGGTGATCGTCCTGACAATCTATGGTAAGTCTACTATACATACCTTTACATTATTCAGTACCCAGATTCTACTCGAGTCATTACTAGCGGCGCGGTTCTGAACGATCATAATGTGGTTCTTTTATGCATCCAATTGTTTCAACATAAGATTAACCTTATAGTTAAGTCCTCATTAAGAATTTCCATATTTGTTGTATGCTCAAACTATTGTGTACTAGTACGAGGCTAGTCAGTCTGGAACAATAGTTCAACTGAATTGGTTCCTTTATTTAGCTTTCTGTAATATGTTTTTGTTTTGCAGGCTCCACTTCGGTTCTCATAATCTACCTAAAACACAGGAGACCTGGGATCGATGCACATTCATTGATAAAACACACTGGGGGTACTATACTTGGCCTAAGTAAGTCCATGCGATGTTTTCCACTCAATCATGATAATAGTTGGAAATAACTAGGTGATACAAGAAAATGCAACTAGCCAATCAGCGCGAAGCTAACAAGCTCAAGTTGTTAGCATAACCCATGACAGGAAAAAATTGCGCACCAAAACATGCCTCAGTAGAGTAGGGTACAAATCATTTTTTTCAGTCAGAAAAATCGAAACTAAAACTCAGAAAACTTTTAAAAATCAATATGCAACAATATTTACAACGTGATATCACCATTATCGTCAATAAAATAAAATCATTCTTGAAAATGTAAAGCATCAAATAAACTTTTTTTAATACGTCGTGGCTCCCCTCCCTCGAAATGATAATTGGTCAGTGTGGGTTTTGCATAGATTTAGAAGCCATTAGGGACGACAGTCAACTTCACGACTTCAAAAGTTCATTGAATCGTCGTTCAAGTCCAAAATATCTCAAGAGAAGCCATTCTAAATCTTTTTCGTTAGTTCTCGTTTCTTCTAGAAGAACAAGTGATGCCAGCTGTGCAGCTCTGACAAGTTGAAACGAGTCGAAACAAAATTCGCAGTTATAAACACGACTCTGCGAACCCTGATGAAAGGAGCTCGACTAAAGCATGTATATATTATATTATATCAAGGTGCAAAGAAGTTTCACATGAACATTACACTCGTAATCCGTTGTATATTTTCTTCTTTCAATATATTCAAAGACCTTCGACACGTACTGTTTTATGAAAATAAAAAAAATATCGAAATACATGCGAATATTGGTTGAATGAACGGCGAGCTGGGGGTTTTCCCTTCGTTTTATTTATGTTTATATACAATGCCACATTACAAAAATGCACGGGCTCAAGGCTAACAACTTTGGTGAATTCGTATGCAGGCCTGGTCGCAAATACATTACCTAGAAATCAGAATATAGTTGTTGCTCATTAAGGAGATTCCGTAGTTTTGCATTGCGCACGCTCTACTGCGCACAATTTTGACCAGCGAGAGCGCGCGCTACAGCTCGCGCACCTTGCGCGCGCTATGTCGGTATTACTAAAAGATCACAATTCGTACATTCAAAGTGCCATAGCGCCAAAACGAATACGGTGACCTATCTTTTTTATTTTATTGAATTAAAGATATCCACGTTTTCAAATACATATCTGAGTTTGAATAAAAATCTATGTCCAGATTTCGAGATATTTCAAGAATTGTGGTAATATTGTGCTACCCAGGTGTTCGCGAACGATACGCTCGAGTAACTTCGAGTATTGCTTTATCGCTATTATCTTTTAACAGGTTCACTTTTCTATCCAAGTTTTGTGTGTGAATGAAGATTTGGGGTGCTAAGATGAAATAAAACCTGATATTTCAATCCTAATATCAAAAAAGAGTATCATTTAATCGCCTTTTATTCTCATTTTATACATCGAAATATTACTCCCGCGCGCCGTCGAAATGAGTAACTTTGACGTGATCTAGTGCCAAAACCAACACGGTGACCCCCCTTTTTTATTTTATTTTTGAAATGCCCATGTCTTAAAGTATAACTGTACAAAGTTTCAATAAAAAGTTATGTCAAAATCTATTACTACGGAATCTCCTTAAGTACAACCAGGTGGTATAACCGCGTTTTTTCGTTTTACGAGGTCGCACACGCTGTGTTCGAATTTTCTTTCATGCCGCAAGCAGTTGCAGTGATTCTTGGCCTTGATAATGGATAAGCACAATCGCGATCCCTGTTAGCCTCCTCCGCAGGTATCTCTTACATCTCTTTTCATCGGATTCCTGTGGTGAGGAGAAAAAAAACGAGCTCCTCCCTCACTCTCGGCCCCAATCTTCCTTCTCTCGGAAATCCCATAGGAATCCCAAATGATAAAAAGGATTGCATAGTTGTTAATTGTTACTGCATATGCTCGACAATATCAAGATATGTTTTCGAGCATGCTCAGTAAAAAATGACTATGGGAAAAGCATTATTATAAATTGAGGATACATTGAATAATTACCGGTCTTTGTGGTGGAACTAATACATCTTTATTTGTATTGTAGGAAACTATTGACGTACGCACCAAGTGACCAACAACCTGCTTTGGGGAGAAAACGAGAAGAGATGTCTGAGGTACATAAGAACTTTAGCCTAAGAACTTTAACTGTTTGAAAACATTGATATTTTCACTCGCGTTGAAAATAGTCATGTCCGTCGTCTCTTATAGGCTTTTCTTCCAAAATGAGACGTTGTCGGAATATTTATTATTTTGTGTCCGTCTCTTAGGCTTTTCTTGCAAAGTGAGACGCTGTCGGAATATTTATTATTTTGTGTCCGTTTCTGAGGCTTTTCTTCCAAAATGAGACGTCGGATTATTGATTATTTTGTTTCTTTACAGGGAGAACGAGAGATATTTGACAGGTTCTCACAAGCAGAGTTCGTCAAGCAGTTTATAGAGTTTTTATCACTGGAAGATCGCAAAGGAAAAGACAAATTTAGCGTGAATCGTTTCTTGTTGTTTAAGGTTGGTAGTTAAAGAATCAAAGGATTATTCAAATAATCAGGGAGGTTTTATTGAAGAATTAAAAAGCGCGCGCGCGCGTGCTGTGTGCAGTTATAATGCACGCGTGGATTGACAGAACGCGAGAAGTGTCTTCTTCGCGTCGTGTTTCTCAACACTTCTCGAGTGTTCTGACATTCCCCAACTGCACACAGCTGCTCAAAAAGCGAGCTTTCTATTTCTTTTATAAAATACTGTGTAATTAGTAGTACTGTGTAAGTAGCACCATGTTTTATACTGTGTAATTATTTCTAAGTTTGTATGTGCCACTTTCATATAAAGCACGTGCCCATCTGTGTTATATGTTTGTTTGGTTTGCTCATGGCTGTGTTTTGGATTGTTAATATGTGGTTAGTTATTTAATGTATTGATAAATATATTGTTTACAGGGGTTGTTTCGTAACTTCGACGACTCATTTCTGGATCTGTTTAAACCACATCTTGAACGTCTTACAGTCGATCCACAGGTACGATTTACTATTTAACAGCCGCAAAAGAAAATGTTATCTAAGGCATGTAAACGGCGCGCGTGGCTATGTTAGACTGTGATATAAATACACTTGGAGCTGTATAGAGCAAAAAAGAAGTTGTACAGAAACGCGAGGTGTAGCTGAGTGTTCCTTTGACTTCTCGAGTGCTGTTCATAGTACAGTATATAGAAACAAACGGACGATAAACACGGTAGCCAATCAGAGCGCGAGTAGTATCTCGAATAGTATATATATAGTAATAAATAATTTCTTTCCCACAGGAAAGCTCTCAACGATGCGCTGTAGAAATCATTGCTGCCCTTATAAGAGGATCCAAACACTGGACATTTACTAAGGTATTGCATAGAATGCCATAAAGAAGTAGTAGACATTTACTAAGGTATTGCATAGAATGCCATAAAGTAGTAGTAGTAGACATTTACTAAGGTATTGCATAGAATGCCATAAAGTAGTAGTAGTAGACATTTACTAAGGTATTGCATAGAATGCCATAAAGTAGTAGTAGTTGTTTGTCGTCGTTTTTCTTCTTGTAATTTTCCTTTGCTGTTCAAATTTATTTCATTCTTACTGCTGCTGCTGCTGCTGTTGTTGTTGTTGCTATTGTTGACGATGTGTATTGATATTGTTGCTGTAGTAGTTGTAGTTGTTGTTGACAGTGTTACTGCCCCTGACATAGGTATTAGCGCCCTTGTCATTGACAGTGTTATAATGCTATTACTGTGGTAGCTGGCGTCATTCATTTACTGGTGAATGTTTATTCTTCTGATAACTTCTCAGTGAATTATAATTGCTTTCATTAATGATTTTTCTACAGACCAAAGCCATGTGGGACTTTTTAATACCGTTGCTGAGGAAAGCAATTCCTTCGATAACCGTCGAATCGTTAGAAGACTGGGGTACTTGTATGGCGACTGCTGTCGTAAGTACATTATTTCCCCTAGAAAGGTTCAAAGGGAAGAAAGAAGCGAATGCTTGGGTTCGAAGCCCGAGTAGCGCACATCCTGGTTTAACTATTAACAAAACCTTTAGAGTTATAGTCTTGGTTTAGTGCTATAATCGAGCCTTGAACAACCAGGCGATAGCATTAGGTCCTCTTATAACCTAGAAGCATTGCTAGGGTAAAGTTAGGATAGAAGTTGTGCCCACTCTGCCACTATGGTAGAAGCTCTAGATATAGAAATCTCGCTGTTTTAGAATAATTGAATGACAGGTTTTAATAAGAGTTGTATTTCAGGAAAGCCGAGATCCACGCCGTATTCACTGGTTGTTAGATGCATTGCTGGACGAGCCTCTCTCTGGTGAAAGTGGTTCATTTGCTGATGCAAGGTATGTATATCTTGTTCAATCGTTACAAACAAATGCATACCAATACATAGTTACATTCATAAACTTTATCGTTGAATTAACAGTGGAACACAAGTTTTCTTCTGTTTTTCTAATTCATTTAATTAATTTGATTAAGAATATATGTTTCACATGATAAATTATTACAACTGATCACGATCACTCTCCAATAACCATCTCCAATATCATCCTCTGTATCTCTACAAACATTATCATAATCATACTTTTTCTTATTTTCAGTCGTCTTTATCTGATACAAGGAGCTCTTTGTCAACAAGAATGGCGAGTAGCTGAACTTCTTGACAAGTTACTGTCCATTATATTGTTTCGTCTTGGACACTCCTACAAGAACGTTAGAGATCGATCAGGAAGGTAAGGAATATGTTGAAATGAACGAAAAAACGAAAGGGAGAAAGAAAGAAAGAAAGAGAAAGAAAGAGAAAGAGAGAAAGAAAGAGAGAAAGAAAGTGAGCAAGAAAGAAAGTAAAAAACAATAGGGAAAGCAAAAAAGGAGGACGAGAAATAAGGTTAGAATAAATTGAGGAGAGAAACGACAACAAAAGTGGTACATGTTCAGTTTAGTTCCCCTATTCATAACTGTTTAACTTTGTTTATCGCCCTCAGTGTCCTATGTAGCATCTTTATGTACGACATTCAGTTACCCAATTCACTACCAACACGATCTCCAAGGAGACATGACTTTGTGAACAGTATCATCCCTCGTCTTGAATGTTTAATGAAACTCACTACAATAGAAGATGGTGCCAACCCTACCGCTGGTGTCGACATGGCAAAGGTCAAGGAAGGATCTGCTGAAAGTGAAGCAGTTAGGCTACTAAAGACAAGTAAGTGTCTCTCGTGTACACTTTTATCTATCTATTTGGTCATTAAAATATGCTTTCCTCTTCATCGATCCCTTGTTCTCAATACTCCAGTATCACGTTATCTATCACCGCTGTACTTTTTGACAAAAGGCGCATTTGTACAGGCTAAGCCTCGATTTGTTGTTAGTAAAATATTTACAATTTCAAACAAAGTACGGAAAATCACATTTGAATTTTCGCCGAATCGCGCGGCGGTTATCCCTGTACAAATGCGCCTTTTCAGCGGTGCTAGAAGACACGATACTGGAGCATTCTATATTTTCACCCTAGATTACCTCTTCCAACCCTCACACAGGGATCCCAATCCACTAAAAGAGCGATGTGCAGAGTTAAGTCCAATGTGTTTTTCTTGTATTTCAGTTACCAACTGGCTGCTAACCCATGCAGTTCGAGCTCTCAATAGTTGTTCTGAGGAGTTTTTTAATCTACTGCCTTGTGTGAGTATAAACAAAATGAATTATTCAATTCAAATGAAAGTTCTCGATTAATTAAAGTTTTTTTAATAGGTTATTCTATTTGATTCTCAAGAGGAAGACCCGGAGCTACAGCATCATTGTCGTAATGTATGTTCAAACACTGTTAGTTTTGAAAAAAGACCTGTCAGAGTAAATAGTTACTCAGGCTACCCCGCAGGGGAGCCTGAGTCTAGGTTTACCTTATCTATCTATGGGTCTATTGTTGTGTCGAGATTACACATGACATAATGCCACAGGTAAACCACAACTACTCTATGACGTAGCCTGAGTAAACGCACTAAGTGCGTCTAGTTCTAATTATATTTTTCCCCGTGAGTTGAGGTGAATATCAACGAATAATAACCAAGTCGAGGTTATTTTTCACCGATATTTATCGAGTCTGAGGAGAATAGTTGTTTTAGTATAAATACAAAGATAATTATCTCAAAAATTACAAATAACCAGTCTTTTTGAAGAAAAACAGTTCATCTTTTATTTCTAAAAGCGCGCGCAAAATATATACCGAAGTAATAATAAATAATAATAATAACTTTATTTTATATAGCGACAATTACAAAAGCTCAAAGTACTCAAACTTATCAACGTGCGACTTTCTCGTTCAGTGGTTGCCTGCGTATTTATATTAAAATAAAATAACCTATCACCTGCGTATTTATATTAAAATAAAATAACCTGAACAATGAGACAACAAGTTGATATTTTTCTGAATATTTTTGTATTCAACAAAGTTTTTTTAAAGTTTTAAACTTATGTAAACTTAAAGTTTCTTATTTCAAGCAATTGGTTTTGTTTGCAGACTGTCAGTTACATGGCTCAAGTAGAACTACCCAAGGAATTACTGCCAGTTGCACTTGAATCAGTGAAAAAGGTACCAAACATAACTATTGTTTCATCTCTCCGTTTATTCATCCATTCCTTTATCCATTGATTCATGTTTTCCTTCCATTTCTACATAGTTTGATAACAATGTACTGAGATATTTGACTGTATTTCTATATTGTTCATATTTAGATTGCAAGTCAGAATCTTTGGTACGCAAGGAAGAGCATTCTATCTTATCTACAGGTATATGTCTAGGCAAATTTCCGACTTTCGATCTTTTCTCGCTTTTTAGCTGTCTATCTGCATTGCTACTTTTATCTGTCTGTTCTTTGTCTGTCTGTCCGTTCTGTGTCTGTCTGTCTGTTCTGTGTCTGTCTGTTCTGTGTCTGTCTGTCTGTCTGTCCGTTCTGTGTCTGTCTGTCTGTTCTGTGTCTGTCTGTCTGTCTGTCTGTTCTGTGTCTGTCTGTCCGTTCTGTGTGTGTCTGTCTGTTCTGTGTGTGTGTGTCTGTCTGTCTGTTCTGTGTCTGTCTGTTCTGTGTCTGTGTGTCTGTCAGTTCTGTGTCTGTTCTGTGTCTGTCTGTCTGTTCTGTGTCTGTCTATCTGTCTGTCTGTCTTTTCTGTGTGTCTGCCTGTCCGTCTGTCTGTCTGTTCTATGTCTGTCTGTCTGTCTGTCTAGAAGTTTTTAACATTATCTTATATTGACTTTTATGATATAAATCGACCTTCATGTGAAACAATTGTATTATTGATGGAAATTTTACGGGTATAAATAAAGTATATCTATCTGTTTGTTCTGTCTGTCTGTCTATCTGTCTGTCTGTCTGTCCTGTCTGTTTGTTCTGTCTGTCTGTCTGTCTATCTGTCTATCTGTCTGTCTGTCTATCTGTCTGTCTGTCTGTCTGTCCTGTCTGTTTGTTCTGTCTGTCTGTTTGTTCTGTCTGTTCTGTCTCTCTGTCTGTCTCAATTGCTCATTGTGCTTTTGTTTTTATATCGACGTCTCTGTTTGCATCTTTATATTTCTGTCAATGTTTTTGTTATCCTTTCCCCGTGTATCATTGTCTATTTAATGTGCTATATATCTCTAACATGACGCGTTGTTTATTTTAGTTAATGGTATTCACCAACCAATTTTACATCAACCAGAATCCTTCCTACATGAAGGAGATACAAGAACTTTTGTTTGGATTACTGCTAGATGAACGACTCGAGGTATCAATAATGAAGCAAAATGCTATTTTAAATATTTTAGGTTTCAACTCTTTCAGTGTCGATTCAGTGTCTTCCTTGTAGACAGAGCTCTCCTTTCCTTCGTCGTATCGACCAGAGAGAAAATATTAAGCCTCCAGTCGATACAGGGAATATGCTGCGGCATCTACCAGCACGAAAGTCGATCACTAGTGTTGTAAGCTATTTTGTTGGTCGTAAAACGATTGTTGTATTGATAAGGCATCAGTTGGTTGACGTTTGCTTGTGTAAAAGCAGTTTTATGTAGCTTTAAATCATGAGAGAAGACAGACAAATCGTACGTCTTCTTTGGGGCTCATTTGATCCAAGTAATACGGGATATCGACGCTTTTTTAGGGGTTTAGGATCTTTCCTGTGCGTACCTTTAAGGGTTCTGACTCACAAGTTAATTACATAACATGACTCTGTTCGTGTAAGGGTCAGTTTTTCTGGGTTTTGTTACTAAAAATAATCTTATCTGCCAAGAACATCGCACAGTCGTGTCTTTAAGGGGTTGAATCAACAAGGCTATAATAAGACAACACACTTCACTTATGAATATGTAAACATGCCCTTAACAGCTCTCTTCACACGTATCCAGCTAAATTGAAATCTGTAAGGTATTGACTCGTTTTCAATGCGGATATATTTGTAAACGCTGACGTCATATAGTGCCCTGGTACGTGTAAAGAAGAGCATGCCAAAGACGAGGCAGAAATAGTGCCATTCCCACATGACGCATATGAAAGCAATGCAGTTATTTTAAAGCATACCGCTATAAACGAGTAAATGAATTATATCTAAGGACAAGGCAATTTCCTATATCAGACTAGGAAAAACAACTAATAAATTATCCATGGTCACCTACCAGCATGCTTCCTATATATCAGACTAGGAAAAACAACTAATAAATTATCCATGGTCACCTACCAGCATGCTTCCTATATATCAGACTAGGAAAAACAACTAATAAATTATCCATGGTCACCTACCCGCATGCTTCCTATATATCAGACTAGGAAAAACAACTAATAAATTATCCATGGTCACCTACCAGCATGCTTTGCGTTGTTAATTTCCTATATCAGACTAGGGAAAACAACTAATAAATTATCCATGGTCACCTACCAGCATGCTTTGCGTTGTTAATTTCCTATATCAGACTAGGGAAAACAACTAATAAATTATCCATGGTCACCTACCAGCATGCTTCCTATATATCAGACTAGGAAAAACAACTAATAAATTATCCATGGTCACCTACCAGCATGCTTTGCGTTGTTTATTTCCTATATATCAGACTAGGGAAAACAACTAATAAATTATCCATGGTCACCTACCAGCATGCTTCCTATATATCAGACTAGGAAAAACAACTAATAAATTATCCATGGTCACCTACCAGCATGCTTTGCGTTGTTTATTTCCTATATATCAGACTAGGGAAAACAACTAATAAATTATCCATGGTCACCTACCAGCATGCTTTGCGTTGTTAATTTCCTATATCAGACTAGGGAAAACAACTAATAAATTATCCATGGTCACCTACCAGCATGCTTTGCGTTGTTAATTTCCTATATCAGACTAGGGAAAACAACTAATAAATTATCCATGGTCACCTACCAGCATGCTTTGCGTTGTTTATTTTGATTTGATTGTTATTATTCATTCGCAGTCAGTCGTAAATACCCAATCGTAAAGTACCCAATAGTAAAAGCGTAAATACCCAATCACATAGTAGAAGATATCAAAATGTCTGAATGTGTGATTTTCATGGTCCACGAAATTCGCCGTTTTCAATTTCGTTGGGATCGCAAAGCATGCATGGATCGTTCGGAAGTACAGTAGACATTTTTTTTTATTTATATCTACCACAACAACATCTCGTTTTGGTCATATAACACAAACATGTACTACCAAAATATGCTATGAATAAATCGATAAATGCCGTGCAGAGAAGAAATACCGACATCCTTTGCAGCCTTCAGAGTGTGGACTATAGCATTGATTGAGACAACGATTTTGAAATAGTTGTATAAAACGATGCCTCATCTCACTTTAATTGTCTTTCGCGCGGTGCATGCTGGTTAGTGACCATGAGTCTGGGTATTCTCATATGCAGTGAAATGTTGGATACATAAAACTGAGAACTGTCCAATAACGATGAATGAATCGATGAAACCCTCTACACAGCACTTGTATTAGAACAATAACTAATATCTTAGAATGTATGATACTGCGTACAGTAACTATGTATGTACTAACTATGATTTACATTAATTATGATTAACATTAACTGGTATATCTTGTTGTCAATAGGTCCGTGAGATGGCTGCTGACACGTTCAGCGGTTGCCTGCACTACGGAATGTTCACGCTTGGCAAAGATATACAGGTTAGTTAATACTAGACGACATGCAAACTAATGAACAAACAAGAACATAAGAAGACAAACGTACTAACAAACAAGCAAAAAAAACCTTGATACTGAGAAATAAATTAGGTTACTAATTAATTCATTATATAAATATTGTATATCGATAATTTGATGTTGTTCAAAAGGATAAGTTTAGAAAGATGGCCAAGACCAAGTTGAACAAGAAGAGAAAGGCTGGAACGTCAAATGACAATGGACGTGATGAAAGCGGTAAGTTTATTTTCGTTTTTCATTTATTCTATTATTTATTTATTTGTTCATTCGATTCAATATTCATTCATTTATCTATAGAATTATGTATTCCATCGTATTTCATTTATTCATTCATTTGTTTATTCGTTTATTCGTTCGTTTATTTATTTATTTATTTATTTATTCGTTCATTCAAATACAATTCATGTATCACTCCATGTTTACTAGTTTACTCCATGTTTATATGTTTGTTCGTTTTGATGTTTTGATGATAGCTCGTCTTCTCAAGCGTCATGCGGGTGTTCTGGGACTAGCAAGCTGTGTGAAAGCTTTTCCATACGATGTACCCACGTGGTTGCCTGAGATGATTATCGACCTGGGAGACCATCTACACGATCCAATACCCATTGAGGTAAACCACAACTCAACTCCACAACATTCCTGTTAATTCACTAAATCAACTCAACTCCACAACACTCTGTCAATTCCACTAAATCAACTCAACTCCACAACACTCTGTTTGTTAATTCACTAAATCAACTCAACTCCACAACACTCTGTCAATTCCACTAAATCAACTCAACTCCACAACACTCCTGTTAATTCACTAAATCAACTTAACTCCACAACACTCCAATCCACTCCACTTATATTTTTTTCAAAGTGATATGATGTTTGTGTTTCCACAGACGACTGTGAAGAACGCTCTGTCAAGTTTCCGTCGAACCCACCACGATAATTGGCAAGAACATAAGCAGATGTTTACTGAAGACCAGCTAGTAATGCTTACAGACTTACTGGTTTCACCATGTTACTATGCCTAATACCATTTACTACCTGGACCTTCAAGACCTTTTGCAACTTCTATTACATCAGGTCCAGTGACCCTTCGTGGTACGATATTGCCCTATCTTTAATTACATGGTCCTTCTTTGCTCTTCCTGGACTATTTGAGTCCTTCGTGGTCCCTTCGTGGTCCCTTCGTCGTTCGTGGAGTTTTTCCTGATGGATTGAGAGCGTTTTGGTCTTTCCCAGGAATATCTTGCCTTACTTGGCTCTTTCTGGTTGCCGGTATCCGTCCAATTCCCTCCTGTCAGTTCTTTACTGCACCTGCCTGGTCTGTTTTGGCCTGTTTTGGCCTGTCTTGGTCACAAGGACGTCAAGGAAAACAGATGTTATTATCGTGACGCATCTCAAACAAGCCTGTCAATCTGCGGTGACCTTGTCATGTGATCACTCTCTGAGTAATCACGTCTTGTACCACCACGCAACATTGTATGCATGAAGACACGACAAGAAACGTTTATAATTACATTATGCAGTTTGATGCCATGTAACCGTGGGGTGGGTGTTATGTTGTTTAAGAACATAAACACTATAAACATTGAAATGTTTCGACACTTTCATGCTTATATATTTGTACAATTGTACACATGATTTATTCAAGAACATTGTTTTCTTAGAGTGTAGTTATCAAATTTAGTTTGATATTTTAAACAACAATATATTATTATGTAAACTTTCGCTATTTTATTAATGTTCATTTTTTTCGGATTGTATTTTTGTTAGATGAACATTAAGTGATGAATACTTAGTTTTGAGAGGCTATTTTAATTTCGTTTTAACCATCACCTAGCTTTTATTGTGCTGTCATTAGATTATAAACAACCGCTGGTCGACATGTGTGTAGGCACAGGAAGAAGTCTGTAAGTAACATGAATATTCCAAAGCACTATTTCAGATCATTTATTCAAGTTCATGACAATCAAACTGTCGTTCCAAACAATGTAATCAGAAAATTGTCTTTTCTCGCCGAATTGTCACTCAAACACCAAAATGTTGGGATTCATTTGAGTGAGAAGCAAGAAACCTACAGTTTGCATACTTGAACTAAAAAGGTTGTTGGACAAGATAGACAGACTCGTACCCTGTCGCTTCGCTCTCTTTTTCAAGTTAACGGATCGCAGTGCATCAAGGGAAGACTGAATCCGGAAAGTGAACTTTTTCTTTTTCTTCCTCCTTGCGCGCGCCCGGGGAAAAAAAAGTTACGACTGGGTCCGAGTCTGCAAGATAGATAGCTTTTCCTGAACACCCTAGATGGGCATAGATGGAAACTACAAGTGATAGAACGCCTTAAATCTTTGGTATCGTTTATACTTATCACCTAAATTGTCTTTAACATTCTAAATGAATTAGAATCCATCTTCCATTTCTATATAGCTCATCTATAGTGTAACGCCAACCACTTGTATTGTTCCTGTTAAAGTAATGAAATACTCAATCCATTTCTTTACGTACGTATGTTATTCAATAATGAAAACCAATAAAATAATCTAATGTTATTGCAGTGTCATGGTTGTTCGATAAATCCCATCCCCCCCAAGATTTTTTTTTCGACCAGCGAGGTCTTGCACGTTTTTTTTTTTTTACAGAATTTTGTTCTCTGAAATTCAAAGCGAAAACAACTGTTTGTGTTTTGGTTAAACTTTTGAAAAGTCCGTTTTTCCGTTTTATTTATTAGTCCGGTACAACGCGCAGATACTTTGCAGCGAATTTTTTTACTTTCGGGCGATTTGTTCACTTTTTGTCGTGAAAACACACCGAGGTCGGTTTTGTTTTGGTATATTTTGTATACTGATACAAAGAGCGGAAAGTCGAGGGTTTTTGTTCTCTCAAAGTCTCGGATTTTCGTGTTTTTGATGCCTCAAAGTCTCGGATTTCCGTGTTTTTGATGCCTCAAAGTCTCCCCGGGAGTCTCGGATTTTCGTGCTTTTGATGTCTCGGAGTCTAGAATTTTTAAATACAATAAATGCATGAGCTGATATATTTCTAGAATCTCAGGCTCGGATTTTAAAATTTTAGCATTCGCTAACCCTCAAGGTTCTGCACGTTTTTTTTTTTTTTAGCTTGGCTCTGTGCAGGATTTATTTTTTAGGTGCATTGGCCTTGCACGTTTTTTATTTTGGGAATTGCCACCCCCCCCCCCCCCCCCCCCCCCCCCCCCCCCCCTTCCCCCAACTTCTAATGGTCCACCCCTAAAGAGAGTTTGTAGAGGGAGCCAATATCGACTTAATGGGAGTGGGGTAGGGATCGTTTCTGGTTTCTAACATGGCTGCGTTGGTCAATTGCTTGATTCCGTTTGAGCTAAGGTTGGAAGCCGAACAGTAATAGGGCAATGTTCTGCAGTGTCTGTCAACATGAATCGTTTATCTTTCTATCTGAAAAACCTCGTACGTCCGTCTATCACGTGATTTCATATTACTGCCGTTTGCAATAAGGGTGTTTTTATTTATTATTGTATGGATGGGTTGACAAAATCACCTGTTGTAATTTCCACATACTAAACAACCCCATCCCCCCTTTCCTGGTTGGCAAAATTAGCATTAATATTGGATTAATTTATGAGGGCCACAAGTTTATTAGCTTTTAGCTATTTAGTGCTACCCTCTATAAATAAAGTTTCTTACTTACTTACTTAATTGTTTTAGTATAAATACAAAAATGATTATTTCAAAAAGTAAAAATAACCAGCCTTTTTTGAAAAAAAAAAAAAGACCCTGTTGATTTCTTATTTCTAACAGCAAAATGCTGTAGGTGATTATCGAGAAATAATGTGAATTTTTCGACCAATCACCATGCGCGATTTTCTATAATTACTTGGGTATTTATACTAAACCCCTACAAAGCTGCATACAATTAGTAACCGCCCTATATAGCTTCCGAAAATAACGTCCTTACTACCCCCGCCCCCATACACTACTAATTAAAAGGAAAAACCCCTAAAAGTAGGGCAACCTTATTTTTTTCTTCCGCCTATAGCTATCACGTGATTCTATATTACTGCCGTTTGCATTCTGGTTAATAAACTAGGACAGCAATTTTGAATGTTTGTGTTCAATTCCCCTATGACCTATAATCTGTTAATAGTAAGCTGGGTATCAAACAAATCATTATTTCAATCGTGTGAAATAATTTACTACTGTTCCTTCAAACATATGTCTGCCATCACGTATTGGCACAAGGCTCTATAGAGGGTTAAATAAGGAACTGAAAGCACTCTTTGTGGATTTAAGTGAGCAAACTTCCAGGTCAATGGGCGGTGCGGAAGACTTTAAACGAGTAAAGTGCGCAATTAGAACGCTACGTGAAAAGCTGTCAATGGTTATTAGAATATTTAAACGATAAAGTGTATCTATTTATAATTTATTTTCGCATTAGTCTTTGAAACGTGCAACTTAATTTGAGCACTAGTGTAATGGTTTATATTTACAGTGCGAATCGAAAAACCCATGTGTATTGTTCGTTGAACAACTCTAACTACAAATCTATCATACTACACATCAGTCAAACTTCTTGCGGTGATATAGTTGTTTGTGAGTTGTAAACGATTTCCAATATATTTCTGGATGCCCACTGTTTTTTGATTCGCACTGTAAGAGATAATCAAATTCTCAAGACCATTGATTCTTTATTAGTTAATACTTTTATTGGCATCAATTGTACATATTGTACTGTTTGTCGTATACTATTATTTACAAATCACTTGGATTGCTACTTCCACACAAAACTCTTTATTTGCTTTCAAAAACGGTAGGATTATGTCTTGGATCTCCTTCACGACCCAATTCATGATCAAGTTAAAGAATCCATGTGGATATTGATTCCGTCCGCTTGTTTTTCGCTCAGCGAAAGAGCATAAGTTCATCCTTGCATGTATTTTTGACATTGTTCACTGATGTTTCTCAGTCACCAATGAAGACGTTTTTAAACGAAAAGCTTGAACTAGATGCAAATAAAAGTAGAAAAGCGAATGTTTATAGATTGTCATTTTAAATCAGCGAATTTCATGAGGGATAATTACAATGACGATCAGTAAAAAGATTCAATATTCTCTCATTAACTGGCATAAATATAGTTGAAAACCCTCTAAAATGAGGTACTCACATTTATCATGTATATCACGTAAATCTGTCAAAAAGCATTCTTTAAAAAGCTCTACCATAAATACATTCTAAGCAAAAAAAAAAAAAACCTAATTATTTACACTAATATTACTACTAACAGAGCTTTCGTCCACAGCAAGCGCAAAAGTTATCATTGTTGTTGACTTTCTTACCACAATGAGTACAAAAACGAATTTTATTAAGTTCATCGGCTTTAGGTGCCTTCGAAGCTTCTGTGATAACTGGGGGTCGAGTTAATATCGTTTCCATAGCAAACCCAAAACCTGGACTACCTGGTACTTTGGGTTTGAAGAGCGGCGGTGGTGGTGGGAATCTGCAATTGACAGGAACCGCTTGATGGAATGTATGAGGGAAGGAGTCTTTATACATCAAAGGAGGGTGTATACCACGATGTACATCTCGAGGATATCCTGCTAGTAACGGCATAGGTATAGGCATTAAAGGCTTGCTCTTTTCTTGATGTGTTAGTAGACATTCGATGGCTTGGACAACATTGCCATTGCAGCCCTGTAAGACCATTTCAAGTACGCTCTTGCAGTGGTTAGGAAACGCCCTTGATAGTAAGTCCAGTGGGTTGGGATGTAGTTTTCGATTAGCATGACCGTTAGGACTTTCTGTGTCCCGTGTTATCTTTAGTGGTGGTTCTGTTTCCTCCTCCTCGTCGCTCGTTCGTCCATCTCTGCTAAACCTTCTTTTCGGAGACTTGGAAGATTCTGAATTACAACCATCTAAGTCATGTCTGTCGGTTTCTGAATCTATTTCTGTGTTCTGCTCCGTCTTGACTCTTACAACACCAGGGAATGGTACATGTTCGTATTTACGGCTTTCCTCGCTCATAGTCAGATTCCTCTCAGAGTTGGTTGGGGAGTTTTCCCAAGACCGCTTGGAATCGTCTATAAATGAGGAAAAAAAAGAATGTTTGAACTACGTTTATGTTTTACTATACGTACAAAATGTATCACTCTTATTAATATACAACTATAGTGTTACTTGATGACAAACATTTATCGTGCAGATATTATATCATCAATGGAAACTAGCGAGTAAACTAGTATAGGCTGCGTCGGTGTTTGAGTGTCTAAAGATCGGAACGTCAGTAAAGTAAAGTTACTGACATTTTTTATGGTATCAACCAAATGTTTTATGGTGTTACAAATTTCATTCTATCATCTAACATTATTTTATATATGTACTGAAATAGTAATAATTTACAATATGCATTTAGATGTTATCCAATTTTGCATGTTTTCTAGTTTCTTTGAAGAGATTGTATAGGCTGTTTTCAAGCAGTGTTTTACTAATAGCAATCTTACCGTCATCACTGTGGTCATTCTCATGCACGTAATTGTGGATGTTATCCATCTCGCTCATGACCATAGTTGGTCTTAGAAATGCTTCTTGGTGATACGCTTGATCTTCGTCACAAAGTTCAGAAGGGCTTTTCACTGCTTTTCCTTTGTAAGATGGATCGGAATTTTTTCTCTGTTGTCGCAGTAAAGCTACTCGAGCAGCCGTGATTCGCTGTCTCTCAGCAATGAGCAGGCATTTCGAGCAGGTGCAGTCCTTCCATCGACAGTAATGTTTGTGTCCCTTCAGCCAGGATAAAGCTCCGTGGTTTCGACAGCGGGCACATTTTGGTATGCGATTGTACAATGCTGAGCCAGGTAATGGTCCTTGTGGAATCATATCGCTCATACTGAAAACAAGAATAAAATAGTCAATTAACAAAGTCTCATCTCATCCAAGTAAAAACAAATAGTTTTATTTACATCACTGTTACATATACTGTACTAATTCTCGTTATATGAGTTTGTTTGTCAGACTATCAAAGGGGGTTTACTTACATAAGACCCTTTAAAATGTAGAACAACCTTTAAAGCTAAGAGCGCAATCCAAGTGCTTATAAGACAGTGCGATGAACCACCGTTTTATTGAGTAAGGTTTTTGTTCTTTGAGCCGGAATTGTATCAATTAATTGGAGCTATTGTAAACCGTTTGTGAATACCACGTGAAAATAAATATACAATAGGTTTAGCACGTGCTTGTTAGACCTAAACGCCTTTAAAGTTACAAATAGTTTAAAAGAAACCAGAAAGAAATGTCAATCTTTTTCAACTTCCAAGCACTTTCATACTTGAATCAATTCCTTTTTTCAAGTTTACGATAACGTTTATTTTTCTCTGTTTCATTGGATTTGAATAGTCGTTTAGTGCATTATTCCGCTAGGCTAACACCTCCATAAGGGTTTATTTTTCATTGCTTAAGTTGTGTTCTGGGAATTAGACATTCGTTGTGAGCAATTAAATAATACAAATCATTAGCAGACTAAAGCTGCACGGCATTCACGTATTGACTGAAAGAACCAGGCGATTTCTCTATCCAGTTTCTTTATCCAGTTTCTCTATCCAGTTTCCGGATCATTGGTCGAAGAGGAAGGGCGATGTAGGTTTACACACAACGCCGGCCTTTTTACTGAAGTGTTAAATTGTATAATATATTCGAGTTGGTCAGCCGCTTTTAGACTTTTTACTCCTTGATAATGCTCCTTCTAAAGTCTACATTTCTTTTACCACGCCATTTGAATCAGGTTCCGGGTGTAGTTTAACTTGATATTTTAAGATTGATATCGGCGCTATGTTATCAGTTGCTGTAGCAGTTACAGTATTTGCATTGTCTACACCTGAATCAGCTATTAAAACTGTCAAAAACCTCTATTCTAAGGTGAAAGATTGTACTGAACTGAATGATAAAAAGTTGAATATGAAATATGTTCAAATAAACTTTACAATGTATACTTGTTTTTATAATTAGTATGACTGAATCAGTATACATTAAAACTGTTTTTAAAACCTGTTTCTTTAAGCGAAACATTTTTCTCTGAATAAGCGAAAAAAGGCAGAATCTTTTCTATTTTGTTCTCGAACGAAGTTTTAAATAGTCGTTTATAATTTTGAAATAACTTGTGTTGTCCTAAATGATACCAAAATGCCCCCGTGAAACCCCAGCAGCAATAAACTAAAAATAAAATTGTAAAACAGTTTTTACAACTGCTATTATAATTTCGAATCAGGTTTTTATCATTTAGACAATCATCAATGTATAATTCCAGCTAAGTTTGTGAGATTGTTTGTATAAATAGTTACCGAAAACCGCTAAAACACTGAACGGATAAAGTCCTACAAGCTTTGTCATTTCCACTTTTTTACCTCTAGAAATGAGGAAGCAAATTATTGGAATTTTTACGTAAGGATATTTACACCAGAAGGAGTGGTCGCTATTTGAGATAAAGTAAAAGACACCGTTTTCTAAGACTGTAATAAAGCGACTCTCGCTCATTCAACACTGGACATACAATTGAAATAAAGTTTTATTTGTTTGATAATTGAAACATCAAGTAAGAAAAGTGCAGTTTTATGGCCAATCTTTGAAATATCAAGTGTGTTTCTCCGTGGGAAGAATAACAGTCAATGTTCACACTTAAAATAAACTTAATTCTTTGCTGTTTTTCTTTTGAATCAAAGGTTTTTAATTAGCCTGATCCAGTAGGCTGATCTAGCCAATGAACACAGTTTATCATACACACCGGGTTTTTTCATCATTTGCTTTTCAAAATCAAGCTATGATAATTTTCTATTTGTTAATTTGTTAATGATGTTTGCAAGTTATTTTGAAATTTTGTTGATATAATGAGAGATGAACAGTAAGAGCCTAGGATTCCTAATATTAGACCAGCAAGACACATTATTAAAACTAATTGAAATGAAAAATATAACAACAACATTTAACCAAGTTTTTTTCCCGATAATTGTGATCGATAAACGCGTGGTTGATTTATCGAAGTGAAAAGTAGGCTGGTTTAGCAATATCCTAATCCTCTGATAAACAAAATGATAGTGTGGGTTGATTTGAAGGCTATAGACGAACTTGACACAGTTCTACTCTGCCACCTTTTATTATGTCCAATGGCGGCTTAGTTACTTATAATAGTCATAAAATAAAGCTGATTTATTCAGTCCTTTCTATCTTTGTTTTCCTTTCTCATCTGTAAAATTAACTAAGTTTCTAATTTAAAAGAAATGACATGCTGAGATGTCTTTTTTCTGAGTTCAGGTTATTTTATATTTGATCTTCAGTTTTAATCCATTTTAAATTTTGATTTTAACCTTAATTGTTTGCAAATATTAGTTTTCTTTTTGTGAGCTATTGTTATCATATATTTCTGTTCTCTTTTGTATGTTTAATATTATCATCATTTTTTTCTGAACTTCCTTTAGTTGAAAAATCGTGGACCGACTGGTGAATTTCAAAAGTACATTATTATATTCATTGTCGCGGACCTTCTAAATCAATGTATTGTTACCATGAGAAAAGGCCATGTCTATGGTATTGTTCGTGTTGCTATCAATTTAAAACTTAGTATTGTGAAAAGTAAGACTAAATCTGTATTCTAAGGCAGGATGCTCTCTCACCAGCCTTCATTAGGAAATCATTCACAAATACACTTAAACACTGTGAGAAAATTATTAGATGTATTATTGATTGTTCATAAAATATTTTACATAAGTTTCTAGTTTGGTATCGTTTCTTTTTTGAAGCGTTTTTTTACTTATAAAATGTCGCAGTGCACAAAACAGGCTTTCTCAAAAACGAAATTATGAAATTAGTTTTTTTATGAAACGGATATATAATGAGTATGCGTCAGAAAAAATCAAGTTTAGTTTTGAGGTGTTTCTTTCATAGTTTCTATTTGAAATCGTCAGTGCTGCAGAAAGTTTCTTCACGATACCATTCTTGCTTATAGAACCAGTCGAATTAAGGAATTTCTCAAAATTTGTCAACAATTTATATTTATCGGTTATTTTTTTTTTTTTTTTGATTTATTGAAGTCTTGCTGTCAAGAAACTTGTTTTATGTACTTGAGTAAGCCTTCGCACGAAATGTACTTTTACGGAACATTTCAACAAAGACATACGCAGCTCAGAACAAACTATTGCTAAAACAACTTATCGTCAGTCTTCGTACTGATATGGTTTCGATGATATCAGACGATTAATGTACAATAAGTTCATTCTATATTTGGAATCGATTGATATATAAATAGATTCTTGATTTTACAAATACAAGTTCGACCTCTACAGCCGTTTCTTTAAGATATCAATATCAACGTAGCAATCAGAGTAAGTAAGAAAGTACCAAAGATTTAAAAGCGAAACGAAAATGATGAGCATCCTGTGCAGTTACAGAATGGCCCAGTATTTGAAAGCGTCATTTTATGTCACTGTAATAGCTTTTTTATAGCCTTCTTCTCAACAAATGTCTTAAGTTGCCAAGATACAAGAAATCTGCAAAAACTGCCTTTAAAAACAAGAAATTAATATTGGCACCTTGAACTGAGGGATTTCAACACTAATTTGAGTTCTTTTTCGTTAATCTTCCTCAATAGGTTCTATCTAAATTGTTCTTTAAGGGGGGCAATCAGGTATATTTTGTAAGATTGCTAATGTATATCGAACGCCTCTGCTTTAGGCCTTTTTTCTCGATCATTTAAGTACAAAACGATTGAGCGGTTTCCTGTTGAGAACTGTAGTTAGAACCAAGTAGAAAAAAATGGAACGTTGAGCTTCCGACTGTTAATCACGTCCTATAGTTCTATACTGTAAATATCCATTTTATGACCAAGACTGTCCCACTTAAAAGCCACTTTTGCTAGAGGATATCTTTGGATAATTGACATAGCACTAGTTAAGCATTAAGGCTTGTTTTGCCATCTGTTGATATTAAAAAGGAAGGCTTCATGATCATTTATTCTCTATACTCTTGAACACCGTTAATGAACTTGAGTACTTTATAAACCAATAGATAGGGCGGCTGGTGTTTTATGTGCTTAACACAAGCCTAATCTTATTCGTCTTTGCGCATTGTCGTAGGAAGGAAAAACAAGGGAGTAAAAGAACGCCAACGTAGAGTTCAATTACCGAATGTCCTCCTGGCTACCGTGTTACATCTTAACTAAGCACATTGCTGCTTCCGGTACAGTTTCGTGCACTTTTACGTCGGCTGCAGAAACATTAGAAGATATATCCGATTTGTTTAAGTAAATACGACCTATTAATCAACGAATAAAAAAAAAACACACAAACTGGTGATAAATAAATATCGGAAAATACATCGTAAAAAATACTAATATATGAGAATGTTCTTAAAAATATTACATAACTCTTTGAAAGTAAATGAGCAAAAAATCAAATGTATGATAGTCAGGCTTGGCTAAAAAGCGTGGAATACCACGGCGGAATATTTCATCTGTTGAACTAAAATTAGGATTATTGTTATGCTGTACTTGTGAGTCATCGCTAAAGAGATGTCACTATCTATTTTCATGTACTCGCACGAAAATGTATTTCTGTGAAAGATTCTAAACCGTATAGAAGCAACAATCATGTTTTTCTGGCAAATTCAATGTGAAAACGTGACGTTGGTTTTTAATCTAAAGAGTTTTTAAGTACGCTGTGACGTACAAGTTTGTACAGTTTGTGAACTGGTAATTCTATATAAGTTACTGATTTCAAGGTTAAGCGGACAAGACTAACTTTATTGGTCACGGAATATCCATGTCTTTATCTCTCAACAAAGTGACAGAGGAAAAGTTTTTAATCGACAAAATCTCAATGCCAAGGGCGGCTCGGGTCTTCAAGTACTTTTTGTGGTTTCCAAATATTTGCAAAGTTTTCTTGTGGTCTTTTGCTATTTTTGTAAGTGTAATACTTTCAAAGGCAGTCTAATTCTGATGAATAAATCACCAACATACTCTATGGATATTTAGTTATCTTCGAGTGTTTGTGGTCAATAATGTTTTTACACAAAAGAAATGCACTATTTGTACTATTATTTATATTGTGTTCAAAGAGTTAGCAGTAAACGTTCTACGTGATGGTAAATGATGTATACTTTCAAGCACGAACGCTTCACACTCCGTTAACCTTAGCATAAAGTGAGAAATAAGACAAAAAAAATATTCTAAAACTTCCTCTTCAAGACTTATAAAAAATATTTATGTCGGATAATGGACTCTTCCATGAGAAATATTGTATAATGTCGAAATGTTCAGTACAGTATAAAGTTTGCTGATAGGGTGTTGAAATACTGAATAAAGCCTACCTTTTCCAAACAAACTTCACAAAAAATTCTTCTCGAGTCGAAACCCGCTAGCAGTGTTGTTTTCAGTCGATAGGTCCCTTTAAAACTGTAAGGCAAAGTTTTCGAGCCGGAGATTTGTAACGTGTACTGCGTGATTTATGTGCCAGGGGGTCAGTGACAAGGGCCTTTGTCATTACATTAGAAGGAAACGTTGATGAGTGGCTGGGCACAGACAGGGCACAGATCACGTGCACACTCTAAAATATCTGCACGATCAAACACCATCTTCTATACTAATCACTGGGATAAATCTATGCATTTTAATTTAGAATAAATATCTAGCCTTCTCCTGATTTCTTTGAATACTTTATTTCCGTGTAAGCACAGTTGACTTTTAATTAAGAACACAAACATTTAAGGAATTGATTGTTTAATAAACTTTGTTGAACTTAACTTCGAAATAAAAATATCATAGTTCGAAGCCGCCAGGCTAGGCACCTGGCCTAGTTAAGTACCCACCACTACACACACACACACACGCACGCACTAACTAACAAAACATTACCAGACACAATAAACTATTAAAACATCAAAATACACTGTTACTGTATTTCCAGTTAGATTTACCAAACACTATTTGTAGATGCATACCGAGAAATTCTCTCTTCCTGTTTCGGCAATTGAACTGTTCATTAAGGTCTCCTTGGTATTTTTATTTTTTGTTTAGATATGAGTTTATTTTACCCAGTTGGTGGCCACTTTCGCTTAACTCCTTTAGTTGTTCTAGATCTATGACCTTTCTAAATGATCAATGGGAGTGCACCATCCAGTAATTAATAACCTATGTCATATCTAAGTCTTCATAAATGTTCAGTACGGTGAAATGAGCTGGGATTATGAGAAAGTCTTTCTAATATTCTCTGGAATGGGGATATAGTCATTTGTGATCAAACATCATTCAAATTAGCTGGCGATTCGTCAAATGTTTATGAATGGTAATAATGATGTTTTGTTTCACAAAAGCCGAATTTGTATTGTATTGAAAGGATTTTTATTATAAAAAGCGACTTTTAAAAAATATAGAAATATAATAGGAATATTACTCCCTAAACTCGAAGTGAAGTTAGAAGAATATTAGTTGAGAGAATGTCTTCAGTGATAACGTCCCATCCATTTTGATTCCATTTGTAAATCAATGGGTAATCCAAATTAAAATTGGCTCTATAGCAATGTTTTGGTTTTTGCAATATATATTTCTATGTTTACATATTTTATTTATCAGTCGTGCCATTGTTTTCAGTCAGTTTTATTAAAAATGAGCTCCTACAGCTGATATAGAAGGTTTCTAATCCACGAGCTCACACTGACAAATGAACAATTGGTTAATGAACTTTAACCGTTTTGTAATTATGAAAAACCTTTTTCATTTTGCATGCCAAGTGTACACATTAAAGTGTCGTGAGTGAAGCTGATGCGTTCCTTTTAAGCTAATAAAGCCCAATTATCATTCAAAATGCTCTAAGTTATGGAAATCTATTAAAAGCTATAGTTTTGGATTCATCATTTTTGTATGCAGTAAAAGAGTTATATGGCTTGGATTCTTGAAGCCAGTGAAGTCTTATGCATGAATGAAAAAGTTTAGATTTGTTTTTTTACTCTGAGTAGTTGTGTGGCCATTTTTTTGCCGTTTTTGAGTTTGAATTTTAAAGCCAAAACTCGAGAAATGAATAAAACGTTTTGATGCATACAGTTTTAACCAAATGATTATTATTCGCGGTGACAAAAAACTCCAAATCATTTTTCCATATTTTTTTTTGTTGCTTTACTTTCTTTTTTTTCCTTCTTTTTGCGTTGTACTTGTTGTGTTGCTATATTAAACTTGCTGATGTAGAGTCTGCGCGACGCAAAGTTTCGCACTTTTACCAGCTTCACGTCTGACGTCTTTTACATTATCGGCTTTAGACGTTATCTTCTGGTAAAAGTCACTTAACTCATGTATCGATACATTTTATGCACCATAAAATAAATGACTCTGATTGTAAAACAACTACTTCGCAGCCAACAGGCTGAATTATGTAATAAAATAATATAGTAATCAAATATAATATGAAGATATGTATGACTGTTCAAAAATGTAAATGTGTATAATGTAGTATATACTATTATAAAAGATCAAAATTTATGTTGATTACTGTTTGAAGCTGCACATTGCAGGGGTGAAAGAGTTTTTATATCTTTGTGTTTTACACAATTGATTGTTGCGGCAATATTGCATTCGAATAATCCAGCACTTTACGGTCAAGTGTCCATAATGTACCGTTTCGCTGCATCATTATTACGTACGGTATTATGTACGTATTATGTGAAGGCTTTCGTTTTATACGTGTATCACCCCGTAATTAATATGCAGTGCCGTTTTTACGTCATGTGCGATCACATTACGTTCAGAATGTCAACCCTTTCACGTACGTTCACTATTCCGCTGTTACGTTACCAGTTTCATTTTCCATTAGTCGGTATCAAATCCACCGTTTTTCTACGTTAAGTATATTAGCCCTTTCACGTACGTTCACTATTCCGCTGTTACGTTACCAGTTTCATTTTACATTAGTCGGTAACAAATCCACCGTTTTTCTACGTTAAGTATATTAGCCCTTTCACGTACGTTTACTATGTCACTATTTTACATTAGTCGCAGTATCATATCAGCCGTTTTACGTACAGTCTACGTTAAGTATATGTAGACTACTTTACTTAGCTGAGTAGCCACTTTAAATTGTTTTATAACACAATCGGCTGTGGCCAATAATTTACGTCCGGTATCAAAGGCTTACGTTTGTTGCTCCAGTGTTGTTACGTTTCTGTGTTTTGTCAAATGTGTTTACGCTTAATTTATCTGTGAAGTGTATGTGTCGATCCATTTGTGTACGGTGTGTTGGTTCTTGTACATTATGTCATCCGTTTACGCTATGCATGCTACGTTACAAGAAATTTCCACTTTTTTTTTTCAGCTAACGTGTCGATCGACAACGTCTTACGTACGTTCAACAATGTATATTAATTTACGTTCACATTTTACGTAAAGGCTTGGTCACTTTTGGCATTATTAGGTCGACCACGCCCTTTACATACGTCCCACTTGCCAAGTAACATTTGTGTTTACGACGCGTAAACATAGACTATCAGTTTACGTGAAGTGTTTTCACGCTACGCATACATGTTTTAAGTTTTCACGTTTTGAGTTTTGGCGTCAGTTCAAGCAGCTGCATGTTTTACGCGGTACGTTTATTGTATCGGTCTTTACTGAACGTGGCAATGCTGCTTTTACGCATGAAAAAAAAAAAATGATTGTTGCGCAATTTGAGTTGACTATTTAATTAAAGAAACTTATCCAGCTGCCAGAATGATGTCTTGTAGACAAGGGTCTTGAACACAAACCAAGACCGGGTTTTGAATTAGCTATAACCGAATTGGAAAACATTATACCAGCTAATTAGACACTGAACACTGATTGCACTTCGCCAGATAGATCATCGTAATAAAAAACAAACGTCCCATTTTGATCTTATTTAAAAATACTTTTTCCAATATAAAACAAATCCTCAAAGTAGTTTTAAGTGTTTACGAATGTCTGGCAATAGTGCAAGACCTTGAAATGAGGGAGGATCTTGAGTCACGTGTATAGTAAAACCCCATTTAATTAACAAACAGCTTTATCGATCGATCCAATATCTAGCAATTAAAAAACAGCCTCAAGTATTTTACGCTTTCTGTTTTTAATTTGAAATCTTCATTTTATGATCATAAATGAGAGAGCTAGCTAATTTGTGTTTGTGTTTTCTTCAGTAAGGCTGATCTCACAGCGGGTGATCAAAATTCTATTTACTAAATTAATTTTCCTGCTCGAGTTTTTGTCATTGATGAGAGCCACAGGCTCAAATTAGATATCTTCCCAGAAACTTCTAATCGATGGATTTATTTATTTTTCTTGTTTTTATGATGTGTCGTCAGTGGACGCGTGGAGCCGCTTCTTTAATTTGCAGTTTATACGCAAATTTATTCCGATCAGTTAAATGCTAAAAATTGCGTTTAATGGCGATGACCAAAATATATATACATTATCTGAATAATGACTAATATTTTTGAAACTTGATAATGTGAGTGGAAATTTGGAACTTTTTTTAAAACAATATAAAAATATGATAAAAACATGAATATTTACTTCAATCAAAATATAACAGAAGACTTGAAATGAAATGCGATGAAATCTATCAATACGTGAAATAACAAATCTCAGACCTTGAGCATACTGCAAATATATTGAACGCAAATGATTTGTTTGCTCTTAAAGCACCTGCTTGGGTCACGTGACTTGGCCTAATATATGGATATTAATATCAACATTTTCATTGATTTGTTTATGGTTTGTTTTTACTTCGTCGTGTACGATTAATACCAACCAATGATTAAGAAAACCTAATAAGCAGCGTGGGAGATTGATAGTCCCATGAAAATACATCAGAGTTCATTTCGAGTACTGATCCGAATTTAAAGATTTTAATGCCCTAACAATATTTTGTTGATGACATAATCTCTAAACGAGGGGGCACTAGGCCAATGTCAGTCAAAGGTAAAAGGTCTTACGTTTTTTTAACAATTACGTTAATAGTATATATTAAACAAACTTAGCTTTATATCTGATATTAAAAACGCTAGCTGCGGTACAGGAAATATCGTCTGATTAATTTAACCAGCTAGATGCAATGTTATCTTTTAAGATTGGAAAAATGTCAAGACAGTAGAATTTACTGGGGCTGTTCGTCGAGCCTCGTCAACTGTTACTGCATGGCGCAATATTTCGAAGGGCGTTGCCCTTGTCTAATCGATAAAGTTTTATTTATTCAGATTTATTTACAAAACATTCTCGAACCAAACAGGCTAAAATTCAAGCGATAACAATCATTGTTTTGTCTGTATAGTGGCCAAGACTTATTTATGTAAAAAATGGTTGCCAACTACATGGCAGTAACATCCGTAAGGTCATAATAGAATGACGCATGTAAAAAGTCCTTGACTTGTTTCTATTTTTTTTTTATTTCAACTGATAATATTAAGCGCTCAAGAAACAGGGTTAATCGTTTAAATGGCGATATCTATCTATGAAATAACAAACAATCATTAAAGCGCTGTTTTACTTTGTTCAACATATGAAGGCTTAAAAAGATAACCTGTAATTAACAACAGTCAGTCACGTACACAAACAACAAAATGACTAATGCAAAAAAAGTTGACTAAAAGATCCAACAACACAATTGCAACACCTTAAAGTACAAAAGCACTACGCGTAAAGGATGTATTCAGTGTCTACCATTGACAATAAACATTTGCTATTCTCCATGAGCGAGTATGATTGAGGACTCAAGAGTTAAGTTATGTTTTTCACTCCAGCTTGCACTTTCTAAAGAACTGTTGCAATTATCTTGGATATCGATCTCATCTCTTATCAATAAGTCGTTATATTTCATTGTATTCGTGTAGATAATTTCTCAAATTCAGACGAGGCTGTAGTATTCTGGAGGAAAGCAGACGATTGACGTGGCCAATTTCTACTGAAAAGCACTATACAATTTCTAAAGCAATCTTCCGATGTTTTGAATGTTACTCGTCAAGTAGATCCTCGATTCATATTTTTTTTTTTACATTTTTGAGTTCTTGATAAGAGCTTGACAGAGGAAAGAGATCGAAAGTCCGACCTAATTAACTTCAATTCCTGCCGCAATAAAAGCGAGGCGGCTTGGAAATAAGAATCTATACTGACAGTCTATTCAGTGATGAATCTTATCGTGTTCATGTCTATGTAACTAAAATTAGTTTAAAGGAAAGAACACATATTCCATGATATACGATGGCTTATAAAGTTACCCTGATGATTTAATGTTTTATGGCTGAAACCGAATAAAATCATATTGTTTTTTTGGTGTTATTGACTTTTGCTAGCTAACCCTGAACCCTCGTGGGAAGCGGTATTTCTCGAAACTATGGATTGTCGTTACTTTTAACCCTGCTAACCGTATTGACGTCAAATGTTTCGTTATCACTAAGTAAAACAAGTAGCGATATTTCACTATCTTATAAATACTGCGCGGAACAGGAAAGTGGGCTGGGAGGATAGCAACGGGAAGAGTCAAGACGTTACGCCTGGCAGTTTCCGATTCACTTTGAATCGACAGACTAATGAACACCACCGGCCTGTCTATCCATCGTTACGTTTTTACATCAACAGTTTATCAGTGTAAATCAACCGATCAAGGTTAAATACCACTTGGCCCGACTAACGTCACAGCTTTAGTCGTATTAGACAACTTCGTACTGTGTTTGGATGTCAAGGGGTGCTTGCGTCAATGTAACGAACCGTGCTTGCTTTGTGATGTAACCATATACAAGAGTGACTTCTAACATGTCTTAGTGGACATGCATGGCGACTTGTCGAGAATGTAGTACTTTACACGTACTGTGGCCGTTTATTTACAGTATTGAACACACTAGAAATTTATCCTTTAGATAATGTAAGTTATGGTCAGTAAAACGACGAGCTGTTATGTAAAAGGTTTTTTTTTTACCTCTTGAAACTGGTTTTATAAACTTTATACCACAATTCATAGCAGTACATATCAATATTTATTGCATTACCCCATCAGTAGGCATTCTCTCAATGTCGGCTATTAGCTATCTGATCTTACTAATCATTTTGTTTCCATCAGACTTTTTTCTCGCTAGTTTTGCAACCTATTTAGGCCTATATATAGTTATTTATTCCAATGATATCGGAGCTATTATAACCCTTGAAATCTATTGCGCGATGTTGATTAATTCTTATTTTTATTCATAAAACCGATTATAGTCAGTGTTCCGGAAACGATCAATAAGAATCTCAAACATTTGAGCAAATATCAAGCAGTTTAGCGTGTCGGATGGAATGCCCTGCAGTGAGGCGACGATCAAGCGCTTGGCAACCACTATACCGCTAATATAACCTTTGTCCAGCTATCAGACATTTTAACAACAGTAAACACGTTATTATTCGACATTTTACCATGAACAAAAACTGTTGTGATATAAAAAAAAATAACGAAACAAGTCCGAAAAACTAAGCACAATTTTTGTAAATAGTATATTTCGATCTAAGTTCAGATCATTATCAACTAATTAACATAGAGAAAAAAGATTTCTTATTTATCTCGATCGAATCGACTATTTACTGCTAATTCACACGAAGATATTAAATAAATAAAACAATTTCTATTTATTTAAACCTAATGTGCGCTGCAATTAATTCACACCCAATTGATCTTAACTTATTCTCACTATATAAAATGAGAAAAATATTATATGCCCTTGGCAAATCATACATAGGGTAATGCATTATAGAAACTATTAAACTTTGGAATTATGAATAGTTCTTATATACGGGAGGGAAGTTTGTCTGGTTGAACAGTAAGAAACTAGTGTGCACTAAACTGACTGATTAATATTGTTTACAACTCTGTGGGTAGCATTTCTACAAAGTGGCTATATTAATACAACATAGAATATGAACGACGCTAATTTGCCAGCCTGGGAGGACTATAGCTGAATTGAATTGAAAATGGTTGAAAACAATGAATTAATAATGCAAGACAGTTTTCATGATAAACATTTTGTAAAACCGGCTAAATCTACATGGTTAGTAACATGATAAATTGTTATCATTCAAGTAAGGAAAATGACCAATCTTATATGACTTTTTCAGTTGTATTAAAACTGCTTTTAATAACATTTTTAATCGGATATTTCTAAAGTTTAATTTGTATGTTTGTGTTTTCAATTTACATAATTGTATGCACTATAGTTTCTAGGCACGCATTCAAACAAACAGTTATTGATCTACATATGCATGGAACTGTTTGAAAACTTTTAAAACGATGTCTTAAAACTTGTCGATTCACAATGAATTAAGTTTCCATGCCAACAATTGAAAATATCTTTATAAAAATTGAAATTTGGGAATTCACTGTTGAAATTGGGATTTTTCCAGAATGGGATTACAAATGTTTAGAGAACTGTGTCATTTCCGTAAAGATTGCTTGATAGGCTGTTTAAGTTTATTGAACACTGGCCAAAATAATGGACCTGAAAGACTTTGCATCGTCCGTCCAGATGTGATAAGTGTTTTCACACATTCTAATTGTTGTTGAAAAACTAACAAACGCCCATACAATAACGTGTTTGTTACCTTTTTCACGGTAAATTAATACGTTCAAAGACTGTTTCTTTGCGACGCCATTTTGTTTCTGTATTCAATTGCACAGTCTGGAAAATATTCAAAGTCGAAACTCCACAACTCCAAAAGACCTTATTACAAAGAACATCTCGAAATTTAAAGTGGACCATGTCCATAAACACGTGCAGACTTGTAATTCGTACTGCACTTAAAAGATCCATTTTGTGAGTTTAAAAAGAAAATACGGTCATAAATCACAAGTCGTACAGCGTCTTTACTCGTCCAGAAAATGTGTCTTAAAAGGTTTTTGGTTTTGATATCTTTTGCATATAACGTTGTAACCCCCCCCCCCCCCCCCCGTCCGCCGCTACCCCCTTCAGAAAACAAACCCCTGGGAATATCACGACTAGAAGGCGTCAAGCGTTCCAGGGACTCCATTATGAATATGTTGAAGTTCCATTAATAATCGTTGTTTTAAGTCTTGTCAATAGAACTGGTTCTTAAAGAACTGGTAGCCTACTGAGAGTGGCTTCTCATTGGGTGACTACTTTAGTAACATATGAGTGTACCTGTGAGTCTAATTTTAACAAGGGACACCGACTGCGTGATATCTCATCAATAGTATTTTACCAAACGTTACTTTTATTTGACTTCTTAATCGATTACTTAAATATCAAACATTACATAGTTCTCATTTTAAACCTATAAACCATTTCAACGTCGTTGTTGCGTTTTTACATTTTCATTTACAATGTCGGGGTAATTACGGTGTACAAAAATATATAGTGATTTCTTTTGCTAGAAAGTTGTTTTATGTAATCAATGGGCTGATGTATAAAGCGTCTTTTGACTTGTGATTATCTTGTGACTTATTGCATTTTGCACTCGGCTAAAATAGATACAGTTTATTGTGAAGAAACATCTTTTATATTGTTACTGCGACACGAAAGCTAATCAACGATAGCTTGGTGATGGCAGACAAAGGACTTCATCATGTAACAGTTATAAATAAAATCCAACCACCATAACATGAAGAAATCGATAAAACATAATAAAAAATGGCTTTCTCTTTTAATGTTTGTTTTGTCGTGGAGTCTTCAAAGTCGTGAAATTGTAAAAGAGTTGTTACTAGCAAGGTGAGATTTTAATCCGTCTAGGTCTGCGCTTATTGTACGTTTTTGTTTCAGGTTTCAATGTTTTTTACACGCAACACAGAACACCTAAATTATTAATTGCACGCAAGATCTACGATGGGATGGCAATTAACAAAAATATCTTCACCAGATTAGTAATTAGATCTAAAACGTCGCTTAGTTTTTTACAGTACGTGATCCAAATATAAAAACCATGTATCAACCATATACATTGATATGTATAATAGATGTAGTATATACCAGATGTCGTGTATTGGTACAAATACATGATGCAGCATTTAACAAAGGCTTCTTCTTGTTACCGGGATCCTTTTATATTTTGTAGTTATTTCGCTGTATAGTTATGAGTTCGAAAGCAATATTTAGCCGAACACGTGTGTCCAAGTCCAAGTACCACAAAATTACTATGACTGCTTCAAGCTAAAAGGGTTCAAAGTAGGTCATCATTATCAACATATGTTAGCTTCAAGCCGTTTACGCTTCATTTACAAAGAAACATACATAATACGAAGTACAATTTTTAAAATGCTCTTGTGAAATGCCGTCTTGTACGCGTGCGAAGTGGTATTAATGGCGTCAACATTAGAAATCAGAGAATGTAACCTCGACGGTTGTGCGATCTTATCTTGGAGCACCTGTAGTGTTGTGTTATCTCTCATCTACTTCACACATTTCAACATCATTAGACAAAAGCTACAAACTGTGTAAAAACTTGAAGTTTACAACATAGAATAGAATGTAGTTTGTGGTCTCATAGCACGTTATTAAAGTAACTTTTGTATATATAGTACTAGCCACATGTGATGTGGATACGATCAAGCTTACATCCCGCTAAGTTTCTTTTTACATCACACAGCATCCTACCAATAGTTTATTCAATGAGTCAATAACTGATTCGAGGTAGAATCACTTCACAGGCTAAATAACTTTTGAGAAGTGAAGTTTTGAAGTAGTTGCAAGCAAATAACAAAAGTATGTGTTTACTTTCTTAAAGTTATATTTATTCTCTGTATAGTGTAATTAGTTTGCATTGCAGCCGAGTTAAAAAGAAATTTGTAAAGGTTCCATACGGATGGGACGTGACCATTTCAAACAACATGGTAATTATGGTATCAATACGAGTTCGTTTTGGACTCTTGGTTACAAATGGCAAATTTTGTAAACTAACCATGTACGACCTCTTTACATCAACTAATTTTCACTTGACACATTGACTTGCACAAGGTGGAAGCTACATATTAAAGTTACTTTAGAATAATCAACATAAGCAAAAAAGAAAAGAAATAATTCTGAAGAATCGATCAAATTTCAGTAAATTACTATTTAAACATGAGTTTACATGAACAGTTACTTACAGTGAATGTTTGGCGCAAAGTCTTACCTTTCGTGGCAAAAGCTTCTTTGGAAGTTAATCGACACTTTCTATAGACCAATTGGTAGCTTATAGAAGCGAGCCGAGGGTTTAATGTGTTTTCGAAAGTTGTTAGTCTGTTCGCTATCGTAATGTTGCCGAGTGTTTCGAAGGCAAACAATATACAAGAACAATGTAATTGTATTGGCCGTGATAGTATTGTTTATACTGACACTCGCGTCATCATCTTTTGTATATGAAAGCGTACATTTACGTATGCAAATGTCCTATTAAAAACGCCTGGTAATTAGAGTTATATGAAAAGTTCGATAAACTTCAGAAATGAATTGTTTTTCTTGGTAGAAATTGTCCTCTATTCAAGATATAGATAATATAAGCAATAATAATCGTCTGGAACAAATGTGTACTTTGCAAGCCATGACGGATGGTAAAATGTTTACATATTTTAAATATATCGGCTTTTGTCAAAGAGTGTTAGGCAGTAATTTCTTAGTAATACATAATCAAGTCATGGCCTATTAATACACGGCATTATTAAATAGGGCGCTGGAGTGATTACTCCAGGAACTTCAAAATTTCAGCTTTTTGTCAACTTTATTTTTTGTTTAGACACAACAACATTCATGGTGCCACTTGAGGTAGTTGATATCTTTGTCATAACATTCCCTCCTGTTGAAGAAAAAGAAACAATAAAATCCACTATGTTAGTAGTTTTTTATCACGGAGAGTTCAACCAACTATATATCATTTGGTTTGCTGATTCCGTGATAAACCAAATAGATCCCGGAAAAGCTTTACTGGGCCTTTCTTTGTTTAATTTATTAGTATTATTATTACTTTTTTAACTGGTCTTTGAAGTTTACAGCACGTGCAAAGGAAATACTTATATTGACAATTAGGCAGTTGTAAGCGGCGCCTTGTAACCGGCTGAAATTGTAACATCAAGGTCAAGTAAGCTACTACGTAAGCATTCCTCCTACGCAATACAGCTAAACATTCAATGAATTCCTTTACCAAAAATCATTCTAAAATCTACACAACTAACTTTACTTTAAAATTGAGTTCTAAAAAAGCGCGCGTTTTATGCGTCACCCTTAGTCATGTTGACATAACGGTTTACACTGACTTTTGAAAGTTTTTTTTTCTTTAATACTTTACTTTCAAATTTTTCATAGTTATTTATACTCCAAGCTTAGCGTTTTGCCTGTAGGAAGTTGTAAATATTGTTGTTGTTATAGTTTTAATTTAACTGTGGAAGTCACGGGAGTCACTGTACTTCATCAGTACAAGCTACACAGCATGCAAGAACATCACATAGTTGGCATGTCTTTTATTAGCCTCGGGTGATTTATTTACTAGAAAGTTTGCCAGTTAAACAGGCTGTGATAATACTTCAAATGTAATGACAAGATAGTTCGAGACATGTGTTGTATACTAATGATGGTTTATGTATGTATCGATGTCACCAAGTCGCCCTCGGGGCTATAAACCAACTCAAAGTCGTTAATAAATAACTACACCTGGCTCATTCAAGAATACGTTCTATAAGAATACTAATTGCAAAACGCAAGAACAATATCTCTTTGAAAACATCCTTATCTTGTTTATGCCACTATCGATTAGACATAATTACCGACTGTTTATTAGTATCGATAGCATTCTCCTACACCTGTTTCAAAGACCAATGTCAAAGTCAACACACTGAAACCCTTAAAGGATGTCGGTATTCCTTCTCTTGTTATCGATCTATTCATAGCATATTTTGGTTGTACGTCTTTGTGTTATATGACCATAACAAGTTATTGCAGGGGTAGATGACGAAACAAATATATTAAGACGTCGTGTAATAAGTCACACATGTCTGTTGGTATTGCCGACATCCCTTGTAGTCGTGTCATGCAATAACTGTAGTTTCGTCTGCGTTAAGATTAGTTTGGAATCGTTGTCGGGTTGACCTAAGTAGCTGATTCACGGCTTACCCATACATCCCAGCGGTCGTAGCTTCTATGTTCTTTGATTTTAAACCCGACAGGAATTCTGTAATCAATTGACTATGTAACAGCTATTTCAAAATTAGATAGCCTGCGTAGACGCTCTCTAGGGGGAGGGGGAGGGGGAAGGGGAGGGGAGGGGGAAGAAGGGTGCTGGGCGAGAGAGAGAGAGAGAGAGAGAGAGAGAGAGCCCCCCTCTTCCTCCTTTCCCATCTCCCTAGAGAGCATGCCCCCCCCCCCCCATCCCTCCTTTCCCCTCTCCCTAGAGAGCCGCTATACGCTGGCTAATACTATAAGACGAAATATGGCTGATACATCCAAACCGATTTTCAAGTTGATAAGGATGCGGTTTAATATCATATGTTGACCTGCCTGCTGATATGCTGCATCTAATACCTATTTCATAAAGGTTGTCACGAATGATATACGTTAATCTTACTTAGACGGAATGGAACTATACTGGCTATAGCCGGATAAAACAAGCTAAACACGTTCGAATAACCGGTTTAATCATAATCACAAGTAATTGGTTTAGTATCGAAAGCGTTTTTATTAACCAACGTTATACAGTTATTTCAAAGAGGTTTGCGAAGGTTCTGTTGTATGTTGCATACCAAGCCCGAAATGCACTATGCGAAAGGTTACACCAATATTGACTTTTCCAAACTTTGTCTGCAGGGTTTTCGAGCATTTTCTTTTCTCTTCCGATATTTTTTTTACATATGAATACAACATAATTCATACTTGGTAAGCAGCATGCAACAAAACCTTGATCAACCTTTTTTGAAATAGCTTAAATTGCTGAAACAATTTCAAAAACGTTAAAGGCTGCACATGTTTCTCCTAAACGAATATAATCATCCATGTTTTCAATTGAAATGTCATGTGAATATCTCGATAAAAAATAAATGATAGTTTGTAATTAAGCCGTTGATTTTCACCGTTTGGCTGAAACAATTAAGTCAACAACAAATGCGAACCATGCCAAAGATCATGATTTCGAGGTGTATAGGGACATTAGGTATATATATCAACTGAAACAAAAATACCCGGTTTTTAAAATGACCAACAATTCGCCAATCAGTATAGAATCGAGTTGAGGTGAGTCCCGCCACGGCGTTTGGGATTGGACACATATAACGATCCCATGCGCCTAAGCGGAACTTAACTCGCCCCAGGGCGCCGCATCTCGATTCTGTATTGGCGATTTTGTTTGTTTGTTGTAATTGCGGTAGGATATTCTAGCATTTATGGGCATGCATCCAAGCACGAGTAGACGATCGATTACCTTAATCATTATAGTTATGTATCAGTAGCTTTAAAACCGGTTGGCTTAGTATATATATGGCTTATGGAGGCTAACTCGATAACTTCCCAGTTTATTTAGCCTCGATCCATGCTCATAACACATATAAATTAATAGAAGCACTCTCCGATACAAACGAATATAGAAAGAAAGAAAAAATATTTATAATCTAGAATGTATATAATATAATTAGTCTATACAAAGAGCAAATAAAGATTCTATTCTATTCTATTCTATTAGTTGCATGGTTGAGCAGCGGTCTATTGTGCGGGAGGTGCGTGGTTCGTAACCCGGCCGGGCCCGGCAATACTCAGGGTCTTAAAAATAATCGAGAAGAAGTTGCTGCCTTTGTAATCAAATCTGCAATTGGTTAGAACTTCGATTCTTCTTGGATAAGGACGTTAAACCGTAGGTCCCGTATCTCCGCACTCACAAACTGCTTAGGGAGGGACGTAAAAGAACCCACACCACTATTCAGGGAGAGTAGGCCATGGAGTTACCGGTGTGTGTGGCCAGTGCTTTACTCCACTACTGACTAATGACTGTACTAACCCGAGGGCCGTATGTTAGATAACTCTGATAGTGGTTAATAAGTCACCCTCGTAAAACAAAGATAACATAACACATAACAACATTATCAGTGTAAACAGGCGACGTGATATTTCAATGTCATTTATGAGCGGTAGACCATTCCAAGATAGAAACTATGGGTGTATAACTAAACAAGAATAATCCATTAATCATAATTAGTTTTAATAAGCAAGCGATGCTCAAGTATACTGATGGGTTAGAGAATAAGCCATGAAGCGGGCGTTGATCATGAGGTGAAGGTCGACGATGGTACAGTTGGTACAGTTGGTACAGTTGGTGCAGTTGTTAGACCGCACCGTCGGCCACAATTTTATCAGTCGATTAATGGCTATTTCGACCCGGCCTGGATAAGGGAGAATAACAAAAATAAATTATGTAGAGCACCCCTTTCGAGTATGAATTAATGCAAATAATTTTATAAATTATAAAACAATCTCAGCATTTTGTTAAAAGAGTTAAAATATATATCAAAAATAGCCGTATGCATGCATGTAAGCTCCGAATCACATTTACAATTATCACGAACTCGACGTTTGGCTTACCTTTATCAGGCGGTGGGTAAATTTGAAAGAGAGTAGGTCTTCATATAACGTAACGTTGGTGGAATTCCTTTGAGGATCACTTCGCGTTGGACGGAGTGCTTGCGAATTGTCCGGCGTTATCTGCAATTCAGGGATATCGATTCCCCTTAGTGTCTTGCTATATGAATTGATATGATGTATATATATAGTCAATTCCATTAACATTGTCGACCATGAAGACATTAACCTACTAACAGAAATACGTGACACCACATAAACGTGCTCTAAATGCTCGCCTTGACTGTGAACAACATAGATTTCATAAGTCTTATTCCATATTTACTGTTCATTATTACACAGTTAAAAAATGAAGAAACTTCTATTTCTTTTATAACTGAAATATTATATGTACTGAAAATCAAACACAGTCGACGTTCCGTGCTCTGTTTAAGAAATATAAAACGGCGCGCGTGTCTATGTACGTAAGAGATAATCAAAGGAGGGAGATGGGAGATGTAGAGCTTATTATAAAATTTTTGGTATCTAACGCGCGCTCTGATTGGTTGATGGCCATGTCTATATGAGAGAACAGAGAATGAAAATGACGATTCTAACGTGTTTAAGAACATTCGGTAGAAAAGTTTTCTCTGCATTTTTTTTGCGAAAAAATTTCATTTAAGAAATATAAGAAGCAAGAGAAACACTCGCTGCGCTCGTGTTTCTAAGCTTGCTTCTCTCGTGCTCTACATCTCCCAGCGTGTTTATATCACAGTACATAGACACGCGCGCCGTTTTATATTTCTTAAATAGAGAACGCTTCTCAGCCAATCAGAGCGCGCGATTTATATTAAATATCTTATAAATTGAAATTTCAACTACTGAGGACAAGCAAACAAAGAATCACGTGTGATTTGTTGTAGTGTTACTTTACATGGATAACGTTAATGACATTACATATTGGAGTCTAAACGGCAAACTCAATGCTCTAACTAAGCAACAATATAATTTACAAACCTCTAGTCTATGCGCATTTTATTGCGTCTATATATAGGACGTTGGTCAGTCCAATTTGAGAAACAACTGGAGATGCAGGCTACAGTACGTGCATGGGAGTGGATTTATTTGTTTGAAACAAAAGCTCATGCCATGGCGAAAACAATATTTGCTGTGGTTTGTATTCACTACCCTTTTGTTTAGATCCCAGACTGTATCTGGAAACGTCATTAAGTTATCAAAGATGGAACCTGCTGCATATAAAGCCAAAGGCATGTTTACTTAGCATCAAAAGAACATATAATTATTAAGTATATTGTTATTAGAATGTTAAAAGTTTGGTCCACCACGTTGCGACTGCTGTTGTTGTCGCTACTGCTCCAGGGGGGGGGGGGGGGGGGGGGGGGGGGGGGGGGACATTCGACATTCGTGAGACAAACGCAAACATTCTACTAATTTCAAATCCACGATTACCCTGGTTCCAGAGCGGCTTTCTTTTATAGAGAGTAATACGAGTCGCGAAGCGACGATGGTCAAGTGGAACGATCGATACTCTACCAAACAAACAAAATACATACCAAATAGTCCTCGAAACTACTTTAAATCGTAAAAAATACTCAAACCTCTGGCATCCAGGGTAATCCACGATGCATAACCTTTTCAATGTTGTTGAACAAAGGATTCTTATTCCTTAAATCTGAATGATTTTTTAAAATTCTGTTATTATCTAAATCTTTTCAAAGGTTGGTGTAGGCTGTCTTCGTTCCCCTCCTCTTCTCTCTTCTCTTCTCTCACCCCCAGTCCCCAGAGTGCAATTATACGCCGGCCGATAAAATTAGCATTGATATCAGACCTTTACAGGCCGTACATTAATACCCCACAAAGACGATGATACAAAGTGTTTAATAGTATACCGAGACACGTGGGAAGTGGCGAGAAATAAATCTACTTCCGAAAAGTAATTTGTTTCTAGTACGGCAGAATCTATCCAACTCCGTCGAACTCTACATACACCCAAACTCAATGTCTTCAAAGGTCCCCTGCATTTGACTTGGCTCCGTCCAATAATCATCATGTTATAGTCTGTGCAATATATATTCAGCCTTTGGCTCAGTGCTAGGTGTATTTATTTGAATAAACAATCTATCTACCTACACCGAATCCAAAACTATCAACTAATTTGAATAACTACGATTAGGCTCTCGTATACAGTGTGAAAACTCTTTTTTACACAAGTACCAACGTGAACACGAGGCCGAGCCAGTCAATTAATAATTTTCTATTTTCACAATAACCATAATGCCTTTTGTTTGGATGGCGGGGGTAGGTTTGGGGGTGGGGGAGTATTTTTGTAATCAAATCAACCAAGTTTTAATAACATGATCTAGCCCACTCAAAAACAGGCACTAAAATAAAAGTAGAGAATAGGCCAGAAGTTGGCCATATTCATATAAACGGTCTATAATCAATTACTGTCGATCTAGTATTAGTTATACGTTCACCAAACAAGTGCACGAAAAGCTTCAAAAACTCTCATATCCGGGACATGCTAACAAAGATGACTTTTTTGGTTACTTTTTCTTTAAACAAATTGACATCTAGCTCTACATTGGACCAACCGCAAAAGCCTTGCAAGAGTAAAATAAACTCGCGTTTTTTCTCTTATGAATATGAGCGGAAACTTATTTTTCGAATGAACAGAAAATTATCCTTATGATATGAAAACTACGACAGCATTGACTTCGCCTCACGTGTACTATAATTCACAATCACAGGCAATTGTCACGTATGTCTTTGTTTTCGACGCAATACATTTCAACTTTTGGCAAAAGTAACTAAGGACACCTAACAACACTTTAAGCAATTGGACTATTATAATCAGTAAAAAATATCATAAAACTGTACAAAGAATCGGTCAGAACTGTGATGGTACATTTGGACTATCATGATCAGTAAAAAATATCATAAAACTGTACAAGTAATGGTGTTTTTACTAAAACGTAGAGCATGTAGAAAGGTGTCTGCCGAGGGTAATTATTCTCCGTATACATCCATAATCATCGCCCTTAATAACAGGTTGTAATTAGTTCCTGACACATTAGTATGCAAGGCACTGTAATTGGTAGTAATCTGTGTTTAATTTGCTAACTGTTGCTAACTGATTTGAATGTTAGTCTTCACTTTTGGTTGTCACCTATACTTTCTATTTACCGTCACGATTTTGTTAGAAAGAGAATGGAAAACATTTCCTCCTTTCCAGTTTTTTCTTCCTCTTTAATTTGTTTTTCTCACTGTATTTCTCCAGTCCTCCTCAGTGCTATTTTCCAGTTTTTCCTTCATTTAGTTATTGGTTTATTTTACAGAAAGCCACATTCTTCACTGATCCTATTTCTAACTTAGCTTATGACTCCTTTTTGTGGAACGTTTCTTCGCTGACCTTCAATAAAATGACTTTTTATTTGCATCAGTTTAATGGCTTTATCTCGTTAAATTGTATATAATAATTAAGCATGAAATTTGTACTCGAAATTACCCAAAATTATTGGTGTTATGTTAGTACTTATATTTGTTTTTTGATTTGATTGATATTTCGTTTTATTTCTCTACTTGGATTTTGTTTGTGAAAAGCTCTTTGCTTTCCTGTTTGTTGTTGGTGGTCAAAGAGTTTCACGTTCAGTTCACGTTCTTTTCAAATTCGTTGTTGCTTAGTAGTGATTTTTCCCTTTTCTTAAAAAACTACAATTTTAAAGGACTTTTAAATCTCGCCGACAATAATGAATAATAAAATCTTAACAAAAAGTTGACACAAAGCTTACTCTAATTTCCACAAGAATAGAATGCTATGTCAAAATGTGTGTCAGTCAGACTGTCGCTGGTAATAAAATAATAGACGCAATTATCTCGAAAAGCTTGTACAACTTGTACCCAGCACATAAAATTACTTATGTTATCTGATTATAACACTGATTATATAGCTTTTTATAGTATTGTGCAGTCACCTTAACCCCAGTACAATAATCAGGAAAAGTTCATCTTCACACTCATAGTTTCTCGAAACGTTCTCAAGCATTTATTATATTTTTCTTTTTATACATATGACAATTCAATTACTCAGCTGTTTTTCATTCACATATTTATTTAATGAATTCTTCTAAAATGTCTTTTTATAAGTTTGTAGTTAAAAAATTAAAGGGATATTTTAGTTTTGTCCATTTTGTCTTTAAGAAAGTGTTTTGTTTGGGAGGGTTTTATTTTGTTCAGTTTGCCATGTATACATTTTGGGATATTACATTTCTTTTCTAGTGCTATATAACGTGTTCTTTCCTGTATAAAACATTAAATATCTCCCCAAAAGCTTAGGCAATGAAATTCCATTGTTCTATCTTGGTTGCCTGGGTTTTTAGTTGTACTCGATAGTTTCATCGGTACTGTTGATTATTAATTAAACGAACATCTCACTGGGAAACAAGCAGATCAATCAAGTAGGTAAGTCATTTAGCCATTTTATCCTGCCTGCGTTAGTTTTCCAGTTTTAACTACAAGATCACTGAACTCGATGCTGTTGCAGAGAAATTAGTTTGCTTTTTTAATCAGCATGCAAAGACAAACTATTGATCGACATTTACTGAAGACCAGTACAAAAGGATCAATGATATGCTGAATAAACAAAGAAATTGGCGCGAATTAAAGAAATCCCTTGTAGAAAACTTTCCATAAAGGAGCTTAGCTGCTGGTTAATAATAGTAAAACAAGAGATTTCTACACACTGTTCGATGTTTATGATAGTAATGGATGCACTTTCTTACGAGTGTTAATGGGAAGTAATCAAGTTACAATCGGTATACGTTTGGGAGCTGGAGAGAAACAAAAACTAACCACTTTTAGTAAGACTACAAAATGATTAGACCATAAACTCTCTAGTGTAGATTTTTATCACAATTAGCTGATTTTAATTCAATATATACTAGGTGTAACGGCAAATCAATACAATTTGTTCCCTTGTTATAACTCCATACACTAGTAAGTGCAGTACACTACTACAGAGAGTAAAACTATAGTTATACTAGCAAAACTATTAAAACTAGTTATTCAAAATCTATTTATTTTTAGATCGTGTTGATAATGGTTTTTGTTCCTCGTCCTCTTCCCTGTCTTTTATTCTTTTATTCTTTTCTCATCTTAAATGCGTTGTATTGGCTGACTTGCATTGCCTAGCTAGCTCGCCTGGGGGGTAACAGCCGCTAAGATTCCCCTTATTCAAGAACATTAATAAAACTAGTAGAAGTCTATTGGAAATCTTCCCATATTTCATAACTATTAATACAAATTTATAATTTGACCATTTTAGTCTAACTAGTTTGAAACCTTCTATGCAGTAGGTTGGAGTTACCCGGGAAATAATGAGTGATAAAGGTTTTTCACCAGTTAAACAAATAGACATTTATCATCTTTGCTTCCCCCAAGGGTCGTGCAGCAATTTTAATAATGAAATTAACAACGTTTAGAGCTCAGACAGAAATCAGTAGAAAATGAATATGTGTTTACTTTACAAGGGAAAGCAACAATAGCTAATTACAATTGCCGTCATTTGTTGATCTGCATGAGTATATGAAGCAAATCCAAATTAAAAAAGTGTTATATATTTATTAAATGATCGATATGATTTCACCAAAAATATACAGCTTCGCACCTATTCAAATTCATGCTCTTATGCCCTCAAACCCAAATTAAGGCAATGAAATAATTATAGGTTCACCGGTGATACTTGTACATTTGAGAAAACGAACACTACCAAAAAGACGAACAGGCTATGTTGAATTACTAAAACATTCGTGTTTACTTTGGGAATGTTAACTTAATATGTTCGCTTTTCTTTCAATATATTTATTTGTACAATGTCAGTTCGATTAGACCACTCTCTATGAAAACGGCCAATTTGCATAATAACCTAGGGTAGTGCTTAAAAGCGTTAATGGAATACGACTTAATCTCACTTACAACGTGTTATAGCCCAAGTAAAGGTAAGTCCGCTACATTGCACTAACTTTAGATATTAGTATTTATTTACAGTTGCACGTGAAAAGTACAAAATGAACTAAATACATCAACGCTAGAGACACGAAACTACATTTTCCCAAGAAAAATACTTTTGCCATGACAACTCGCCCGGCTCTTACTACACTCTGACTGTAATTATTTTACAAGTTACTTTTGATATTAGCCAATTACTGGCAAATTGAATATCTAACATCTAATATCACTATCCTTATCCCCCAATGCTCAACTATGTTGTCGTTGAAATAATGACTGATGTATCTTTGGTAAATTGTTCGTCTTGCATGCTGTGAGGAACAAAACAGGACACTGAAGATAGTACAATTGTTTACTAAGTCCTGTGTGATTTTGCATGTTATTACAAGAAACAAACGGCTTATCTTCTAAGTTAATATTAGCGATATCTAAACTAAAATGCGAAATCGTTTTTATTTTCTATTAGTTCTCTTAAAATCAAAAGAAGCTGAATTTAAAAAAATAAAAAAATAAGTTGAAAATCAAAGTAAAAAATCTGCTTGCTACCAGTTATAAGAAAAAAATCAGACAAAAGATTTTGAATATCAAAGAAAATACTTAAAGTATGATATAAACAAAGCGGGAAGAGTGTTTTTGTGTCGAAAATATCAAGACGTTTTTAGAAGAATGGGTACCAGTACATACAAGCACATGGTACAATAACCTGCAATGACAAGGGTTTTATTTGCATTAATAAATGCACTTCTCTTACATAGAAATTACTCAATATTCACTTAAAAGGCGATCTTTGTGGTTTTGTGAGACTGTTTTAAAAGTTGCGCAGCCTTCAGCGAAGTTTTAGTAAAACGATTTAGTTGACGGAAATATCTAGTACTTGCAAAAGTGATTCTTTAACAAGTTATATTGTCTTTTGGTGTTGCGAAATTCAGTGAAACTTATTTATCAAATGAAACATGCAACACCTCAGCAACAATGTAACAAGAATACATTTTTGTTCAGTAATGTGATTTAATTTACAAAAATAACGCTCTTTTCAATGAATACATTTTTACCATAATACGCTAATTCCCCAGTGCGACTTGCACAGACAGTATTTTTAAGTCGTTTTTAATCAATCCATCAAATTAAAAAGCTATAAACCTATAAAGTTGACAGCAAGCTACTTTTATGGTGGCAGTAATTTTGTTAAAAAGTCTTTCTTATTTCAAATAGGAGTTTTATTGATCGAGCAAGCAAATAACACTAGATTATTTTATGACTTAGTTCTGTGTATAAACAGCTGGCCATATCAATAACTGATACGAACCACCCGCCATAATTAAAATAAAGAGACAAAAAATGACAAGGACAATGACCTATTATGGCGGACAATCTACTAGCATCGCCGATAAACGTTATAAATCATATCGATAAGCGTTTATGAGTCTTAAATACGTGTAAAATCAGTAAACAATTGATGAAGTAAACGCATCCGTTCAGTTTAATATCGATGATATATGACCAACCACTAAGATTTCCTCGACTGCTTTCCTCTTTGATATTTATACACACATAAAGATATGTCTGCCAAGCACCGTTATGGTTATCGCATTTATTAATTGCTCTTTTTTTCTTAGCTTTTTGTGTTGAATTATTAAGCAACTGATGAAGTAAATGTTCTTTAAAATTCAACCTAAATCAGTATAAAGAATATGTGATATTTAAAAGAAAAACTAACGCAAGAATACGTCGAGTTCAAGATTGACTCCGAAACGTCGTATTTAGAGTTAGTTTTTATTTTAGATACGTTTTCTAAATCTCCTCTAATATGTAATATATATTTATAATAACAGCATCCCATTTTTTATTTCTTTTTTTTCAGTAAAACTTTTGATTTACCTAATGTTTAATCCAGGAATTTATCTGTTAAGATTTTTTTACATATTTAATTCTGAATATCGAATATAATCTGCTAATCGTGTACTCTCTAGTTTCTTTGATTGCTCTTTTTTATCCTCTAACAATGACTGTTTGGTAAATTTGGCGGGCTGACGTCGTGCGCTCTGATTGGTCAGTTTTTTGTCAATCGAAGAGCTATTATGAGCAGGTCTAGATTGATATTTTCTGACGATAAAAACACCAATAATAGTGGCAATTATATCAATTAGGATGAGGACGTTAATTATCATAATCATTGATATCATCTATCATTATTTCCATCGATATCATTCATATTTATTACTTGCTTATAACTTGTTATTACCATTCATCATCATCACTATTGTTATCAATGTAGTATAATTATCCTTATAATTGTCATCATTGGCATTAGTGTTATTTTCCCTCAGTTTGGAAATATTTATTATTATTGTTGCCATCGCCATCGCCTCCATTTGATTACTCATTATATGATTATAACTATCGATATTAATATTATTACAATGTAATACAATTATTATTAATTTCAAAGTTATGAAATCCCTTCAACAATTATTGGCTGGCCATGAAAGAAACATGGGAAAACAAAACTTTTTAAAAATACGCCAATAAAAATTATTTGGCTTTTGATACATTTTTTTATCAAAAGGTGTCAGCCGATGAAAATAATAAATTGAAAGTAAAAAAGGCAAAACTCTCCGTTTAGTTTGAATCGTTTTCCTCAAATGCCTGTTCAGTAATAACTTTACGTGATGCTCTCTCTGTAAAAGTATAAGTAGTTTTAATTGAAAAACATTGTATCATGATTTGATCATTGCGAAACTTCACCCGTTAAATATTGGTGGTTAAATGGCGTTCTTCGTTAGAACTATATGTTGTGCTTGGCAATGAAGAGCCACTAACTATTGTGTGAACTATAGCTTCTTTTATATAGCCGTTTAATCTTAATACTGAATTGTAGTAAACCAAATCCGCTTGTAGCCGCGGCTGTCAAGTTTATATCGCCTTGCTTAAATATTATTAGAATCTGAAAGTCAAACCATTTCTAGGAATAAAAATGCTTTTTGCATTTCCTGCTTACAAATTCTTCAGTGTGTTCACTGTTACTAGGTTTGAAACTAAAATAAGACTAATGTAAGCTATCGTACCCTTTTAGTTTACATAACATGTCTCTCAATTATGCTAAAATGTTTTCAAAAGAGCGCTATAGTTGGTTTTTAAGGCTGTTTTTGTCAGGTTTACATTGTGATATATCTTTCTGTTAAGCCGAAAACTGCCAGGTTTATTGTAAAATTGACGGAAAAGAAGCAGGGAAAACGACAGCAGTTTTACAAAAATCGCAATGTTTGTTTTCATGTTGACACAATTTAAAATCGAAAATGGTAATTACTTCGGAAGGAATTGAAAAAATACTGACGAGAGGAAAAAGAAAGAAAATAAAACCGGAAAATAGAGAAAAAATGAAACAAAGATACTCAATTAAGTATATAAAGACGAAGGTGGGAGTGGAAACTGTCGATAAAAAGACAAATTAACACAAATGGTTCAGCCAGAAAAGTATATTTTTGGAGATATTTATTCATAAAATAAAATTTCGTTTCGTTAAATTCTATGATTTTCAAGAGTTCTTCAATGCATGTTTCCCATCAATTTTCAATATTCTCTGTTGGATTTTTTTTTAATACCTGAGTAAAAATACCCTTACTAAAATAATTAACCGTGTCTCGCATAACTGAGTAGCTGTGGATGCATCGATTTACTCATTAATTTGAGTAACCACTACTCAGTCGTCTATGCAGTAACTATGCAGAGAGTAACTGTAGATGCATCGATTTACTCAGTTACTGGAATAACCAATGCTCAGTCATTTTGGCAATGAGTAAATATGGAGGCGATTTACTAGTTGTTTTTGCAGTGAGTAACTGTAGATGTATCCATATATTACTGAGTGGTTATTGCAATTCGTGGTGATGAGCTCTTGATCAAGGAATTTCCCACTAATATATTATTCGTCACGTTCAAAGTAAGTTTATGTCGTGTATGTTCATAATTACAGTCAATATAGTAAAAAAAGTATTCTTATGTAATACATTTTTTATTAATTTACGATACAAACTATTCAATCTAATAACGACAGAAAAGTGTTATGCTGTGTTTAGCTGAATCAATACATCAATTCCTTTCAAAGTTATTAGACAGTAGCTACACCAAGCGGTCGAACGCTACTGCCCGTCCACTCTAATACAGCTATGTCTATATACACTGATATAAAACTGCTTAACTTATACAGGCAGGAGATTGCCTTTTCGATAGAACATCTAGAAAAAACACTTGAAAACCTCAGCCATACCGAAATCTTGATAATTAGCTTATTGCTAAAAGTGATGGTTTTAATAATAGAAATAAGATCCAATCGGTATTGATACATAGTCAGTTGGTGCGGCTTTGAAAGTTCCACAGCCACGTATTTCTATCCCTGTTTTGGCCTCTACTGATTGCAGGAATTTAGGAAGTCTTCAACTAAGATCACTCTAGTTGCAGGGTTATTTTAAAGAGTGACAATCATCATCCCAGAAAATGCATTTATCAATCAGATTGATACAATTAATTCTTCTATAAATTGTAAAACTATAACTTTATCATTCTAGTAAAACACTATTATAGTTAACACAACTCTACTTGAAACTATTTTCTTTTTTAACTGTTGTTAACACGAATCATCATGCATTCTAAGTCTAAACTTTTTAGATAAAAACACGATAAAAATCATTGTTTAATTTTATGGTCAAAACAATTTTTCTTGTCCGTGTAAAAATGCCTGTGTTTGTTTATAATTTAGATAGCTAAGCTGATAGTGTAATCCTAAAAACTAGTTCTTACTGAAAACAAAAAACTTTAAATACAACAACATAAAATAATAAAGATGTCAAAATGTTGAATATAATATAATAATGTGTTCACTTGGAAGGCAACCGCTTTTATTGAAAAAATGATGGCTAATTTATTTTAGGAACAATTCGTAGAATTAGATTGATATTATGAAAAACAAAGAATTAAATTGAAAGCTAAATTTCATTGCTGGTTGTATATAAGAGAAGTTTGTAAAGGCTTAACTATTTACATTTTAGGGTAACGATACTTTAATAAATACCAAATAAAAAGTATATATATATATACCAATATATTTCATCGCTGACTAAAGGAAGCGAACTATACCTTAAGCAGGTACTACAGGAAAGTGAATTACATTCATAAGAGTATTCCAAAACATTTGTGTAATTATGATATTCTTTTTCGTGTAAATATTATGGTTGAGATCCATCTATTTTGAATCTTTCATGACGACGATATTTATGGGCGATAGTTATGGAAAACTTGATAATGTTTTAATCTTTACTTTCGAGTGTTTCTTTTTTCGGTTTCCTCAATGAATGATTTGCAATTTTATCAGTTTTTAATTCTTTACAACATAATAATTTTTTAATAAAAGTTTATTACGCTGAAGCATTCAAAAAGAGGCCGAAAATATAGTGACATTATCTGACAAGTTTTTGTGTTTTGCAATCGATAACTAGCTAGTAATGACTATTGACTGACCAAATACATCATAGGCAAATCCACCACAAGTTTAAACATAAGATAGAAAAGTCAAAGTTTTCCGACAGCTCTTAAATAAAAGATAATTCGACAATTGCTATTAAACGGGCATATATCCATCGTACAATACAAGGGCCTTGTCAACTTTTACAATAGCAGCAACGTTGGATTGAATTATTGTAGAAACAATACGGAAACAAAGTTAATTGTTTGATCCCGTAACTTTAAACGTCTTCATTTTAATAGCTTATTTATAGGAAATTAAAAGGGAGAGACAATAGCGGACTTCACTTCCATCGTACTGTCTTTTCATAGTTTAATGATAGCTTGTAGACTTAGCAAAAGACGAGTACAATGCGCCGCTACGTTTTCTTAGAAATAGAAATAGAAAATGAACGGCAGTTTCTTTGCTGTGAGTGTATATTTTTGTCAGGCCTTTCATGCTACGGTAGTGTATATATGAACATGTAATAAAACGAAGACAAACAAAATACACACAGTATTGTGAAACAAGTCGATTCAGCTGAGCTATTTAGTTGACAATCCTTGTAATATTCGCGTATATTTTATTTGGTAAACAATTGTATGCTAAGAAAGACATGGCCCATATTTCCCGGCTGTGTCAATAGAAATATATCTATGCGAGTAAACAAGAAATCACAAGCAAATTAGCTACTAAAACCAGATAACATGAATATTTCCCACAAGAATACTGTTAAAATACTTCATTTAATACAATATGGTGCATTTAGTACAAGAAGTTTTCTAGAGTAAGGTTCTCTCGTCTACACGTGGAAAAGGCCCAGGGGCATTGAAATGACACAAAGAACTACGTTGAACTGTCAAGATTTGATTTTACGCGATCTGTTATAGCCTGATTTGGTTCTCAAGTAAGCAACTCTGTTCATCAAGGTTTCGCAGTGACAATTCTAATCAGTCAAGCGAGATAGCATGAGAAAACTCTAGGTTATTGTTGGTTATATTAGACATCTCCAGTCCAATTGTAAGTAGCTTTAAATCAAAGTTTAAAAAAAATCCAATTTCTATCCTGTAATAATTTTTTGTGTGTTTATACTATATATAACGAAGGGTTTTTTTAATTAATTTTCCACTGCTGAGAAGCGGCTCTTTGTTCTTCTTTGTACTAAAAACGAAATATTGAGCCGTTTCAAACACTTAAAATGAAATTAGGAATGTACAAAACAAAGATTTCCAAGAAATACTACCCTCTTTTAGAGGAAGGTTATCATCATTTGAAGATGTATTTTGAGAAGGTTTTTGATTTTGAAGTGTTGGTGTCTTCGTACCAATTGAGCTATAGCAACAACTTACTACTAGTAGATGCGTGTACCGTGAAAATAACGGGTACCAGGATATGATCTTGTTGATTACTTCCATCATTACCTTAAACGTGTTGAAACTGTTTTAAAAGTAAAGATCGTATAGTACAGTACCAGCATTTAGTATTGATTACTTCAAATTGTAAGTTGTGAGGTGTTTGGACGACAGCAAAGAAATGTTTTAAGAGCAAGTCGTTGAAAAGTTATTACTAAGGGTAAGTAAGTAATTAATCCATTGTTACCGTTAAAGAAATGTCTCTAAGAACTCGGGTCAGTTAGAATCGCTCTTCATTCGCATCCAGCTTTGTTGATATTCAAGGTGAAACTAAATAAGTTTGTTTTGTTTTGCCAATATGATTCTGTTTTTTCTTATTATTGTATTTTATTGTTATTTTTCTTTTCAATAAATCCTTTGCTCATTTATTAAATATACTTTTTACACATGGGTTTTATAAAACATTTGGACCTCAAGTATCCGCTTTGGGCCCATCTTACCAATCTCATGTATATCACAGTTAATAAAAGATCATTTATTTTTTGAAATTTAGTATTTCTATTATGAGATTGACTGGTCACACCATATTGAGCGGTGATATCAATGAGAAGGGTTTCTATATGGAATCGTCTGCCGGTCTGTATATCAGGGACTCTCTCCGCAGGTAGTTATTAGCAAAATAAAAGTTCCTTAAAATAAACCTGCTTGTAATACTTCAAAGGCAGAATAGAAATCATTGTGTTACGGAAGGTTTATTGACTATGAACCAAAGCTTGATGTGTCTATTACTATCGCATTTAACAGTGAATGATCAATTTAGGGCCCTTGGCGACAAAAGACCTATCCATGAGTTGGTCAATAGTGAAACATTACGCGCAGACATATTTCTGTTGGAAAATAAAGTTGGCCCTGTCAAAACAAACTTAATTGAAATAAAATAAAAGAACTTTAAGTCAATATAACTAGCATTTTGTGTACCTGCCGCGAGAAGCAAAGCGCTCTGTAAAGGACCGCTCTTCGAGTACTTGAATGGTTTTAAGTAATCAACTCAGGGGTTCTTTGAATATTTTAATTTACTTTATCCCGGAGCTTTATTTGAAGATTGCTTCTCTATACTATCTTTTGTCATGTCACATTTTTACGGGATATTTATATTTTAGATGTTATTTTTTTTTTGTCACAGTTTATGCCATATTGTTTGACAATAAGCATGACGACTTTTAGCACAACATCGCCATTCACGATTTACTGATCAAAATTGACTCTAAGAAAAGGAAAATAGGAAAGACCAATTTATATAGCGGTCCGCTGATAATTTGTTTTTCCGGAAAAGTTTCTGATAGGTGTAACAGATTGAAAGATAAAAAACAGCCGGTTGATAACCATAAGAGACTGACACTGGTATTAAAAAAAGAACAACAATCTCTAGAAACATAAATAAAACACAAAGTAAAAAAGAGCTTTTTTACAGTAATAGCTTACGACGTCTCTAGCACTTTATGTTGATTGACATCATTGATTTTAAACAATTTGTTAATTGGAAAGAAACTGCCAAAAGTCATTTGAACGAAAAGAACATCGATTTGAAAGTGCCACCCCCAGGCCTTGTATGACAAATAAGGCATTACTAAAGATTATATTGCTGCATCTTGGTATAATCTTCTTGAATCAAATTGATTCGACTTAAGAACGAATGTGTTAGCAATAAACATTTTTTGACAGCCAGAACACCTTACTGTCGAATGGATGTCGTTTAAAACGTCGATGGGGAGAGTACAGTTTCTTTAATCCAGCGTTTCGTAAATCTTTTCCGTTTGTTGAACGTTTTCTATTTGATCAAAAAAGACAATATTACATGTTTGACTCCATTGAAAAAAAGTTCGGTAACAAATAACTAAAAATTCATTTAGTTTGTTTGCTCACTGCAGGTGAAATAGATCCTAACCTCCTTTGACTTAGGTGACTCGAGAGCTTTGAATAAAGCATTTTAAAATTTGTTTAAACTTGTAAACGAATCAATTCAATGATTTTGACAAATGGCCGTTAATTTTAAAACTACATGCTAGGTTGTCTTGGGTAATGTTATCTTGGCATTGATGAATGATAGGGGTTATAGATGTAGTTAAACTTCATGATGAATGATGATTCTGTTAGCATTTTTGTTATTGGTTCTTTGAGTAGATGAACCATCAAATGAATATAGCAAGGCACCTGTCTTGACTTGTCTCTTGCTTTCGACATCTTTGACAATTGACTTACTTAACTTATTATGAAAGCAATTATGAATGAAATCTTCTTTCTGTGGTTAATGAAATTTCCCCCACTCGAATGACATTACTTTACGAGGACCAAACAGTAATATGGTTTCAAATACCTAAATTACACTTTCCAAACTCCATAATATTTATACTTACCGGACGAAAAGCTAACAAATTGTGTTTTTATTTATAACAACTTGCATAGAATAAGAGAAGGAATTGGGTAAGAAAGTGTAGCCAGCCATGTCTAAAGAGTTTGGTGTAAATAGCCCGTACGACTATTGTCTTTGTAACTGTTTATCGTGACTGTGCTAGGATATTCATTGGTGCATAAGATTCTTGCGTGCAAATAGGCTAAGACCAACATATCGTCTTTCTAGATTGAAGTACAGCCGATTCGGACAACTCCACTGCTCCCAAGGAAGAAATTGCCTGCGCTAAAGGTGAGGGCTCGTTTTGTTCACATTTTAAATTGTTTTTTATTTTCTTATTCTTTTTTGACACGAGAGGGTAGAAATCAACACTAGACAACGAATACAAAATGCACTGTCTGGGTGAAATGGCAGACTACCATTTCTTACTTAAAATGTAATATTAATTTTCATATTTTTAATAATAGTAATAATAATGATCTTGCTTCGAGCCAACGAAATTCGATTTACTTTTTTTCCGAGGGGCGTTTTTTAAAAAACGTCCGCAAGCTAAACTTTCTCTTGGCTGTAATAGTTCTAAAATACAAAATAATTATCTTAAGTGTAACCTCTGGTCAAATTCAATAGAAATACCAAGGTAGATAATTGGCTAAACCTTCGCGATTCATTTGTTCATTTATTTATAAAACAGACCAAGTTTAAATACATGTAAAAACTTGCAAGGTTTTGTTAAATCAATACCGCCGTCAATTGTAAAGAAGCCGAACCTTTTCTTAAAGACTCAAGTTTACCATTGTTTATTAACCCTAAGGGGGAAATAAAAGGCCAAACAACGCAATTTCATTGAGTGATTCTTGTAAGAAACCGTGTGTTTCAAGGTGAACTTGCTATTCATAAACAAAGGATGAACTAAAGAAATTAAGCCGTAAAATGTGCGTGTATATGTATAGCTCACGTAATAGCCGAGAATAAAACCTTTTGTATTAAACAGATCGAGTGTATCATTTGTAAGATCATGATTTATTTCCCAGCGTGCGAGAAGGGAAGAACCTTCGATTAGTTTTGAGATATAGAGAATACAAACATCAAGAAAATTTTTACACTTTCTAGCGTTAGATTTTTTGTGTTTGGCTGTAATGTTGTAATAGGGAAGTATTACATTGTACAAATTTGAAGAAAGGGTTTCAGGAAATCACGTTCGTTGCAGCAAGTCAGCCATGCGGGTAAGCCAATCTTTGTCAGTAAGATTACTCTAGTCGTCTTAATTCAATAAACCTCACGAACTTTAAACATCAACACGACATCGTCAACACGTTATCACAATAACCTCGACTAAAGCTAAACCTTCAATTTGTCGGGCGGCACAATAAGTCAAAACTGGTGAACACTTGGGCTGCTTCAATGCCTTGCAGGGTCGATTTCATGTGATTAATTTCTCGTGGATATCTAACCGCCATCAGCACACCAGATAACACGATTTGTAATGAAATCATAGCGTGGAGTATTTTGTCTACTGACGTTGTATACTAGTAAGATTTACTCGCTTCAGTCATCGAGTATCAGGCGTACCTACAAGAAATCACTTCTTCCTTGCTTGTGGGCTGGGCGTTTGACTTCTCATCAACTAAGCCCCAATCTACCGGTCAACAAGGTAACAGTGACTACATTTTGTACATTACAAATTGGACGCCTTTCTTTTCCCGTTAGTTTATCTATCTGTGAGTGTCATTCATTCTGTCAATGAAACTATGTTTTTCACTTTCTTTCCCGAAAAGGAAGCCAGCGTTTTTCACTCTCAGATAAGCATTCAATGTTTTAAGTTTCCGTGAACTGATCTTTGATTTTAGCTTTAGTGATTTTCAAAGGTTTAAACGATTTTTTTATTGTATCTGACAGAAGAAAAATCCAGCCACCCTTTGGCCGATGATTGTGCTTTTTCAAGTTAATCGGCCCTTAACTAAATGAAGCTTTTCATGCTATAAATCTAGCCGGATCATTAAAGACGTGTATTTCCGAAATGTCCAGCTATTCATAAGTTATATTGCGTTAATCAATATTTTACTGTCCAGGGTTGAAATATTGTCGTGCATGCATGTATAAGCAGGAATCATACCACTATACTGTCATCAATATCAATTGCTTTGTTTTTCAATGTACAAAATGCATCGTTCAAATCATTCACAACTTGTTCAAAAGTTTACTATTGGTAGAAGTTTTCCTTGATTTCATTAGGTATTAATCACGTGCTGTTTTAGTAGTGAAAAATGGTTTTGTATTTTATTATAATACTTTTTTGGAATAAGTATGTGTTTCTGTAACAATGTTTCACCTTAAAAACTTTCATTTTGCCCATCCCAGGAGGTTTTAAAAATTCACACCTCATTCGTCGAGAGTGAGAATTTATCTCTGTCATTAATAACTTAAATACATCAATTTTCCTGTCACTTTGAAGTCAATGGTCGGAAAACAACTTCATCATGATCAATTTCATGAAATGGCTATACGAAAAACAAAACCAGTTTAAAGCGACTTTAGATTCACTACATGCCCTTAAACAGGCATTTCATATGTGTGCTCTGTTCTTATTTAATAGGATCAATAGTTCTTGTTAATCCTTATCTTTTTTATCGTCCAAAACTGATTACATAAAGTTCATTGAATAGTATATTTGTTTAAAAGGTTCGTCAAAGAAAGCGTAGAAAACCAAGTATTTGCAGTAAATAGCTAATTGACATCAATTCTACAGTAGTATAGTTAAGCTTTCTGCATCTTTGTCTTAATAGGAGTGTGTCAACTTTGCGGTCGGTAATAGTGTGAGCTTTTTTTATTTCTCAATTTTGTACTAATCATTTAATACGATTTAGAAATCATCTAAAAGCCAAACTGCTAAAAATCACTAAGTAAACTATAGTGTGAGAAGAAGAGGATAAAAATATTTTTTTCGTGAATAACGCTCCCCAAATGCACATCTACAGAATACGCAGTCACATTTCTTTAATATATTCATGAGATTGAACTACGAGAACATAAAAGACTACGATTAATCGGGAGTTTTTGGCAATAATGATTTGTTTACGCAGCCCACCGTTAAAAGTGTGAACTAACCATCAAAAACACAACTTCAGAACACTTTGAATTTGGCTGGAGACCTATCGGTTTGTCGATGACACTCTTTTAAAGGAATAGCACCTGGATGTGTTAGTTCGAACTTGCTAACAGCGGCGGTTTAGTCGTCAGATCTGCCGAGTGCTGCAGTACTACGATAACCCAATGTGGGCGGCGGGTTTGGCTACAAACACAACAACATACAGTCTTTCTAAAGACATCACGATATCAAGAGCTGATCAGTACTATTAATAATACTTTATAAAGTAACTCCATAAATTAAGTAGTATTAATCAATAATATAATATATAATGTTCTTTAAATGGACTGAAGTTAAAATAAGAGAAAGCAACAAGAAACGAAAAAACAGTTTGAGACAAATGAAAATGCCTCATTTTTGTTCAGTCGTAACAATAATCTATACTGTAAAGTAAGTTTGCTAGTTTGCTAGTTGAGGACGTGTAATGTGTGGTAGTGCAGACCTTTAAGTACTAAATATTCAGTTTACTCATTATGTTTACTTCAGTCGTAGCTTAATTTAACTTTAATTTCAGGTTTTTCATCTTGTATTGATGGAAATGCTTAAGAGTGACTGTCAGGAAGAACCAGACATATCGTGGCAAAAGTCGATTCGTCGATTTTGTTCATATTTTGCAGTTCGATACCCTATCATGTTATAAGAACTCCTGTGAACTTAGTTTTAAAAAATTTGTTTTCGTTTGGGAGAAATTTGAATTATTATGCGAGAAGGCAAATATGCTAATTCGACGACTCTGAAATAGAGACCACTCGGCGATCTCGTGCACAAAATACAAATAATATTTAACCTTAAAACCCTAATAATCTTTAAATATGCTATCTCTATATGCCTCATAGCGTATTTCAGACTTGTAGCTTTAACGATGAATTTTTGGCAGAATTTTGTTCAGGACACAGTTTTCATGAGCTAAAAAATACCCTCAAAACAGCCGCGAATTAAACTATGTTCGATATAACGGAATAGTTTGATATTCACTGTGTGTGAAGTTAAGATAATTTCTTAAAACACTGCCGAAAAAAATTGCTAGGTTTTTATGTTTTGAAGTTGTTACAGTCGATCTAAGTTGCCTAAATTGTCTGTTTTTTACGATCATTTTTGCATAATTAGCAACGATAATGAACGTCAAAACAATAATACTATTTGCAACAATCTTGTAATTAACCGTATTTAACATCAGCAATGAGTCAATTTGTATTCCTTATTGTAGTTAGAGCAATATTTATTCCAACTCGATATAAATCATGCATGTATTTTCGGGGTTTTGATCCGGATCGTTTTGTTTATACAAAGCCAATTATATCCTCGTGCGAGTGTTACTAAAAATAGATATGGCAAGACTTTTAGATACTGCCCTTTGAAATACTAAAATGAATCTGATAGAAGTCATAAAAAAATATTATATAATGCATGAGACTCACAACACAATTCCTTCAATATAGCAAATTTATATAATAGTAGAATAGAATAGTAGTAGTGTTTTTGGATAGAAGATAGATATACCGGTAGTTGTTCTTTGAGAGCAGATTGTGAATATCCCATCTTTAAAGTCTACAAAATGAAATTTACAAGATAATGACCGATCTTATTTCTGATAAAAACTCCAGTATAAATGTTTTATTTTATATCTTTTGTAAGAAACGAAACACAGGTTTGAGTAGTACGTTATTTTAACAATAATGCGGTGCTTATATAAACAAATAATGCAGTTTCTAATTGGAATATTTGGCAGACTTGCTACAAGTCGACTATACACTCTTTATTTTGACGAGTCGCTAAACGACTAGATAAACGAGAGATAAACGAGAGAAACCAATACGAAAAAAACCGGACTTTGAGAAAGTCTAAAGAGCAATGCTCAAAATTAATGTATTTTCTTTTATTTAGAAGACACAGATTTATTAAAATAACCGATAAGTAACGTACCCTGCCATTTCCACCTCTTTATATGTAGATTTATGCCGAACCTTTATTCATCGGCCAACATCTATTGAGCGGCCACTTTGAAAAGTCCCTAGGGTGACCGTTTATTAGAGGTACAACTCAATTTCTTGAATATTGTACAAATTTCAACAAAAATAATATTAAATGGGACGTCAACGGCGGAAAACACAACACTTAGGGACTTATGAAAGGGTCTATAAGAGATTTATTGTTCTTTTGATTTATGATCATTTGTATAAATTTGAACAAACATTTTTCTAATTATTAGAGCTGCTTTTATACATACATGAATGCTTTGTAGATGTAAGCACTTTATAATCATGGCAGCTATAGCAAATGTGTAGAATACGAAATCAAAATATTACATTACCTTTATTAGAATGATGCCAAGCACCTTGTACACGTGAGAATGATAATTATCTTACCAGTTGTCACGCAATGCTCCTTGCTTTTGTATAAACAAAAAGCTACAAAACCATCAAAACCCCGAAAATACATGCATGATTTATATCGAGTTGGAATAAATATTGCTCTAACTACAATGAGGAATACAAATTGACTCATTGCTGATGTTAAATACGGTTAATTACAAGATTGTTGTAAATAGTATTATTGTTTTGACGTTCATTATCGTTGCTAATTATGCAAAAATGATCGTAAAAAACAGACAATTTAGGCAACTTAGATCGACTGTAACAACTTCAAAACATAAAAACCTAGCAATTTTTTTCGGCAGTGTTTTAAGAAATTATCTTAACTTCACACACAGTGAATATCAAACTATTCCGTTATATCGAACATAGTTTAATTCGCGGCTGTTTTGAGGGTATTTTTTAGCTCATGAAAACTGTGTCCTGAACAAAATTCTGCCAAAAATTCATCGTTAAAGCTACAAGTCTGAAATACGCTATGAGGCATATAGAGATAGCATATTTAAAGATTATTAGGTTTTTAAGGTTAAATATTATTTGTATTTTGTGCACGAGATCGCCGAGTGGTCTCTATTTCAGAGTCGTCGAATTAGCATATTTGCCTTCTCGCATAATAATTCAAATTTCTCCCAAACGAAAACAAATTTTTAAAAACTAAGTGCACAGGAGTGCTTATAACATGATAGGGTATCGAACTACAAAATATGAACAAAATCGATGAATCGACTTTTGCCACGATATTTCGAATTTGTCTGGTTCTTCCTGACAGTCACTCTTAAACTGCTTATAAATCCTATTCAAAGAGGCTATCATATTGTTTGTTCTGGAATAATTTGACCATATCTAGACTAACTATGTCATGCATGCAGTATATAAATTATGTAGTGTAATATATAGTCAGGGTGAACATTTATTTATATTGCTAAATGAATGTAATTCAATATATAAATAAATACAGACAAAAGCATAATGAAAACTATCATTTTTAATCATTTTCAACCGCGTTTTCGACACAGACCTTTTGAAATGAAAGATGTTTTTTAAAGAAATATTCAAATAATACAGAAAAAGTGAGTTAACTTATCAATTATCTTATCAGATTACATTTATTAATAATCATTGCTATTTTATAGCATAAACAATATTTACAATAATACCTTTTTTTGTTAATTAATTTCGATATCATGATTTATTTTTATACAATGTTGTAGAATTGCATATGCAGTAGATTTTCTCGGGTCATGAGAATAACATAAATTAGTTGTTGCCATGTCTCATTATATGTAGCGACTCTTTATCTTTCTTATTAATTATTGATATTGAAATTTTGGAAAAATAGGTCCATTTAGTATTGATATCTGATATAATTAGTGTTTCTCTTTGTAAACTATTATTAGCTGTTGCGCTCGATCTAAACCGACTAAAAACCTAAACTATATACTTCAAACTATAGTACTAAAGAATCCTTCTTGTTCATGCGAAATACGACAAATGACTAACGAGAAAAAGAGTTTTCAGGGATTTTCTTTTACCTCGCAGGTATATATATTAGTTCAACTTGAGCTTTGCTCATTGTATTAACTCAGATATTTATCTTGGTCAATTGCTACATCAAATAGACTAGCTATAATTTGAACGAATCGTATACAAACTTCCAAATATCAACATCGAAAGGCGGCAACTGTTCAACTAGGAAGTTATACCAAGGTTCAAAACGCACACAAAGTACAGACACCTGCTAATAAACAGTGCAAATATACTTATCACTGAACGAGAAACCCGGTGTAAAGTTTCGGCTGGTTATATATTGACAAAGAAAGCCACTTTCGGTTTGTATACGTCCACAGATAAGATAACTGAACAGAACAACAAACGGAAGAAAGGCATATAGTTACAAGTACAATACCATCCTGACAATGGACGGCTACGTTAGCTCCGGTCCGACAATACACTAAGGTTTTCGCTAAAACGGCTAAAGCGACTATAGTGACAATGTAAGTATATTTATCATGCATGGGTACGTTTAGTATTGTTTTCGATATAACAAGCTAATATAAGGAATAGCGCACCGATATTGTAAAGTAAAACTTGCAATCTAGTACTAGGATATCATATTCTTACAGAGCTTAAAGAGACGCTTAAAGAATATATTTTGCAACAAATAAATCTAAGAAGAAAAACTGACGAAACAAGGAAAGAAAAAAATAAGATATCAATAAAAAACAATAGACAAACAATAAAGAAACGAATAACAAAAAAGTCTGAGAGAAAACTTAAAAAAGGAAAGGAAATAAAGGAAAAAAGGGGGAGAAGAAAGAGGAGGGAAGGGAAAGTAAAGAAAAGAACTAGGAAAAAAGACTGAATAATAGATAAGAAAGAAAAAAGACAAGCTCAGTTGGTCAATCCTGTCATGAAAACGTCGCGACCGTAATTCATTGTAACCGAAAAGAACCGAGACGATGAATGTTTTTGCAATCAATAACCAGAATGCAGAAAGGCATTAATGTTTTCAATCATCATGCAACAGAGCCTCATAGTCGTTTAATTCACACTGCCAGGGGTAAAGAGAGTGTATTAAAGAGATTGTCTCAAAACTTTGTATATGCCGCCGTGATAAACAGCTGACTGAAGAGAAGAATACTGCCCGCCGTTCTATTATATCATAAAAGCTCTTTAACGCTTTTTCAAGAGTAGGGCGGTATACTGTGGTCGCGTTAAGAAATCCTTGTCCAGATGGTTAGCCATTTGCCGGCCACGTTTTGTCAAAATCAGCAATGAGTATTGCATAACATTCTTGTCGTAATAATAATATACCAGGCAGATGACCTGTATTAGACCATGAGACCTTGACGCCATGTTGTAATCAACTATTTAATATTCATGAAGCCCTAATTATTATACATTCGATTCTTATTGGATGTTACAGGTTAGAGCCGGTGCATAGTGCGCTTGTTAAATAGTTTATCGGCATGACAACCGGCATTAGCCACTATTGTAAATTTCTGCTTAAAAACATTGACTTATTTAAAGCATGTGTTTACTTCTAAAACCTGAACAACAATTAGAAAGACTGTTTGCACCAAAGCGTCGATGTACAAGCTGCCCATTGGTTGGTATTTAGTGACCTCGAATCTCAGCGAAAGAGTGGTCAAAGACACGACTTTGTACGGCTGAGGTCTTATCAGTATATTGACATCATTTGGTACATTTTGTTTTCAAACTATTATTACTTAGGAAAGAATTCTTATAGTAAGTGACCACTTAAAACGTTTTAATCATATATTCGATTTGAGCTTATTTTTTTTATTTTAATTTGCTTTTTGACTAGCAATGACTATCTTTCGACCATTTTGTAAAATACCATGGGACGTTACTAAGCCATCAATGGAGTCTTGATAAGACTAGTATCACTTTGACTGGAAGTGTTTTGTCGAGTGATAGTCACTTGAGATATCATAGCTGGAGTTATAGTATGATTGTTATATAGAAAGTGTTATTAGGCGTTGGAGTTCTCTTAAGTGTTTTGATAAGAAAATGCAACAAGCACCATTTATAACAAGTAAAACCACTTTCAATGCTTTACTCATTGTGATAACTGACTCGCTCTGCTCCGCTTTAACGAATAATTGTGCCTAAACTCTCAACAGTGTGGGTCGTTTCAGTTGATTGTAAGTCAATATCTTTACGGTACAGTACTTTGTTTCATTTCAAGCATTACTTCCCTAATGTTGGTTCATGTATTTAAAATGGCGGTATGACGTTTTTCACATAAAACGTCACACAAAGTTTGTTGCTGTTGCATTCTTGTTAATAACTAAATTGATGTTCTTTTTATCTGAACAGAAACTACAAAATGAGCGAAACGATAAGCCCCCCAGTTGATTCCACTGATGACAACGATCAAACTGACCAGCATCATCGTATCCCCAAATGCGCACGGTGTCGCAGCCACGGAACAGTCTCCTGGTTAAAGGGCCACAAGCATTACTGTCGATGGCGGGATTGTACTTGCTCAAAATGTCAGTTAATTACAGAACGGCAACGAATTACTGCAGCTCGGGTGGCGATACTCAGACAACAGCGAAAAGGTGCAGAATTGAGAGAAAAGTACCAGAGGGAAATGGAAAGCGTCAGATTCAGTTACTCCATGGTGTTTCAGAATGGTGGTCTTAGTTCGATTCCTCCTAGTCTACATCGCCACCAGCTTCCTCGATATGACGATGAAATGCCACCTTACTCTAACAACGAACCAATGAATGAATCAGGCATGTATCGTTCACTCGTCAATACGATTACCTTTTTTCTTTTTTCATTTAGACTTTTCTTTCTAGTCATTCAACAGTCATAAACATTGTCCACTAAAAATGACACGTGACACCACAAACGTTGGCTCTAATTGCTTGAAACTAGCATTAATTGCATATAGATTGACGTATTCGTATTCCATGTTCCATATATAGTTGAAATTGTAACTGCTGAAAACAAATAAACAAAGAATCACTTGTTGTAATCTCTACTAAATGTGGAAAACGTTAGTGACATTGACTGTATGTTAATTAAATACTTATACCAACACTTCATTTACCATAGTAATTTGTACTTTGTTTAGAAATAAGAATTGCCAGCAAGCGCTGTAGCCCAGACGTTGACGACACGGCACGCTCACCGGCATCCCCGAAGAGAACGAAGTCTGTATCACCTCATGAAGTCCATGTGAAACAAGAAGAACCAAACAAAGACGAAGAACCATGTCCTTATTCACTGCAAAGACCTAATAGTAGCCAAATTCCTCCTAAAGAAAGCATGCAAGAGAGAAAACAAGACCAATACAAAGACCACGTTCTTGATGGAGAAGGGCTTTTAAAAGGTATCCACAGTAGACTTGAACTACAGGGTGACATCTCGGCATCTCGGCAGAAATCAATGGAACTTTTAATCAAGATCTTTCCCAGCCATTCAACGAGGACACTGGAGCTGTTTTTACAAAGTTGCCGTGATAATGTAGTGGAAACCATTGAATGCATTCTTTCCTCACAAAGGGCATGTTGTCCCAGTGGAATGAAGTATGGTCCTTTACGCGCAGCTCCAATGGATGCCTGTACCGTCCCAACAATGCGGACGCACTCTTCGCCGTTTCTACATACTCCTGTACCTAGAGATCAAGCTGGAATGCCTCTAGCGAATGTCCACGCCTGTACACCTGGCAGAATCTACCAATCGATGCCCTTGCCACCTCCTCTTCTCATAAAGCCAAAGACTGACAGTCCTCATTTCAGATTCCCAACTCCACAGAGAGCCATTCCATCACCTTTGTCTCCACGGAATTGTGGAACCTCAAAGTTTTGTACGTATTGTGGCAATAAAATGATGGTGTACGATCAATTCTGTGCCAATTGTGGTAAAAATGCAGCTTTGAGTCCATCGTAACGGTAGCTAAAGATAGTTCCTTTATCGCGCTTTCTCGAAGAGACAGACTTTCAACAAAACTTTACATGCAAAGTCAATAATATACTTTAAATTAAATCGGCTAGAGCTACCAGATAACTATATTAATAACGCTTATAATTTGATAAAAACTAAATATTTTATATTCCAATTGTTTTTGTAGTCCATCATTGTGAATTAGGTAAAATGGAAATATAGAGATATAGAATCTAATCCCATCAACTGAACACACTTTCAAAAACCGTCCGCACTCTGAAGCCCGCAAAGGATGTCGGTAATATGAACATAATTTATGATTTCTTGCACGTTTTTTATAGAACAATTTGTGTTATTTATAGCATATTTTTGTTTTATGTATTTCTGTTGTATTACCATAACAAGTTATTGCAGTGGTAGATGAACAATCGATTGAAATAGAAGAAATACCGATCTCCTTTGCAGACTTCAGAGTGTGGACTACAGCTTTGATTGCGACAATGTTTCTTGAAATAGGTGTAAACTGAAATATACTAGTTTACTCGATAGTTTTCATTTCCAGTAAACATTGCATTAATGTCTGGTCTCAATTAGGACATGTTTTGAGTTGTTTTATTTATTATTTCTAAAGATAAAGTAAATAAAAATATCCTGCCTGAAACACCTCCGGATTCACCATTTAGTCAGGCAGTAATTAGAATAACTTTGTGGGGTAAAATGCCACGTGAGATTCTGAAATGTTGTTTTATTTTCGCTGTGGTCATTACCATACTGAGAGAAGCCCTGATGTTAGTCGAGTCGACTCAGCGAAAAGACCTACACAGCTGAAAATAGTTCCTTGATTTCAATGGTATTAAAAACGTACAACATGTATAGATAAAGAGAAATTATAGTAAGAGTTGGGAAATCATGTAGATAAATATCAATATTAAGTTAAAATTAAACAATTATAATAAACCTGAATGACGAATGTTGGTTCATTTATTTATTTTCTTATTTGGCTTTTTACCACTTATCTTCTTACGTCTTTCTCTAGCCCTGATACTCACCTCATACCATTTCTTCTCTTTACCTCCTTTATTAAACATGTTACTCAAAATATGAGGAGTGATGCCTTATGGGAAATATTTAATATAGAGGTAGTGTGATGCTGTACAGGCTTTACTGAGCCCCTTCCAGGGGGGGGGGGGGGGGGGGGTGCATGCTCCCATGATTCTTTGATCTTTTTGCATTTTTCCCCCGCTTGTTCGCCATAAGTAAAATAACTGTTTCCCTAAAATGTTTTACCTTATGCTCCCATGATCCCCGAAAAATAATGTTTTATCATAGTTTGCTCCCTTAGTCCCTGGATATACTTTGGCAGTATCCCTTGTTCCCTAAAAATGAATGCGCTTGTTCCCTTGTTCCCTAAAACCCCTGGGAGTGGCTCTTTACTGACTTAATAAAGATGATGATGTGAGTGTGAGTGCCAGCAGAAGAATAAATGCTTATCAGGAGTAAATGCATGAGCTCGTCCAGTCGTATCCCTTAGGGGTAAAAATCGGCCATTTGGTATCTCTGAGGGTATTCAAATTGATATTTAGAATTTTGACATTTCTTGTAGGGTTAAAATATTAAACTAAATTATCCAAGAAAGAAATTTGGAAGTTCTCTCTTCTAGCAACTACTTTTGCCCTTCCCTGAGCATGTTCGTCAGTGCTCGTGATGTCGTTCGGATATTTTCGGAATCTTACTCTGAATTTCTAGACTAGGAGCCAGGATCCTAAAAAAATCGGGTCGTTGCACACCCTGCATATTTTGCCTGATAATAATATGAAAGTTGGGTGCCTTGGGAACATTCCGACTAGGCACAATGTACTGAATTACAATGTACTCCCTTGGAAAACGGATAGGGGTGCTCGACGGACGGTTTTGAAAATGACCCTAAAAGGTACGCATAAATAGACTCAGATACTGATTTCAGACCCTAAAAGGTACGACCACATTTAACATTTTTTCAAAATTTAAAATTGATAAATACACACTCTCATCAAATCTCATGAAATACTTTGCAATGTTGATGTATTGTTGAAGTTAATAAATATTATTTGACACTGACACTGACACTGTTTCAAAACGTATAATCATAAGTTCGAAAACTGACCCTAAAAGGTACGGTGCCAGTTGGAGACCCTAAAAGGTACGCGAGGGTCTTATTTTCGACCCTAAAAGGTCCGTCGAGCACCCTATCCATTTTTCAAGGAGTCCACCCCCGGGCCTGGATTACTTTTTGCTGGCAGACACATATCGCAGAAACACTACATTCATTTTTACCCACTCGCGTAAGCTGTTTTCTATTACGCAAATATCAACTTTGGAACTTCTTGCGGCGGACAAAGCTTCCAAACAAAACTGAGAGGGGTTCGAACTAAAACTTTGATTAAATTAAGGGGTAGCTATCTTATTTTTAGCTATATAAGACCCTTCCCTCTCCTGGCAGTAATTATTGCACAGTCGATCCCTAAAGAGCGACAAGTTCAACTTTGTTTTGTTGTAATGTACGCATATCAAAGATACTGTATGCAATCTTCAAAAACAATGCCATTACTATATATGGTATTGTAGGTGAGAAGTAACAAAATACTTTGATTAGCGCGCGAGATTTTTTTCTTTTTTTTAACAGGTTGAGATTGTAACAGAATAATAGGCATATCTTTGATACGGCACGTTTCTCTCATAAACAAGCGCATTTTCGCAATTTCCAACACATAACTCAACTTTTCTATCTTTAATCTTGAAATCACAATTTATTGAATATGACTTGTTTTCTACCTTCGTTGCCTGTTGCGTTCTTGCGCTATAACATGGCCTCACTGACAAGGATCTAACACGCTACCTAATTGGCTATTGCCTAACATGCATAGCAAGGAACTAACACGCTACCTAATTGGCTATTGCCTAACATGCATAGCAAGGATCTAACACGCTACCTAATTGGCTATTGCCTAACATGCATAGCAAGGAACTAACACGCTACCTAATTGGCTATTGCCTAACATGCATAGCAAGGATCTAACACGCTACCTAATTGGCTATTGCCTAACATGCATAGCAAGGATCTAACACGCTACCTAATTGGCTATTGGATATCTAACACGCTACCTAATTGGCTATTGCCTAACATGCATGCGAGCAAGGAGAATTCAGATTTTCGTGCAATATTTTTATTAAAATTTAGCATTTTTCTACTATAAAAATATTTTATAAAAGCACTAAGAACCGCCTTTCCTGCATGTGTGTGCATAGCCTGATTTTTAGAAACAAAATGATTCGCCTTTTGATAAAAACTAAACAAATACTGTTGACGCTGACCATTTTTACTAAATAGTTCAGTCCGATGTTAAAAACAAAAGCTGTGTTTGAATAAAATTGTACTGTGTAGTTATCAATATTTGCAACATGGAACTCAATTAACCAAAAGAAGATATTGTGTGCCATAACGGCAGGTAAACACTGTTTAAAAGAGAGTGGAAAAGTGTAGGGTTCAGGGAGAATGGGGCGAGAAAGCCAATCCAAAGGAAGCCCAATAGAACTGCGAAACTGAAGAGGTCATCCAAATTTCTCTCTTAGATAATTTAATAAAATCTGTGCTTTCTTCATATTGACTCCAAAGCCATAATGAGTGCCATCAAAACTATGTACACCCTGTGTCATATTGAATGTGTCCAGCACGGTTATGTTATATCGACTGCAATACGAAGTCATTATCTTGTTATAGGCGATAATAGCTTCATTATTCTGGTGTCTGTAATACATTGGTTTTAAAGGTCCCGCTGAATGTGTTGTTAGCCATACCAAGCGAGGCCAGCCACCACGTGACCTATTAACTAGATCTACTATTGGCTTAAGATAGCTTTCAAGAACTAGTGTAGCATTAAAGCTATTGTGAATCCCGATCCCTAAAAACACAACTGATCCTTTCTTTGATAGCTGACGTTCGATGATTTTAAATGCGATAGGTGCATGTTTAACATTATAAGCCTCTATAAAATCGACTTTGAACTTCGCTGGATGGCTTTGTGGACAGAACGTCGGATGAAGTGAAAGATCTTTCCATCTCATGGCTATATGGACATGACACATGCTGTCAATAAACTGACTGTCGCCTTGGCAGAGCGTTCTTATAGTCCGTGAAGCTGTACTCTTTAAAGCACCGTACTTAAAGTCGTTAGTTAGTACCAATAATATCGACGAAAACAAATGTCTTACTAAGGAATCACCCATGAATGTAATGTACGATAAATGCTTATTCATCAGGGAGCATGCCCCTAATTGAGAGAAGTTTGTCACTAAACATCCACTGTTTGGTTTCCAATCAGCCAGTTCTGCTGGGATGTATTTACGATAGTCAATACAGTTCTTACAACTGCAGAATGTGTCTCCACTACCACACCAACCAGTGTCTTTATTACAACACGGTGCTTCAGTTTGAGGATCACACTGTCCCTGGACATCAAAGATAAGTGAACTAGTAGATTTAACATAGTTAGGTCTCGGTAAAGGAAACTTTTCTCCGCATCTCATGTCCCCGTGTGAGAGATACTGGGGCCAACCTTTTCGCTCTCGTAAAATCATATCTAGTTGCCTGCGAGCCTCTAGTGCAGCGGGTGGCATGTGAGGTTTTAGAGCCCAGGTCCCTTGAGTTGCTGTCTGTATAACATTCTTGCAGATATGTTGGTGTGACTTGAGTAACGGTAGTACTTGCATGTGAGGGTATTGGGTTGATAAGCACATGTAATAGATGTAAACGACAGTTGCTAATATTAGCATTGGAAGACATACTAGCTTGAACATATTGTAAAACATATCTGAAAGAGATAATAGAAGCATAATTAAATGGAAACTAGCGAGTAAACTAGTATAGGTATAATTAGTATAATTAAACGTTAGGTAGGTTAACTATCAGAATTCTTTGCAGAAATCATTGAATATAATACCAGAAAAAAGGATGTTAAGGTATACTTTAGCGAATGTGGTAACACTGGGTAACACCTGGGGAGGTGGGACTCAGGGGTAAAAGTACAAGGCATGCTCGTAGTGATGTGGTGTTGTCGAAAAATGCTTTTTTGCGGTGTTGAGCCAAATAATTATTTACGAAAAATGGCAAGAAATTGAGTAGCCTGCGTTGCATCTTGAATTTTCTTCCTAAAGTCCAAAGTTACGAAGAAAATTCCAGATGCAACGCAGGTTAGAAATTGAGGTGACATCAATGATCGATCGCGAGTCATATATGGAAGCTACTCGATCTCAGCGATCCCATGCAATCAAACATTGGTTTCCACGCCTATATTCATGGACCTCTTTCACCAAGCAATCGTATGTGCAAGTACCAGACAAGCCTCGCTTTGACTCATGGAGCTTTTGCTTTATGAAGCCAAAGTGAGGCTTGCATTAACTGCTTCGTGCATGAGAAAGGTCTTTTTATTTCAAAAACGAATATCTTTGTTCACATTCAAGAAGGAAATGGTATACTTTAACATGAATCCGAACATCTTTGTTGATGATAGTGTATAAGTAACACTTAATGTCTTTACAATAATCTCATGTTCTTGACCATAATAATAATTATAAATTAACACCTTATTAGTGTTCAGACTTGTGAGTTTCCATAATTGCCTTACTACTTCAAAACCGCCCTATGACCTTGGCAATCATTGTTTTTGTTTTTTTTAAATCAGAGGTATATATTCCACATACTGTACTTTCAATAAGGTAAAGGGATACGTATAAATATATATTTGTTACCTTGATGTCTCTACTGAACACTTTCAAATAAAACGCTTCTTGATTGACCAGCTTTGTGATCCATTGGAGTCACTGACAAAACGACTTCTTTAAGATCGATTCCATTGGCCCATACTTGTAATTACACCACGGTAAATGGTTAGTTGTTTATCAGAACGGTCTTGTTGTATGTCCATTCATTGTAAGCTGTCTAGAATGACAGCGTTTTTACTGAATTTAGATAGAATCGTCGACTCTAGATCTTTGACTCGTAGAGCTTGCAGGCCAGCCACAATGGTATAACTATACCACCAAATGATTAACCGTTAAAATAACCAACGTACTTTGAATGAATCCATATTACTTGGTGAAGAAGTATAAGATTCTCTACTAGGACGACGCTGTTTGCTTTTGGGTTCATTGTTCTAACAATAATATTTTAATAATTAATGCCATCAGATCGCTCAAGCAGATTCAAAAGAGCAGTTAATCTCTCAAGCAAATCGACCACAAAACAACTTTTAATTCCATGAAAGTTCTATACTTTTTAAAAGAGTTCATTGAATTATTCTTAGTAACTATTATATATAGGTTCTTTTTACAATTCCCGTAAGTTTCTAGTTTTTGAAGTTAAAGACAATATCAAGCAGGTTGCCCTTTGTTCTAATACTCTGGTACCTGAACCTGTTTTTTGATGATCCATCTTGTAGCTTAATACCTTCAAGGTACAAAGCCATACAAATAAATACTACCATTTATTATTTTTGAAGGTCTATTATTGTCCAAAAGAATCAATTTCTAATTTATTAATAATTCTTCTCAATCAGTTATAAAATAAAATAAAAAAAGTTTCGATATTTTGTTAAATTCTTAAAATCTGAAAAATTGTAAAAAAGAAACGTTTATTATGATTGCATTGTTGTTTAGATGTAAATATTTATGGTTTTTAAATGACTTTTAAAATGATATAGATCTGATGTAGATCTAATGTTCAACCTTAGAATAAAAAGGGATATGCATGCATATAAATGACACATTAGTCAAGGGTGCAAGCTTTGTAAGCTCTGTACCACTCTGACTCATATACATTCATTTGTAACTGTTTGATATCAAAATAAAAACATTAAAACGTGTTGCATCAAAAGCTCATCCGCATCCGTTTATCACACAATATACTGGCCACCACTCTTCTCTCAATTTGTTTCACCACAGGGCACCTAGAATCCTACTAGGTCAGAGAAAGTTTAGACTGAGAACAGGAAACTTGGAAACGAGCACTAAAAAAAAACGCAGAGGAGCGGGGACCGGGGTCGAGGAGTTTGATTAAAGATCGTTTCGTCGGAATCCGAGTGAAGGGTAGTGACTACTTGCCGTGGCTACAATAAGGTGGGTCGCTCAGTTTCTATGGTAACGATCATGCAAATATCTAATGCTTCTTTTCACGCCCCACCTAAAAGCGAAGGGAGAGGGCCCTGGGACCGAGGTTAGCAGTGACGTAGTTCCTGTGTGCACGGTCCTTCATTAATGGATGATTGCGTTAATCCAAGATCAGCTAAATTGGTTTATTGAAGAATTTGTCAAGGCTTGCTTGTTCAAAACTGGATAATTGCTTATCCAGGATTAAGTCTAAAACCAGGATTAGCACTGAATCGCGGGCTTTGGGCAACACTGCTCATCCAAGGTGGAATTGGGGAACGATATCAGTTGGTTAAGACGAGATAAGGAAAATAATGTACAGCTTATTGAGATCAGGGATCAGATGGAAGATATATTGTCACCTTTATGAAGATAAAATATCGTTATTTCCGGCCTTTCATATTCTATATATATAAAGGGTTGATATTAGAAATGGACCATTTGATTTTTGATGGGGAGGGGTCCCAATTTTCGGTTTGTTCGATTTTTTTTTTTGACAGATTCTCGATATTTTTTGCCTTGATTGGTCATGCTCGATTTTTTTTAAGGATTAAGGCCTTGCTCGATATTTTTTGGGAGAATTGGGTCCCCCCCCCCGCCTTCCCATCAAAAATCAAATGGTCCGTCCCTTATTCCCACCATAATACCCCATACATCACCATTTGAAGAAAACAAACAAAAGCAACGCTAAAAAAGTAGATTTATTTGCTTGAGTAATTCAAATATATCCAGTGATTAAAACTGCATCCAGGACATCTATGACAAATGATGGCGTGTTAACCATCATGCAGTATCCGATCACTGGTAACTTTGATAACAATAAGAAAATGAAACGAATCCTCCATAATAAAACAGAGCTAACAAAATAAATAAGCGCTATCTTTTCCCTTCTCTTTTTGTAATAATTGTAGTTAAAATATATTCGCGGACTGAATATTACAGTGCGACTACTTCAAACAAGGCCACCCAAATACCCAAACGTTTTTGATGATTTCCAACCAAGGCGGCGTTCTTGTGGAGTTTTGGGAAAAAACGGGTTTTGAGGTTTTGGGGTTCCTGTATTGTTACGACCGAGCATAAACGAAGCGAAGGGGGAGGAGGAAAGGAAGCAGAGAATGGAACGTTCCATACTCTTCCTTACACCTCCCCCCACCTGTTTTTACTTTTTTGTCTAGGCCTCATGTTTCTCGCGGGTATCAAGACAACACAGGAACCCCAAAATCCGATTTTTCCCTAAACCCACAAGAACGCCTGTTTCGTAGGCTAGTTTCCAACTGAAAAATCAAAGCTCTACAGTTCGTAAAACACATATTAAAATGGCCACCATTTGGAGATCCTTGAAGATAAAAATCAAATTCTCTTAATTATAACTTCTGACTAGTAGATGATTATAAAACTTCATTTTTACACCTTGTATATTAAATCGCCAACTAGTGTCATTCCAGTGACTTCGGATCTAAAAAAAGAAGATTTTCATAAGCCTTTTTCTTGCAAATAAAAGCTACTTGACCTATAATCATCAGTTTTATTTCATTTTTCAATGTCAACTTCAAATGTTTTGAAAATAACATGCATCATGATTGTGTAAAAAGGTATTAAATAAATTGACGTTAAATTGTTCAATTTAATTCAGTTAGTGATGCTATGGGAAGCAAATCAATGAATTATTCAGTTTATGGTGACTCACAGGGGAATTATATTCCATATTAATTTGTAGAGTTATTTTACTTTGGCTCTTTGATGTATTTTAATATAGAGTTAAAAATCCCCATTCAATTATTTTATTTCAGTGCTATATAATTTGTTCAATTCCTCATTTGTGTTAAGGTAACAACAAGATTTGTTCTGTTTTGTTGCTGGCTGTAAGTATTACCACGGTTTTATCACGTTAATGGTCGTTTAGAATGATACCATAATAAGCTTGTCTTTTGCTGGATTAATTCCAATGCATTCCATGAGAAATTGAATCACCATTTAATTGTTCACGTTAACAGTGTTTAAAACATCTTCATCAAGTCTTCACAGTGATCGTCGTTTAACATTACCATAAGCAATTCCTTTTTTGCGTTTATCAATAACCATTTGAAAGATTATTCTATATAATTAGAATTAGAATGGCAGTTCTTTTCTGTATTTGTTTTTTAATAACAACTCCATGCAACCATGTGAATTACGCTGGTTGCTAAAACTCCACCGGTTATCAAGCAGAGGTATATTGCACATGCAGGTGTGATTTAAGCACAGTTATGATATAGTAATTGGTGTTAAACGTCTTCTATTGCCACGTGGACTATGTCTACCAGGCGCGAGCTCATCTTGATAGTCATGCAAATTAGACGTTGAATTTCTACTGCATATGCTAAGAGTTGAGCCTTTTTCCATTCCAAGCAAGCAGGAATATAGAGAGAAGAATATAAGGAAGATTAGCACAAGATTAACATTTATAGCATACATTATGTAAGCTATCTTTTGCTTTTTCTGCATTGAACTTTAATTTAAAAAGCTTAATTTTATTAAGATTATTACTTTATTATTAATTTTCTTATTTTTTATTTCTTTTAAAATTTATCGTTAATAAGTTTCATATTTGATTGCCTACAATTTAAAATAAATTTAAGCAGTATACAACTATCTGCTGTATTATTGCTTTACAGCGCTAAATATTTTGATGATTATCTTATAATTATATATGAATAAATTTCACACATTTTGACTGGCTAATGCGCTTGCTTTATTGGAGCACACGTCACGTGTTTCTGCATGTCGATCAAATATGTTAACCCAGGCGATGTACTCGGGGGGTATAATGACGGGGAGGTCCCTCCCGTCATTTTACCCCCGAGTACATCGCCTGGGTATGTTAATTTTAGTTTATAGAAGAAATAGAAAACTTGCTTTCTGCGATGTATGCAGCTGTAAAGCACTTGGGGATTGTCAGAACACTCGAGAAGTGTTGAGAAGCAATCTGCTTTGCGTCGTGCTTCTTGTAGCACTTCTCTCGTGCTCTGCCAATCCCCGCGTGCTTTATAATTACACATAATTACTTCACTCTATAGCCGATTACCTTTGTTTATAGCTTGACACTGTTCTTTCCATTTCTTTTTATTATTTGCCAAAGGTTTGGACCATGGATGATCTCTCGATAATGAACTAACATGTGAGCTACTATTATCTCGTAGAAACACCTCCATTACCTCACTACACACCTCAAAGGCAGGTGAAACTATAACGTCGATGAATCCTGACAATGAGTAAATGAATCAGTGAATGGATGGTGAATGAAAAGGTGAATGAATGAATGAATGAATGAATGAAAGAATCAATCAAAAGATGAGTAAATATACAGTGGAACCCCGCCTTACGGCCGCCACCCACTTGATACGGCCACCCCGTTATTGCAGCCAGTTTTTTAGGTCCAGACGAAATGCATGTCCGTACATTTTCTATAAAATTTACCCGCTTAATGCGGCCACCACGTTAATACGGCCACGGGCTGCTCCTTCGGTGGCCGGATTGACGGGGTTCCACTGTTATAGGCAAATAAATTGATGATATATAAATAAATGAATCGATAAATGAATGGATGGATGAACGAATGAGTGGATGAGTCAACAGATGGAAGAAGATATCAACAGATTATTAATTTATTATTTGATTATCTTATTTGTTTTGTTAGGAAAGTTGATGGGCGTGGCATTTCACGTGGTCTACATACCAACTTGACTTTCTGGAACACGTGTCACTGAACGATCACATAGAGGTGAAACATCAAGACCAAGCTCCTTCTCCATATCTCCCTATCGCGTAAAACAATTCTCTGTTAGTGTCTATGAAGTCATTAAATTGGAAGCCATTGTATATCATTGTATACCATTTTATACAGTATACTAATAGGAATATAGACCTTATAACTTTTTTAGACTCCACCTACTTGACAATATTGAATAATAAGTTATCTTAATAAACTATATCAACACCTATTCCAAAAATCGTTGTCGCAGTCAAAGCTAAGTCAACAATCTTTTAAAGCTGCAAATGATGTCCTCATTTTATCGTAGTTTTAATTACAATCAATTTGGTGCAAGTATCTTTTATACTCCATTCAACAGCTATACCACTGCAACAGCTTGCCATGGGAATATTGTCATAAATACATATAACTAAAAAATTATTTGAAGAACCTTTAAAGAAGAGAAAGAATACCGACATCCTTTGCAGCCTTAAATGTGTTGACTGCAGCTTCGGCTACAACAACGAACTTTTCAAAAGGTGTGCATAATTTGTGATGCAACTGGACAATCTAATGTACTTTGTTAAAAAGAATATCAATATATCAGCACATACTAAATGTACTAAATGTATTACATGTTAATATAAAAAGAATATCAATGTACGTACTTGAGTAAAGAATTCCTCCATTATCCTGTCAGTCCATTTTTGATGGACCGACCAGTCCTTTGTGGGATTACTAATATCTGCGACATGTAAAATTAATTGGATTACTTCTCCATTTTCAAGCGGGCTGTAAAGAAAAAATGATTCGTGTCAAAAATAATACTATCGAAACCACTAGAGTAGTAAAATGATTGTTTGAAATCCTGTCTTATTATTGATTTGGACGTAACATGCTGTCGCCTCTGGCCAATCATGTTGCTTAAAAATAGGCATGCGATACAACAACAACAGCGATAACAACAACAACAACAACAACAACACAAGCTGTTAGCTTCTACATGCTAGCATGCATAATATGTCTAGATCATCTATGGATGCACATATTACAACTTCATTGCAGTTTTCTTACCTTCCCGCTACTAAAGCTACTTTTGTGATTCTAAGTTGTTCAAAATGTGACGACATGTCGGTTGCTAGAACCATGTCGATTAGAAGAGTTCGTAATGTACTGCAATAGAAACAAATATTAATAAATCTTCTCTTTTCTTCTCTTCTCTTTTCTTTTCTTCTCTTCTCTTCTCTTCTCTTCTCTTCTCTTCTCTTCTCTTCTCTTCTCTTCTCTTCTCTTCTCTTCACATTTATTTCTAATACAAACCTGTATTGATTTGGATTTAAATTAGCTAATATATTTCTGTCATTCTGTAAACCAAAGAAAGGAAAGGCATCAGTTCCAAATCAGTTTTCTCTATCTGTCATGCATTTGTTTCCCCCCTCTCTGCGACCATGCACCTCTCAAAAAAGAACGGAACTGGCTATATGAATATTCAAGGATTTTAAAGACTTACATTTTGTAATATTTTAAAAGCAGCGCTTATATGATGATTTTCTAGGACGGATCGATCGTTGTACATTAATGCCAGGTCAGATCTAAAAACAAAACAAAAAACAGACACTAGTTATGAAGAAGGTTTAACTGAAATATATACAAACACATATGATATAAGCCATAGTTGCATGGTGCAGTGCCTGGCTGTGTCATGCATCATAGGGGCTTGCTTTATTAATTCTAAACATTTTCGCGAACTTTTGTTGAGGTTGATGCGCCCTTTACGTAATTCCATCCGATGCACTATAAAATAGCTCTTTGTTTCCCGTTTAAGCCCCAAACAGCGGCACAAAAAGGATGGCTGACTTCCAATTATAATTGTAATGTTACCTTGAATTGATATGAAAAGCGTTCGTAGTCCCTGTATGCTCTAAGTCATGGATTAAAGCAGAGAGAAGAAGAGCGAGGACTTCCAAGTCTGACAAACATTGCTATAACAAACGGGATAGAGTGCTTACACTTTGTCCATGAAATAAAATCTAAATAGATACTAACTAATATAGTTTTTATTTAGTGACTATTAGTCACTATCACTCAACTGAAACAGCTTTAGTAACAATACACAATGAATAAAGTATTAACTTTCTATGGTTTTGAGTATTTGATTTCCCTTGTGTATTGTGGTCTAGTTGTTACTAAAGCTGTCCCAGTTGAGTGATAGTGACTAATAGTCACTAAATAAAAACTAATATGTAGGAACTATTTAGATTCTATTTCATGGACATAGTGTAAGCACTCTACAATAGAATGACTAGTAGATAGATAGATAGATTCAACTACAAATGATTATTTAAAAAATTTGCTAGTTCACGTTCTAGTTTCTTTAAAATATCAAATGAAATTTTAAACATGAAATATACTTTATTAAGTTACAAAAACAATAGAAACGAAAAAAAAAAGAAAGAAAAAAAAAACAGAAAAAAAAACAGATCACATAATGGATCGGAGACTTGAACTCGGGTCTTCTGGCTCCAAATCCAAGAGAAAACACCGCGCGCCAAGGTGTAACGTAATTTGCATAACAATGTATAGCCCATTCACATGATACACTAGGTTATTGTGAATCCTAAAACAATCGGTAGACACGATGGTGGAGCGGTAAGGAGCGTTCATTCATGGCCTAGGATCCGAGCGTTTCCTCCCTCTTTGACTGCAAAACTATCTGTCAGGCCAGCAATGATAGCATGGTGGGGGACCCAAATCTCCTGACGATTCAGCGCTTTGTACGTCTGGATGTATGGTCAATTTTTTGTGTTTTGCATAAAATTAACATATTAATTCACTCTTGCGATCCAGGGTTCGAGCCTTCGACGGACCGAGTTTGTTTTCTCTTTTTTTTTCCTCAAAGTTAAACTCTACAACGTTTTTTGTTTGCTGAGATCTAGTTGTTGTGAAAATTGGACAGTGAAATATCGGTTTACTTAAGTTAAACATGCATTATTTAAAACAAAGCAATTGCAACCTTGACTGCCAACCTTGACCGTATAAACGTTAGTTTCATGTTAATTTGCATTTCGATCAAAGACTCAATTAACTTTAAAGATCACTTAAGGCCCGTTCACACGAGCGATTTTTGCGGCGATTTGAGGTGCGATTTTTTCAGCGATTTTACGGCGATGTAAACGCGCGTGTGAACAACCGGCGATTTTATTGTGGCTTTTCAGCTTTTCAGTATAAACTTTTGCTACAAGTTTCTGCGAGTTTTATGAAAAAATGATCATTTTTGGTCTTCCTCATCTTTCCATGACGGAAAGTAGCTCCCATTTCCTATTGGGGGACTCCTAGTTCTAATTTTCACAGTTTTCGATCTGAAATAAATCGCAGCTGAATCGCGGTCAAATTCGAACATGTTCAAAACACCTGCGATATTGCAATTAAATCGCCGGTTGTTCACACGCCCGAATTTTCATCGCCGTAAAAATCGCCACGAAAATCGCACCTCAAATCGCCGCAAAAATCGCTCGTGTGAACGGGCCTTTAGACTGCACATTTTCAACTGGTAACTCAATGTTGTCATGACTACATAATATCAAAATGTCCTGTTTATTTGATTGATGTTGATAAATGATGAAGATAAATAGATAATGTTGTTCTTTAAATAAGAGTCTTTAATCAAAAGCAAAATGCCTGCATGTTTGTACGGCAAATAATCGCTCTGTAAACTAACGTTGTCAAAATCATTCCCAATCATTCACTCCTATACTACTGTTAGCCTAACTTCGTTCCCAGGGCCCTCTCCCTTCGCTTTTTGATTTCCCGTCCCAACCCAAAAGCGAAGGGAGAGGGCCCTGGGAACGAGGTTGCTGTTAGCCTTGCTAGAAGTTTTATTACGTCACTGTACTTACTGTTATGACGTCATTTTCCTAGTTTTATTACGTCATTGTACTTACTGCTATGACGTCATTTTCCTAGTTTTATTACGTCACTGTACTTACTGCTATGACGTCATTTGCCTTGTCTTATTACGTCACTGCACTTACTGCTATGACGTCATTTTGCTAGTTTTATTACGTCACTGTACTTACTGCTAATCCAAGAGAGGCCAGGAAGTAGAAGACAGTATGTGCGACGTCAGCAGCATGCATCTCGTTGTGGTAGGGGTTACAGTTCCTTTTATATCCTTCTTCTACAGCTTGTAGAAAACGGTCTAGAGTCACGTCATTTACCTGGTAATAATAATAATAATCACTAATATATTTCGAAGCATTTCACAAGGTACCAAATCTCTAACAATAGTGTAATGAATAAAGGGATATAAATTTGCGATGTTTCGAAGTCCTCAAGTCCTCGAAGTCCTTAATCATCATGATTATAAGTGAAAATTATAAGACGTATCTTAAATCTAAACTTTAAAGCTTACATAAGAATGTTGATAAATCTAAACAAAAACTTGTGCACGTATAGTGAGTCCAACTGTGTGTTAAGTGATAAATAACATTTCATAAATAAGAGAAGCCATATTCTAATAGTTTTCACCTATACCTGATGATGTAGTCATGGAGACTTTGATATCCTTTATATTCATTCGGTATTTTATAACATCTAGAAATTCTTTTATACGAATAGTGTAATAAAAACAAATTGGACATTCATGCATTTCGAATATGTAAGCATTTACACAAGCCCCACCCTACCCTTGCTAGTAACCTATACCTTAAATGTTCTTAGAAGATCCAACCGACTGAGTACCTCATAGCCAAGATACCGTAAAGAATGACATAAGCCCCACCCTACCCTTGCTAGTAACCTATACCTTGAATGTTCTTAGAAGATCCAACCGACTGAGTACCTCATAACCAAGATACCGTAAAGAATGACATAAGCCCCACCCTACCCTTGTTAGTAACCTATACCTTGAATGTTCTTAGAAGGTCCAACCGACTGAGTACCTCATAACCAAGATACCGTAAAGAATGTCCGTCTGTTGCTTCACTGAATGAGAATACGTCAAACGTCCACTGATGCAATTTCTGCAAAGACAAATAATCAATCTACTGATAAACCACTCAATGCATTTATACTACAATAAATAACTTGGGACAATATCTGTGTTTTTTACATAAAAAAAGATTGCGATAACATTTTTCCGTGTCCCCTTTCCTCCGAATCAATGTTGAGTTATGGAAATGTAAAACGGTTGTCATTTGAAAGGCCAATCAACATTGCTTTGGTGGGAGGATTGTTTGCAAATCAAAGCTCAAACGAAAATGTTCATAAAAATGTTACAATGTCTCAACAAATTTGAACATGATTGCAGCTAGTAGGTGAGGGTGATGGACGTACGTGTACTCGTGTGCATGTCTGTTAGAAGCGGGATAGGATAGGAAACGGATTTCTTGAGAAAAAAAAAGTAAAATGTAAACCGTATAGTTTAAATTTTAGCCTGAGAAAACAGACGTTCTTTCGCTCTTCTTCTCCCAGTTTCTTCGCGGGGGGAAGAGTAGCGAAAGAGCGTCTCAGTTCTCAGGCTAATTAAATTTTAGATTCAAAGAAACTCATGAATAGCCGAACACAAGTATATACTCCGACCGAGACTCTGCTCACATGTTGATTTTACGGAGGAAGGAAAACCGGATAAACCGGAGAAAAGCCTTCGGAGACACGGATGAAAAACCATTGGAGATTTACCGGCGTTTGGTAAATCTTTAAAGTTAAGAAAGTTCGTGGAAAGTTAGTGCTTCTATTTTCCTCACACATTACATTAGTTCGTCTCATTAGTTCGTGTCGTCTATTCTTTTAAATGTGACCTGTGCGATGCAGGTTATGTAGGTTTCACAAATGGACACCTTCATGTACGCGTTGAACAGCACAAGCAAAAATCTTCATCTATTTATAAACACTATCTTAAAGAACACAATAGTACTGCTCCTGACAACTTAATTAATAACTTTATTGTCCTTAAGAAATGTTCTAGCAAATTTGACTGCCTTCTGCACGAGATGCTGTACATCAGGGAATTAAAACCTGTCCTGAATGTACAGTCCGATTCCATGAAGGCTAAATTATTTACATAAATTAGTTTATATGCGAACTTTCTGCATTTTGTAATTAGTATTATTTGATAATGGAGCGTGATGGCTCCGAAACGTCAAAAATTTATTTCTTTACTAAGTCTCATTTTTACGTCTTTATGTGTTTCAAAATCATTACTTATAAGATTACATTAGTTGTTTTCTTTTCCTGTTCAAATTATACAAGAGAAATTCGCATAATACATAACATGAAGCCATTGGTAAAATTTCAGGTTGAGAAGAAAATCCGAACATGCGCAGTGCGTTTTTCACCCGTGTCGGTATCGGATAGGACAACACACCAAACAAACTCCACTCATAAAGAATCAATGTCCGAGCCGGCGGGCCTCGAACTAACTTGGACCACGAACCCAGTGAACCACAGTGTCGAGAGACATGCGGTAAACCATGCACACCACGCATGCAATATGTTCCTAGTTCTCCGAGCAAAACTAAAATCATCAACTTTCCGGAAGCTTTATCAATCTTTTTGATTACAAACTCAAAACGACTGTTCTTGGGGGGAAACTATAAGCCTTTTTCAAAACGAGTAAAGGACTGGGTACTTGTTTCCCTAATCAATGTTATTAATTAAATGAACCTCATAATTAAGAGCGAGTCCGCGTGAAAACCATGCAAAATCGAAAAATGTGTCTACAACGGGTATCACCGATTTCTTTCATTTTTGGCCGAGATATGTATTTTAGTGTAAATATTAACTGTGTGCAATATAAAACAAAAATATTAAATTCTCTAGCAGATATCGAGGTTTAAGGGAATGTAGTCAGACGAACGATAAAAATTGCTTGAAATTTACACCAACTTTACAAATCAATTTCTCTAAAAATATAGCTTTTTTCTTACCTGGAATTCGTAGAGACCTACTACAACATATAATAAATACAACGACAGTATCAAAGTATCAAAAGATTTATTTAAAGAAAATATTTGCTTATTTACATATCAGGCTATGAAATCTACATTTTGAGTATGCATTCTTAACAATTCGATATACAAGATCCGGCAACTTTTTAAAACCACAAAGTTTGACTTTTATGTACAACTGATAATGGTTAACAAATACAAAGGAAAAAAATTCTGTAAAGTTTTAAGGGTGAAGAGATACAGTATCACGAATTTCGCGTTTTTACACGTATCCAATTATAAGACTAATGACCATTTGCGACTAAAAAAGCCGATAAGTTTTAAAATACTTACCTAAAAACAACAGCTAATGTAGTAGGGCGATTTAAGAAGTCATAAATGTACAATGTTAAAATATTTTAACTATACGCTGTTTTTTTTTATTTTCCGAAAGAAATACACACAAAAACATGCCGAGTTTGCATCAACGATAATGCTATTAAAGCTGATCGAATGGTTCAAATTACAACAAAGAGTCTTAAATTGAGTTGATTTTAATATGTATAAATATTCGAAACTTACATCTTTAAGACAGCAGATTCGTAAAATAAAAGTCGAAAACGTGGAAATTATCCAAATGACAACGACAGCGCGCGTAGCCAAGTGTGATTATCAGTACTAAACAATCAACTGTCATGAACTGGTTCCCGGTCGTTAACCATTTTAGAGTTAACTTTCAGAAAAGCATGTTATTATGACATAAAAAATGGAATGAAATAATAGTGATAATAACAATAAAATAAAATAATGCCGGCCCAACAGAGATCGTAAAGTGAGTTAGCGATTCTCTTCCGTCAAACAAATTGTCTATTAAAATATTTGCATACTAATGTCAGTGAAAACAAATTTTAGCCTAGCTATGTATTCAACGGGTATCAGAACGTTAAAACTAAATAAATGTATATTTTTTGGACCAACTATTCTATTTGAAATAATATTTTTTACCTAGCTGTTTTTTTGTTCACATTGTCAGTTGTTTATAGTATAAATTAGCACTAGACTAGACCAATTATGTTTGATTGACGGAAGAGAATCGCTTCACAGTCGTTTGGCGGGAATGGCAAGTATTTTATTACTTAAAAATCAATGGTAATCCAGATTCATCTTATTCACTCTCTAGATATCTCAACGTAAAAAAGAAACGGCTCAATTCAAAGCTCTTCAATACTAGTTGTCAATATATATAGTATTCAATGAAAATTCCTTTAAACGATATAATAAACTATTTAGTATTTTTAATTTCACCGAAACTCAGATGGGATCGAAAATGCAACCCTTACTTAGATGTAACAATACCTTGACCAATTTCGCATAACATTCCCCATGTTTCGAACATCTCTTGAGAAATACGCTTTGCATGTCCACCTCTGGCAGGCTTTTGTTTAGAATCGTGTGGAGGATGCTTACAGACTCGACTGGGACGCCAGCCTAAACCAAAGTGGTCTCTATGCAGCGGACATATTGTCATATCATCTGTATTTTCAGTTTTAAAAACACCAGCTCTTAAAAGACAAAGTTCCCACTCGTACTTCACATCTTTGGAAGAAGTTTTTAAACAGCCAAGTAGATGGGTGCAGATAATCTTTGTACAAGATTTTAAAGGTAGCAAAACAAAACAGGTGTCATTGTTTCTTCGAGAACTTCCATAATTTTCCACAGAAAGATTGTGAAAAGAGAAAACCGCCATAAAATAATTACTGTATGTCAAAATTAACCTCAACTAATGCACGTAAAATGAGAATTAATGTCGGTGTCTACCAAACATGCCAATTAGTCGAATGCCAATTTCAAATTTATGCAAAACAACAAAGAGAAAACTTGAAGCAAAATATGTCTTTTATTAAAATGTGTCTTGCTAGAACTTTAACAATATATTTTTATGAAAACGTATTCATATCCCTGGAGAGTGATCATAATCAGGAAAATAGTAAATCAAAAAGGTTACATAGTTTTATATAGTACACTGTTGCTTTGTCTGTTTCTGTTTTTAGCAACCGCATGAGTTCAATAATTTCTTTAACATGTTGTGTGTGAGGTTAATAAATGCATAATTCTAATACTGTAAAAATTATTATATTTCAAAAAATGATAATATTGTGAAAAAAATATTATGAAATATCGTTTTTACCAGACATAGGAAAGCCGAAGGTAGACAGACAAAACATTACTGTATTCGGCTTACAAGCCTAAAACTTAGTTATTTGTTGTAACATTATCTTATATAATGATGAATATCATTATTTTAATTCATATAATTGATTATTATGATTATTATCATTATATTGGGATCATATTTAGCGTGTTGTAGATTTGTTGTATATTTAGTTTTGTCACGTGACAACTTCAAACAATGTAAATTTCATCATTTTCTTAGTTATTTTTCGCTTGAAAAATAAATACTTTACAGACGTTTTTTTCGATAAAACATTGTCTCTATCATCATACTATCTGATAAAGGTTTCAAAGTTATATGAATAACTGCCGGATAGGTGCAAATAGCTCTTTTCTAGAGTATATTTTTACACTTTTCGTCAAAGCTGAAACATAGCAATAACTCAACCCTTTATAAAACAACCCAATATTTGTTTCACGACTTTTTATTCAACTTAAAGTACTAATAAGATAATGTGCTAAACGTGGGCAGAATATTGGTGCAGGAAACAATCTGCAAAGGAAATACGAGGCCGTAAAACGTTAGGTATATTTTATGCAAATTTTGACCGTTTTTAGGGTAAAATACTCAAACGGTTGTAACTTTAAGCCTTTTTAATTTAAAGCCAAAAAAATTCACCAAAGTAATAAGTTCACTAAGATGTACAATCGAGCTAAGTTTGAAGAAAATCGGTGATGTACGGTGTAGACTGGTCTGCATGGTTTTCACGCGGACTCGCTCTTAAATAGAGCACATCAAGATAAGATTCCTGAGTTTGGTTGCACCTGGTTGTATTCTGACCAAGATACAGCCTCATAAAAATGCCTAAAAATGGAAGGAAATGTATGGTTTGGAAGGACGCCTGCCCCTCCAATCCATACATTCCTTTATAATTTTGGGCAGTAACTCACTCAATGTCCAACCAAAAGCACCAAACCTCAGGAATCGTACATATCTTGATATGCTCTTTCATTTCTTACTGAATTACATTAATTTGGGAAACTAATTTGTAAAAAGGCCAATTGACAGAGTCATTCTAAGGTTTCCCTTGCTGAGCTATTATAAATGTTCAGTTGACTTTTACCAAGTGCAGCAGACGTTACTGACCTCAAAGTGAATCTGAATTTCTTGCGGTACTTGAAGGCGATTACGGTCAGACACATTCTTGAGTATTCTGCAAAAATATACCACAGAGATGAAACGGGTATTAAATATATACCACATAGATAAAACGCTAGATGGTATTAAACATTAATCAGCGCCAAAAAGAAAGCGAGTCACTTTTACAGTCGATCGGTCGGTCCGTTTAGTCATTTGTCTTTTGGACCAACATTCAACTTGAATTAAAAGGGCGGTTTAATTTGGACTGTTAAAAATTGACAAACGCGCAGAGTCCAACTTGTGACAATTGTTATAGATGCCCTTAGGAGAATATTAAAACTTGTACTAGAACTATATTTTTTCCTACAGTGTTCAATTTTTCAAATCTGTTTTGTTTATTATGTTCGTATGTGCAAATACTCAAATTATTATATGTTTCTCGATTCATTGATGGCTATAGTCACTAATATATAATGGAATAAATAATAGAAGTGTTTTTGCATGTTTATTAAAACTTACTTGTGTACGTATAAACTTGCTTTAACAGCATGGACAACCCCTCTAAACGTGTGTCGAGGTAAAACACTCTTTCTTCTTGACAGCCCTTGGCCTCGAGCAAACGTAGTTGCAATCCATTCACGAACCTCTTCACTGACAACATCTGAGTATAGTTCTTCATCGATTGTACTGATTGCACTTATTGAACCTCTAGGAATATAATGATATCATACCTTATTAATGTAAACACACAAGATGCAGAACCTGTCAATCAACCGGTAGCCTACGTTGCCAGAGATCAGCGGGGTGCGAGGAAGAGAAAAGAAAAGACCGCTTGCCGGTAAAACGGTATGCTCCTCCTTGCAATCCCTCAGATCGCCGGCTGTAATATTAACAGATATTATAGCGCTGTTATACGTCATGGAACAGGGGTCGTTGTCGAGTGTTCATCTCCGCAGAGGTCTCCCTACCCTTCCACTGAGCAGGACCAGGAGCTACTGTAAGCATGGAGGAGACTCCCTAACCTCCCTATAACTTCCCTATAACCTCCCTATAACCTCCCTGTATTGAGACTGCAGCACACTCGGTACAACAACACTGAGTGATTAACAACACACAACAGGACTAACGCGAGAGCCTGATTTTAACTTACTGGTTGTAGAGTATCTGATTCGCAAAAAAACATAATGCTCGCTTTTTTTAGTATAATGGATAACCATGATCAACTTATAATGACTATCATATAAAACCATTACAGGACCCATATTGATAGCAGTTTTTTAGAACTGAAATGGTCATCCTGTCAAAATATGTTTAAAAAAAACATTAAACTACACCTTGTTTCTACGCATGTACGCGTGTTATAATTACCATTTTGAGCAATTACCGGCTTACAGTTATTGTTAGTATTATTGTATAATATAGTTCCTGTGCCATTGGCAATGAACACACACACCTGTAATCCCGTACACTAGTGGACGCGATGTCCATCATTGCTATCGCTTGGCTCAATTCCTCCTTCATTTCTACCACCGAGTTGATCTTTCCCTCTTCCAATTGATGAAGAAGGTGATGCAGTCTTGAAAAAAAAAAAACATGTGAAAAAAACATAAAAAATACAATGTTGATGATGATGATGATGATGATGATGATGATGATGATGATGATGATGGTAATGATGATGATGATGATGGTAATGATGATGTTGATATTGATGAAGAAGATGATGCTGTCTTGAAAATAAAACATGTGAATAAACACAAACAAATACAATGTTGATGATGATGATGATGATGATGATGATGATGATCATGATGATGATGATGATGATGATGATGATGATGATGATGATGATGGTAATAATGATGTTGATATTGATGAAAAAGATGATGCTGTCTTGAAAATAAAACATAGATCAACAGTTAAAAGAACGTTTTCACGAATGAATTTGAATAAACACAAAAAAATAGTTAATTATATTACCATGAGAATGTTGATGATGGTGATTATAATGATGTTGTTGATATTGATGATTATGATGGTGATGTTGATTTAAACGTCGATCATGTTGATGGATGATGCTGTTGATGAAGGTCTTATAACTTGTAGTTGGGGGGGGGGGGGGGGGGTACTTTGACGGTTGACGGTTACAAATTCGGCGTTTTGACGTTTTACGGAAAATTCTCATTTTTGTGTTGAAAATACAATACACAAAAATGAATTCTGATTTTTACAGATCACACCACTTAGAGTTAATTTCTTGCCCGAATTCCACGCTATAATTACAGGATATGATATAGACTGAGACCTTTTTGCGATGCTTTTTATACGGAGTATATGAAGAAAAATGGTTTTACAATGTTATACATGCAGATGATGAGCTTGGGCTGCCTGTGGTATAAGTTCTCTCACTCTTAGCATATTTACTGAGAAACTGTTGTTCTGAGCTGACTAGTCTCCTTTTCCGGTTGTACGAAGGGTGGATGTAGTTATCCGCGGATAAAAGTTATCCACTGCATAGGTTTTTTATAGATTTTATCCGCTGGATAAGGATTTATCCGCGGTGGATAGCGCTATTCACCCTTCGTACAACCGGCCCCAGGTGAAAGCCATATTATCTTATCGGTTTGACAATTAGTGGGTGGTTTATTTCCATCCGGTCTGTAAACTATTATGCTGTCACGATTCACGCGTGTGATGCGCTGACGCACTATATGTAACTGTTTGATCTATAATAGTATAAGATATATGTATATTTACTTGGATAATGCAAGTGAATTGGCGGTGTCAACGTAGTCATCCATGGACTTGGGTCGTGGACGAGTAAAGTCTCGAACTCTTTTGATTGGTCTGTCGTCTTGCTCGCCGTCAACATTGTGATCACTGCTTGTTGAGACTGTAGTGATGTGAATCAGCGGTTGTACGTTATCCCCTAAAATGAACAGTAGATAATTCTCGTCAATAATTAACAATTATTCGCCGAAGGCGAAGTGATTATCGGTGAATATTTACCGAGCGGTGAGTCTTCGAGCTGCGAGGTAAATATTCACCGCTAATCACATCGCCTGAGGTGAATAATCGTTTTAGTATAAAAACAAAGGTGATTATTTCAAAAAAGAAAGAAGGAAACAGCATTGAAAGTGAAAATATTTTATTTTTAAAAAGCGCGAACGTTACGCGTAAAAATTGTAAACTTTGTCTCGCATAATGACAAAAAAAAAAACGTGAAAATTTACTATGATACCTATACTCGACTGGAACTGAAATATGCTAACGATATTACCCATGCTCCTTTGCAGACTTATGAGACATGGTTCTTAAACGACTTCTTGGCTGTACGTAGAAGATATATGACCATGCATGCATTAAATACACAATGATGTTATATTCATATTATGGATTGATGAACTGTTTATTTAGGGCCCTACTGAAAATCACATATAGAGAGTAGGTTTTCCCTCATTAAACATTATTCATCATCAACTAAAACGCAAAATTACTATTTCACATTATAAATGTATTTTCTAACAATATGACCGGAATAAGTACTAGTGATTATGAGCTGTTATGTTGTGGCATTGATGTGTATATTATCCTCTAGGGATATATGTATTTTGTATGAATATGGACAGTTTGATAAAGTAGATATTCGAAGGCCAACTCTCCCTACACTCGTTGTCTAACTTGTAGATGTTTTTTTCACTAGCTTGATCTTCAATACTTAATTGCCATTCCTATATATGTGTTCTAGAGAATGAAATTAAGCTGGAAAATGATTCATATTCTAAGATAGAATACAATATTAACAAGCTTTACTCCCCATTGGACGATGTAAAACCTGGGTGTAATAAACGTTTTTGTAAGAATCGTTAATGCGCAGTCATTTTCGATGTTTAATTATGGTTCCCTAAATATCACAATTTCAACGTACTTAGTTTAAAGTCTCCATTAAATCCGCTCTGTATTGCCTGCCAACCTCAAACCATCCTTCTAAACATTACGGCATTGAGTACCGATCAATGCATTTTCCATTAGTATCATGAATATATTCTATAGAAAGTTTTGCATATTAAAAAAAAAACGACTTCGTTTTGGTCTGCGCTTTTTACCGTCTGTCACCATGATAAATTAAATGTTTTATTATATTTGGTCTACAGCAGGGAAACCGTGTAATATATAGGGAAAATACACAGCAATTGTTCCTTTTCAAATTGACTTTTGGCGAAATGCGTTTTATTATTATTATCAGCAACAAAAATAGTTTCTGTTAACACGGAATGAAATGAATAGAGTTCTCAAGTGCGACAGTAATTGACAAGATAAGTATCGCGAGAGTGCTTTTATTGTTTCTGAGAAAAAAAGGGAGTTACGAATATTGTTATTGTACTAGGCCCCACATTCTAAGCTATACATTATATACCTTTAAAAATAGCAATTAAATCTACGGTCCAAGACATGCGCATGGACTAATTTAGAACGCTTTGAAGTGACTTCCCGAAATATTTACATTGTTGTAATTTTGTCCGTGAAGTTAATTTACCACTGATAGCTTTACATGGACTGGCCATAGTGTTGGTTTTTGTCAATGGCCTTTGATGATGATAAAGGTGAAATTTATTCATATGCCAACCAATATATTTAAAGTCCCTTTCTTATTTTTTTAATCACTTACTTGGACCAGTAAAATTCGCGTTAAACTGGCGAAGGTTGTTAAACATTGTTGGTTGCCATGGTGGTTTCTAATAGCAACAAAAAATATAGCTTAATTGGAAGCTGCTTTGAGAAGCTTTAAAGTCCCCTCTTTATTTGAAAAAAAATCTGTTTATCTTAAGATTAAAGGTCACTCGTAGAATTAAATTTCATTGACTCTTGGCGATAACATATTTTTAATGCTAATGCATAAATCATAGTGCAGAAGGTTTATTTGAGGACTTAAGTGGCTACATAAATAGAACTTGAGTTGTCAGAAGAAATATTTTACGCTTCTAATCAATTGAAGACGTCGTGAAATTGATGAAACAGCCAGGGGCTTGTACGAACCAGCCTGGTAGTTAGTTAGTTAGTTCTGGGTACGATAACAGTATCCTGTCTTTGAAAGGATTGACCACAGGACTACCGCAAATACTACACGTTATTATGGGTAGTATTTTCAATAGAGGCAGTTGGTCGCGGTGGCTTTACATCGAACAGGTTATGTCTATTTGTTAATAGGCTAGTTTTTAACCATGCCATAAAAATACTCACTTTCCATGTTTTGGTTTAAGTTAAGTAAGAAATTGAGAATTGATTGGTATTTAAGTATAATTCCCCTAGTAGAGTTTATCAGCGACTATCTATCGACTATTGTAGACGGAAAGCGTGTATCTTTGGCGATTAAAATTTCGAGTTGATCGACCTGACCGCAAAGTAGCAATACATAGAGCGAAGTAACTGATAAGTGCCTTGGAAATGCCTGTGGTATTCAACGCAAGCTCGCTACAGGCCAAGTAATAAGATAAAGTGCCTGTCAACGAGATGACTGAAATCCTACATTTTTCATACGGGTCATATTCAGGCAGTGATTATAAACACAGTTTAAAGCGACCTGCTTGAAATCCCCTAACAAGAGAATGCTGATAATCAACCTTGGGTTATCGTTTTTTGTTATATTTTGAAAAACGCGTTACCGCATTGGAATAAAACTGAATTGATCTACGCGGGCCGTAAACAGCTGGACCTAGATTATGTGCAATTTCAAAACGTTTTTCTTTTTAGCAGGCCTGCGTCGAAGCGGGAAATCATGTTTAAATTTTAATTTAGTTTCTTAGAAGTACATGCAACCCCATGTAGGTAAAACTGCTTATAAAATGTATTATTGTTTTTGTCATCTTTTACTTATTCATAGACATGAGTTATTTTTTTTATAAGTGATTTGAGTTGATTAATTCATGGAGCCAGGTGGTAGCCTGTACATTGCATACTATACTCAACGACTAGGCCAATTATCCCAACTTCTTTTCAAGTCATTATTATATTCAAAAAGACTAACTATTTGACTGTACCAACCTTGAATATAAAAGACAGGAATTGAATTGATACGATCGTTTGTTTTTATCGGGCAGATTATTAACAGTCAGTTTTTTATTCAAAGTACCAAAGAAGTGGGAAAATAGCATCCTGTTAAAAACAGCCTGGTGATTTGTGAGCAACACGAATCAAAGTATTTCCAATAAGAAAATCCGTTTACCATCTTCTCGTGCGAGATAAGGATCCAAATCAAACGGCATTTGTAGATTATGACTTGACAAGACTATCTTTAGCAAGATTCTCTCCTTTTCGTTCGCACAGCTTGACCAGAGCGTTGATTATTATAATAACGACCGAGAATGAATACAAACTGACATTTCTCAATCTAATCAATATAATTTTCTCATTTTTGTTTCCTACGAAACGTAATTACAAAATTATTAGCCCGGAGAAATCAAGAATATTCACAAGCTGCTATTATAATTTGCTAAACGCGCGTTCTGAACTGATTCGACGTATAGGACGACGCTCTTAAAAAGCTCATTGTTGGTAATCTTTGATCTCAGTTCATTACATCACGAAAACCTACCTTCTATAGTGTTTTTCACATATTTTTTGTTCTGAGTTTGTTCAGGTTGTTTTTTAAGCGGCCTTGTACATGGTATCCCCATAGCTGACTACTAACATCAATGTAATAGCCAAGAATCATCATCGTCCATTGCTGTGTTGTTATAACTGCACGCTAGCTCGACCTCACGTACAATATTACATATGATACCCTACATACTCATAAGGGCATTCCTCTTTAAAACTCCTCTATTTAACTAAGCAAAGGGAAAGTGTTACACTGACCCAATGACATAAGCGCCGACTGACCAAATTACTTCGATTCAAAACCGCTGGCTAACTTCACCGTGGTAAAAGGCAATAGATACATCATGAGGGTTTCATGGGTTATCCGTCACTAGATCACTATGAGGCAATACCAAACAGTGTACTCCAATTTGTTGATATTATGGAAATGAATTAAGAGGCTTTCACAGAAAAGAAGCTATTGGAACCATCCATTATTTTTTCTCTAGAGGATTATGGCAAAGACAATAAAAGGGTCTACGTCGATTTGAAAGAAAGTCATCCACAAAAGTGATTATCGCCAATCTTGATTTAGTCGGTTTAGTTGGTTTCTCACGCAAAATACATCTAGAAAAGTCATTGTCGTCATTTTGAGTTTAAAATGAAGATAATAGAAAGCACGGATGCCTGCAGTGTTCAAATGCACCGTCTATTTGTAATTAAACAAGAAAACCTTTTCTGATTGTATGATTATTACAAAAATACAGTTAAAATTGTATGCAAATAGCAGAATACAGTCAACCGCTATTTTAAACAAAACTAATGGTGTAGGAAACACTGGGTAGGGATGGCTCCAAGAGGCGGCTATGTCGATCACACAAGGCTTGCTTTCAGCGCAGACAATACGGAGTCTATCTAGCTGATTTCTCAAGTGTTCAAGGCTCTGTAGGGCTAATCAGCTCGGCTTTTCTTCATCAAGTATTTTGTCATGATTGTCAAGTTGATGAATAAAGAAAATGAGATAAAAAAAAAACACAATAACAACAACAATAATTAAACAGTTAGTCAATTGTAGGCTGCTAGTTCATTTAGTTCCACTTTGTAGAAAAGAGTACATTATATAATTAACAGTCAGATTCAACGTTTATTCCTTTTGAATAATTTCAATTTTAAGCCCCTGCTACATCGTAATTGTTCTGAAATATAAAAACAATGTTTTTGTAAAACTGAATTTGAATTTGTAAATTTGAATCTAGTTATTAATGCAAAAATCGATAAGCTCTCCTGAAAGTGTTATTTCACCCCTCAGTCTTCAGTTGAGGGGGAAAAAACTAAAATCGACACAGCTTTAACCTTGAAATATCGTGCACAACAAAAGAAATATCTTAAAAAGCATAGCCTCGAGGGCAAAAAAAAAAAATCCGGCACAAAAAAATCCCCCCTCACCCCTCCCCCTTAAATATAGAAATGTTCCGTCCCTAATTGACTCTCAGTACGGTGATAGACTGTACATGTCACGAAATATTCCGGGTTTTACAAGTTGTCACGCGATGGTACTGACTTTGTCTTTCGTCACGGTTCAAAAAGAGAGAGAGCGAGTTTGTTATTAAATTAAGGGGACAGGCCATTTGCGTCATTCTATTAAAACCGATACTTAAGATAACAGATTATCTGATTAATTAGAAATGTTAACATATTTAAGATACCACCAGAGAATATATAATCTTTCATTTTTGTCATTTTCACTAATTGAACTTTTTTTTTCTAACTAATTGAACTTTATTTCATGGAAATAACTGTAAATGATGAAAGATTCCTAGAGAGCCTGTATCTATGTGAGAAAAATCTAAAGGCACAACGCAAAGTAATATACTGTACGTTAAAACAAATGTACACCTTTGAAAGGTTGGACAAGGAATTAACATTTGTTATTAAAGCAAAGGATGTTTTACGATAAATGGTAGGCACGCTGATTGTTCGTGTTCACAATATTCTTTTAGATCTAATATTACCTTATAAATAAATAAATAAACAAAGAGTAATAAGTCAGTTGATAAATAAGTTGATAAATTATAAGTCGATAAGTAAGTTGATAAGTAAGTTGATAAATAAGTTGATAAATAAGTTAAGTCAGTTGATAAATAAGTTGAAAAGTAAGTTGATAAGTCAGTTGATAAGTTAGCTGACAAGTCAGTTGATAAATAAGTTGATAAGTCATTTGATAAATAAGTTGATAAGTCATTTGATAAATAAGTCGATAAATAAGTTAGGTCAGTTGATAATTCAGTTGATAAATAAGTTGATAAGTCAGTTGATAAATAAGTTGAGTCAGTTGATAAATAAGTTGATAAGTCAGTTGATAAATAAGTTGATAAGTCAGTTGATAAATAAGTTGATAAGTCAGTTGATAAATAAGTTGATAATTCAGTTGATAAATAAGTTGAGTCAGTTGATAAATAAGTTGATAAGTCAGTTGATAAATAAGTTGATAAGTAAGTTGATAAGTCAGTTGATAAATAAGTTGATAAGTCAGTTGATAAATAAGTTGATAAGTCAGTTGATAAATAAGTTGATAAATCAGTTGATAAATAAGTTGATAAGTCATTTGATAAATAAGTTGATAAGTCATTTGATAAATAAGTTGATAAGTCATTTGATAAATAAGTTGAGTCAGTTGATAAATAAGTTGATAAATAAGTTGATAAGTCAGTTGATAAATAAGTTGATACTCAGAACAGTTAAGGCATGGCTCATTTCATAAAATGCTATGCAATCGATTAAAAATTCATCTCTCATTAGTTTCAAGCAATACCAATACCCCAGTTTCGAGATCTCTTTTACTCAGTGTTAGCCTCAATTGTGTGTAAAATATGCAGAAATTTAGATAAAACTCGTGAGATTTCGATATATTTTTATTGTCTTCTATGCTCACAAATCTCTTTCATTTGCACGGACTGTTACTGAACAAAAGAATATATTACATGGTTTTGAGGCTAACACTGAGTAAAAGAGATCTCGAAACTGGAGTATTAAACTTACTCAGAAGTAACAGTTCACAAATGCGAGTACTTTGCAGACATCTGTTGCCATGGAAACGAAGTCACGTGATCACATGGACGCCATCTTGAATTTTTTTAAACAAAGCTTTTGAAAAAATATTTAGATACATTCAAACTTCATAAAAATACGTGAGAATATGTATATTGGGAATGTACATGCATATAGATCTAATTAGAAAAAGTGGAAAATATTTTTAGTACACTTTTTAGAATATTTTTACGTTTTTCAAAAAAACTTTTTTTTAATATTTAATTTCTTAAAAGCAAAATCCATTTTTTTCTAATTAGATATAAAGAGATATTGGCAATGTGAAGATATATGCGCATTTTTACGGTGTTTCTAGTTTGTTAAATATTTTTTCGCTAAAAATTCAAAATGGCGGCCGTGTGATCACGTGACTTAGTTTCCATGGCAACATAAATTTGTAAATTACTCATATCATTAAACTATTACTTCTACCCAAGTTTGGTTGATGTACCTTGAAAGCACTGACGAATATGGATTTTTCAATTATTTTTGAGACCTGTTTGGGAGCCATGCCTTAACATTGCTGAGTAAGTCAGTTGATAAATAAGTTGATAGGTCAGTTGATAAATAAGTTCATAAGTTAGCTGACAAGTCAGTTGATTAGTAAGTTGATAATTCAGTTGATTAGTAAGTCTGTAATTAAAAGTATCAGCAAAAACGTCAAGTAAATTATATACGCAAGACTTCCATTAAACATACATTCTTTATTTATTCCTTATAATAATCATTACATTACAGGTTTATACACCAGACCCCAAGTTTACACCATCTTACGACTTGGCCGCGTCATATCAAAAATTAAATTTCTTTTCGGTCTTTCATCCCCAAATGCAACATTGACAAAATAAATGAACATTTCCCAAATGTTCTGTTTTTAAAACTTAGATTAAACACACACCCAAGAAGGTTTAACGTCCTCTTACGTTTTCAGTAAACCTTTTTATACAGTTTACAATGGACTTTTGTTACACTACGACAAAGACAACAAGAGTGCTACGCTGTCTGTTTTACGTACATGACACGACCAAGGTTCACTGATAAAGTTTAACTTTAATCTAATGATAAGTATCTATAGTATTTGTTGTACTCCTATATATCTAATAGACCGAATCGGAATATTGTAGCCTGAATACCAAGGGCTATCGTTTCTTTTAGACCCTCTGGTGAGGGGAAAAAGTTGTTTTTGGAACATTAGCTTTAGCACTGCTAGTCTTGCAGTGATGCTTACGCTTGCTACACAGGTTACAATATTGTTGTTTTTGACTGGCTAGCCTCGTGTTCACGTTGAAACACAATAGAACTTCCCCATGTATGCATGAGAGGCTAGGCAGCCAAGAATAGTTATTCAAATTGGGTCGCTATTTTTCGATTAGTAATATAATGAAATTTGTAACACCGTAAAAAATGTTACAAATTTCATTGTATTACCTATCGTTTATATCAAACACTGACGCAGCCTATACTAGTTTACTCGCTAGTTTCCATTTATTTTTCGATTAGATGTATATAGGTTTAATAACTGTGCGCATAAAGTGCTCTTAGTTATACGTATATATGACATTGAACATTGCCTGTTTGCATGCTAACAAATACTACTATATTATTATATTTTTTCACAATATATAACTGTAAAAAAATAAAGAAAATTCAAACAAAAAATAGTTCCGTGCTTACAGTGCATATTAAACAACCATTACATGTTGTGTTACCATAAATAGCAAAAGTAGACTAACCAATAAAACCTGTTATGAGCAGGTATATCATTCGTCAAGAGGCCGGCCTTCGAGGAGCGTTCTAGAACCAGAATGTTCTTTTCTTCTATAATAGATCAATGACCTGGTATTTTTGGTCAGCAACCTTCCTGTTTCAGTATTCAATCAATCAATCGATTCAATCAATCAATCTGCCACTAATTTTATCTAAAAACTGTGAATGACGCTGGTTTTAGACACATTGTGTTCTTCAATAATAAGACCTAGAAAGTTCTCTTAGTGTCTTGCTACCAAGTGTATCCAAAAGAACATTCTGATAGTAAATTTGTTATTAATCGATAGGCGTAGCTTGTCATCAGAGCGCAATTCTCAAAACTTCAATATAGTCATATTTCAATTTAAAAGCTTCTGAGAAATAATTCTAGAGAAGCTAAGCCATAAAACTACATCTGTGCTGTTAATGACACCCTTAATCCTGCCCTGATTCCAAAAATAAGGTTTAAATAACTCCCAATGTACCGAACGTCGGAATGAACAAGCATTAAAGCATGTAAATGTATTTCATATCTATTATTATTTATATCTATTAACATATTATTCTATATTCTAGTGCATGTAAATTTCATACGAAGAGCCAATGTTTCAATGTGGAAATGATGAATAAAGTCATTATTTGTATATATTATTTTATTATTACTTACAGTGAACTATCGATATTATTAATGCCAATAGCCATCGATAATGTAACCCATTATATTATGTAATTAATATGCTTTATTGTTTATTTAATTAAAAGTAATGTGGCGATTGTATAGTACTGTTATGTAGTGGTAGTTTTGTACTTGTTGTTGCAGTTGTAGGTTAGTTGCATATTTCGTATGACTGTGAAAAGTTCATTGCCGTGTGCGTGCCTTGCCAAGACCGCGATGTTCAGTATTGGCTAGAATTATGTGACTTCCCGTACATGCCTTGACCGCGTTCGTGCCATGAACTTTTCATAGTAATACGAAATCTGCTCTAGTACATTATGTGTTATGTAATGGTAGTTGTGTGCTGTTGCAGTGACTGCATTAGTTTTGTTATGTGTTATATAGTACATATTGTGTTGTGTAGTAGTAGTAGTTACGAGTTGTTGTGATAACCGGAGGTCAGTTTGACTATTTCTCCTCCAGTGATTATGCTCTTTATTATAACCCTATTTTTATGTTACCCCCTTACTTATTTTGCAGTGCCCCAATGTTATATTATGTACAAATACTAGACCAAAGTATCAACTAAATATTGTCCTATTAGCAGGACCCTTAATAAGTATTTATAGCCCCTCTTTTTCCTTCCAACATATCAATATGATTTCAATTAGAAATATAGATGTTTCTGGACGAATTTGTAAAAAATGCACATCTGATATCGAGGTTAAATGCTGGTGTGTATAAAGTGTATCTAAATTCATTTTGAACCTAATAAATAAGTTGGATTATTGCTGACCCTTATAGAGCTTGCTCGACTAAACAAATTATATTTGAAGCAAGATGTCAAAGAATTTGAAATGAAAGACCAGATGTTGAAGGTTACATGTTATACACTATGTGCCCGATATCTCTATTAAGGTAAAAGGAAAACACAATCAAATGTGCCCTCTTCCCAATATCTTTAGACCTGCATCCCCCTCCCTTTTGCCTCGAGTGATCTCGCCCATTTCCTAGTCTATTTTAAGGTCTTTTGAACCATGTTTCCCCTCCCTTTTGCCTCGAGTGATTCCTCCCATTTCCTAGTCTATTTTAGTCTTTTGAACCATATCCCCCTCCTCCCTGATCCGTTTCTCTCTCGACAAGCCGTACTGCATGTTTATAGACTGTTTCATATTACCCTTGCTTCATTTCATATTGCTAACCCAACTTATACGAGAAAGCAGATCTGAAAGACGCAGTGCGCCCCAAGAAAAAACGCAATAAAATTATAAATAACTTGATTTAAATAAAGTTTTAACAATTTAAATTAAACCCTGAGTAAGGTAGGCTCATTCCCAAGTTGTGGTGTCTTCGTGCGCCTGCGATACTTGACGTGCACTAAGCTACCACGGCGTGGGACTGAGAGTATGAGTGAGACTCTGGATGGGGGTTGTCAGTTTCTTGTTAAGTGGAAATAAATGATTAACCAAGTCTATTATTCATTTTATATACTGTTTTCGTTTTAAAATGTTCGTAATTTTGCGTCAACTTAACTTTCCACATGATGGCTGGCACTTTTTAGTTTAAAATTCGAGTCATTTGCCTGTTAACCCCATCTAGACTCTCCTTCGATGGTAGAGAAAGAATCTTTCTCTTGTCTATTCTTTATCTCTTCTCCGTGTATATACTAGCTATACAATGCTTTCGAGTGGCATGCTGTGGAATATCACACGAGTCACTTGCATTTTCTAGTATACACGAGCCTTTAGGCGAGTGTGTATACAAAGGCAATACAAGTGACGAGTGGGATATTCACGGTATTCAATTCAATTCAATTTTGTCCCACATCATATAAAACACAGCCAATATGAAAGAGAACCCGCAATATCACATGGGAAGAAGCAGTTGAATACCGCCGAATGTACAACGGCTTTCAAGCATTGATTGGCTGTATCTTATATGATGTGGGATAAAACGTAGTATTCCCCTTATAGTAGGAAGTGATATTCTAAGCGGATTTCTTGCTGATAATGTGTTTCTCAATAAGAAACTCTGTTAACAGATGATAAAGATGTTCTGTTGTACCTTCACCAGTAAGAGAATGGGCTTTATCTGTATAGAACTGAAATACAACGAAAGCATATCAGTTATTTGTAAAACCCTGACTCAATTGAAAGCACTGTTTTGTTAAAAAGGGCGGCTTTAATTAACATGCTCCAACACAGGCTCAATGTCTTTGATTGCTCATTTAACCTTCAACTTATTTCGTCGCAGTTTTTGCGTAAACGCCGTAAGGAGTATTATATTATGCAGTCTAAAGATAGCTGTTGTTCCTTCTGAGATTGTGTTGGTAAGTTTCAGAGAAAAAGCCCCTAACACATTGTTGTCAAATGCTATAATTACAACTCCTGCAGTATTTAACCTGTATAAAATACAGGTTGTACCAGGTCACGTGAGTACTATCAAGAGATAGTCACGTGATCTGTTTGCCACATTGGTCACCAATATTGGTTTACCGCAGAGGTTTATAATGTTAAGAACGGTCACTTTTAATGGAAATTTTAATTTAATTGAAAAATTATATGAACGATATCTGTATCGATTTATCGTTGTTTATTTAAGATTGATTTAAAAATTTAATTTTATTGAGCGATAAAGCGATTCAAAATAATATATTTATATATTTTTAAAGCTTTAATGGACTGCAAAAGTCTTTACATTTAGGCGAATAACTCCTTCAAAATGAGTTGAAGTGCGACAGTGTAAAGTGCATGTTTTTCAAGTAAAGAAAGAATAAAAGATCAACTCTTCGGAGCTTCCCGGTGACAACATCGGTTCGTACAATATTTTCATGTTCTAATTTTGTATCAATTGATCGTATTTTTATTCACAACAAATGAGCTACTTATATCAAACTCATTTATCTTCTTTTCAAATTATTTTTATTCACAGAATAAAGAACTAATCTATGCATTCGTCTAATTGCAAGGACTTTGTTGTGAAATAAAAATTAGGAATATTGAGATTGACACAGGTGTGATGTTCTATTGTTGTAAAAGTGACTTACCTTGTTTGAGTTATTCCATTTCATCTCGATAATTTATATTCAAACTCATAATGTCAAATTTCTGATATTTCCTATTTTTGTTGTTATTTAGCTACAATGTTCTTGCATTTAGTTTGGTTTAAAGGTTTTAAATATCATTATTTTAATCTTTTTTTAGTTATGGATTTAAATTTTAGAGTTTATATTTTATTGTTTTACATGTGATTTGGCAGCATATTTGTCATTGATTTTAAGTAGTATTATAGGCCTAGTTCAAACGTTGCATCTCTCACGTGCCGAATCTAATGCAAAACCTATTGTTTGAATTCATTTGCATTAGACACGTGACATGCGCCGTTTAAACTGGGCCTGACAAAATAGTGTCAAAATAGTGGAAAATGAAAAACAGTTTAAATGTTAAACGATGTTTATATTTTAACAGTATGTTTCTGAAAGCTGTTTATTTCTAAATTTATGTTGATCTTTTAAGATATCTTTAGTCTCAATTCTTTCATCATCAATTAGCCTTTTTCATATCGAGCAAGGGACTGGAACCAAGTTTCTCAAAATTAATTTAATTCAAAAATAAACCCCTTCACACTAAAGAACAAATACAAATTAATAATAATTGAAAGTTTGAACAAGTTTATGCAAATTGCAACGAAGTTCTGATATTTTAATTTTTTTCGAAAATACAAAGAATGTATGGGTTGGTAGGACGTTTTGGAAGGACACCATACATTTATCTGTAATTTTGGCAGAGTTTGGATGCTCATAATTTTTTTTCTATTTAGCCATATGTTCTGAAACTTGGTCAATAAGCTTATATTTGGTTACTCTCCCATGAGACAGGGTTATTTTTTTTCTGGAACCAGAATTAAATTAGTTTTTCACACTCGTACCCAGTCCCTTGCTCGATATGGAAAAGGCCAATAAGTATTTTATAAACATGTTCAATGTATTCATCGGCCATATGTTATACATCTATTGTTATGATATCAATGTGCTTTATAATGTCTATGGACCGCTAGGCGTCTTTAGCAGCCATGCGGCTTACAATCATGAGGAAATAGTATATTTATTCTCTGTATATTGTATGTTAATGTTTATCCATATGGTGGATAGTTAGCCGGGTAGTTAGGGTAGTTAGGGTAGGTCGGATAGCCGGGGGGTCTATTGTTAGGGCTACCAGTACTAGTATTGGGTCTAGCTAGCGCTGTAGGGCGGACGCGGTTAAGGTCTCGGAGTTTCAGCTTTGATTCCATAAAGTGTTCCAGCAAGTGGAAGAGGTGATGATGTGTGTGAGTGCCTGGAATCGCATGGTTCTTGTCGGTATAGAACTGAAGGAATGGAAGTGGGTTAGGATTTATCACACTATACATTACGATGATGGTGATGATTATGATGGTGGCGGTGGTGGCGATAATAATGGTGGCGTTGATGATTATGTGGTGGTGGTGGTTGTGATAATAATGGTGATAATGATGGTGGTGATAATAATGATGGTGGTGGTGGTGGTGATAATAATGATGGTGGTGGTGGTGGTGATAATAATGATGGTGGCGTTGATGATTATGTGGTGGTGGTGGTGGTGGTGGTGATGATGATGGTGGCGGTGGTGGCGATGGTGGTGGTGATGATTATGATGGTGGTGGTGGTGGTGATAATAATGATGGTGGTGGTGGTGGTAGTAATAATGATGGCGGTGGTGGTGGTGATAATAATGATGGTGGCGTTGATGATTATGTGGTGGTGGTGGTGGTGGTGGTGATGATGATGATAGATATGATGATGATGATGATGACAGTGATGATGATGATAATGATGGCAATTATGCATGGTGATGCTAAGATAATATAGATGATAATGGTAATGACGGTGATAGTATTGATGATGCTGGCGATGATGACAATTATGGTATCGATAATAATGATTTGATTTTTGTGACATTGTTGAGGACATATATATAATGATGTTATGAATGATCAGTGCACATTCAATAAGCCATAGTTGCCAAATAAAACAGTTTAATTTGAAACTATTGTTGTCCCAGAATGGAAGATGTTTAGTTACCGTCACCACACTAGTCACTCACCTGAACACGATAATCTATTTCGGCCTCTGTTAGCCGTCTAACCATTTGTGCTGAGTTTTGAAAATGGACGTTGTCTACAGATAGAAAGAGACAAAAATAGTTGAGATATAAGCTGTTTGGTGAGGTGAGGTAAAGAAATTAACTTTATACTTATATAAAGAGAATATATCACTGAACAGTGCAAAATGATAAACCTGTGTCCCTCTAGAAATTGCGCTATTAAAAGAGTGTACTGTTCAACGCTCGTTGACTTGCTGCTTATTGAACTTAGTTGTATTAGTGAATATTGTATATTACCGTCACCAGTGCCATGTACTATTAGGTAATCCACGCCTTTGAAGTTTTTAACCAACGGTAAAACAGATGAATCCTAGAAAACATGATAAGTAACATTACAAATAACATAATAATACATAAATAATAATAATAATGTAAATCATTGTTTTACGTCGAAATACAGGGAGTCGTTACCGAATCTCCCTAGCCAGTGGCTAATGTTTAAGTATTCGACACACTTACACTCACCACTCCTACATTAAAGATTTAATCACACATCACTTTTCACATGTTGATTTTTGCAAAGGGAGAAAAACTGGATAACCCTGAGAAAAAGCCTTGTGACATGAGAGAGAACAACACATCAAACAAACTCTATTCACTTGTCGCCCGAGCAGGGAATCGAACCCAGGTTACAGTGGTGAAAGTCCAGCGCAATCACCGCTAGGCCACTCATGCCACCCTGATTGTACAACTATAGTTAAACTAGGAAGAGTTGGGGTTGGCAGGTGTCGTTCACAATGAAGTCCTTCCATTATGTATCTCATGCAATATTGCTTTTTAGGTTTACTGTGAAATCTTACTTTATATCCTGCAACATTATTCTTTGGTAGCCCCATGTAGCGTTCAGTGTAGATTGAATCTGCAAATTATAACACAAAATAAATAAAAATGAAGGCAATCAATGGTATATAATAGACAATATAATCTGGGATATTTCAGCAGGTAGGCAGGTAGGGCAAGCACCATGGCCACTCACAAAAAGGATATGTTGTTTTCCTCAGTGCATGGGTAGCCTTTGTTCTTTCAGAAAAATCATTAAATCATTTTACAAAAGTTATATTTCATAAACGTTTTTTTGGTTCTCCAGGAGAACTATGGATCCACACTAAAGACACTATAGTCCTTGCTGACCACTAGAGTTCACCAGCAGCTCATCGTTTCAACAGTCTGACCAGTAAATCAGAAGGACGTTGGTTCGCGCCTGGATAACTCAGAAACCGTTTTTTCTGGGAATTCATTCTTGGCAAAGTATAACTGCTGCATGTTTATATCCCATGTGTTTAAATTAATTAACTATAATTATAAAGTTATAAACTAATAGCAATTGTATATATACCATAATAATCCCAGTCTGCTACAGGAGCGACTGCCATAGCAAGTTTGAACGTCTTTTCTTTTTGGCTGCCCAAGATGTATGATGACAGGTATCCACCATAAGACTATGTGAAAAAAAGAGAAATGTATTTTGTTAAAAAAAACATGAACAGATGAAAGATAGTATGATTTATATATAAATGTATAATAGCACACAATACAGCAAACAATGTTTTGATGTTGCATAATAAAAATAACATGAATAATAACATTCATCACAATTACGACTCAATTCTACATGTCTGACTAAATTAAAGATTGCAATAAAATATCAATAATGACAATATACCTTAAGTACTAGACAACTTATAATTTTATAACATAAATATATTTATAATAATTTCTACTTACCCATCCCCAGACGGCTATTTTATTTGGATCTACAAACTTCATTTTTTGCATATGTCTATAAGAGAATGAAGAATATAAATAAAGCTTAGTGATTTTTCCCTTTTAATATAGATATATCACCAACGTAATCACTATTTTCATAAACAATATCATGATCATAACCATCTATCAGTATCACAAACACAAACAATTTCATTACCTATAACACCCCACTATCATCATCATTATAACTATGACAAACCACTATCATCATCATAACCATGACAACCACTATCATCATCATTATAACCATGACAACCATTATCATGATCATTATAACCATGACAACCACTATCATGATCATTATAACCATGACAACCATTATCATGATCATTATAACCACGAAAACCATTATCATTATCATTATAACCATGACAATCATTATCATGATCATTATAACCATGACAACCATTATCATTATAACCATGACAACCATTATCATCATGATCATTATAACCATGACAACCATTATCATCATCATTATAACCATGACAAACCATTATCATCATGATTTAAACCAACACCATAAACATGACGACCACGACCACGATCACTGCAACCACCGCAACCACTACGACCACCATCACCATCAATAAGTTTACTAATTTGTTCTTCTCGTCTTTTCGCAGGGTTTACAATGCCCAAAGTATTAGTACAAACTTTAAGTTAATAAATCCAATTATTATAATGACATACTTTGCAACAGTGATTGTATCCATTGCTTCATATCGACCAAGATGACGGTATGTTGCATGTTTATACCTACAAAACAAACAATTGTAAATACCATTGATGCACAATAGACACAAGATGTTCAATTGAAATAAAATCAAAATAGTTAAGTACTCCCTAATAGATTTAAATAGTGATAACTTTATTACCATCACTAAACCAGAATTGAATTGAATTTATCATTTTTTTACAACTTTACTTGCCTTGTGACCAAAATTAATAGTGACCAGCTATTTCATTTTATTTCATGATTTAATTGCATATATTTATGCTTAAAAGTACTAACTATTACTAACTAGAAAAAGGATCTGTTCATCTAGTAGTGCCTAGCTGTTGTATTCCAAGTACTTATAAACATTAAAATTAAAATATATGTGAATTATAGTTGACCTACCTCTCTCCTCGTCCCATTGTTCCCCTTGCATCCGCATAGACAATAATCACATCATAGTTAGATGATAGATACCCTGTTTCATAGCCAAGACTCCATGTCTGAAGGACCTGGAAACATATCAACATTGTTCAGATACTATCAATGATCATCATATCTTTTACCTGATGATTTGGTTATTCACTCTAGTATCTATTTATTTACATGTTTTCCGTTTTTTAATCAATTTCTTTAGGGGCGTTGTGATAATGACACACAAGAACTGTAATATTATTATTATCATTATTATAATTATCAACGAATTATTAAATTAAATAAATAAATAAATAAATTAAGCTGTACAAATGTCAGTTGCAAGACTAATCTTTTACAAGACTCTTAAACATACACTTTGACAATGACTTATTTACCATCAATTTGTTTTGTCATTGAGTGCACGCAATACATACATACATACATAGTTTTATTTAGTACCTGATATTTACATGAGTGTATAAATATATATTTAAGCTTACAGTAGTGGTACAAGATTAAATATTTACATACATAGATATATAGATATACAGGAATACAAAATATTAAATCGAAAAAAAATAGACAAGTAAAGGTACAGTGTGGCCTAGAATAAATAAAAAGCTAAACTAGCTAGGCCACAGATAATATTGATAGCTTTAAGTTAAGGTCAGGAGAAGAGAGAAAGATTAATATTTTATACTAGAAAAAGAAGGAAATTAAATATAAATTATTATAGCTATATTAGGAAAAATAATGTATTAAGTCAAATAGATATACTAATATACTAGAAATAAAGGAAAATATAAATTATTATAGTTATGTTTGGAAAAAAGAATGTATTAAGTCTAAGGGAAACTTAGACAAAAAAAAAAGACAAAAAGTGAAAGAAGCAATGACTACAGTCAAAGCAAGGAAACACTGTATTATAAAATAATTAAATAGTAACAAAAATCGCAACAAATCCATGAGACAATTATTAACTATTTAGCACATAATTGTATTTAGTTATCAACTATTTAATTATTTTCTAACTAAGAATGTACTCAGGGATGAACCACACAATACACATTACAATGAATGTTCTACTCTAGTGATATCCACAAGTTTGTACATAATAGTGTAATTAAACAATAAATATTGATAGATTTGTTTCAAGGATATAGCATGCATTCTTATACTATTAATTGACTTACATTTTGAGTTGAAGGACCACCATAGCTAAATAAACAAACAATATGCCATTAGTTTCAAATAATAGACATGATATTGGAATTATTCAGTCAATGCCAATAAGAATACTAGCTATATATAGTCACAAATGTTTGATAGCCTGGCACCCTAGTTATCAACAGATTTTCGTTGCAATAGGTTATATGTATTTTAGTCAATAAAAATAACTAAACAGGTTCCCATTTAAATCTGTACTTTCCCATTTAAATATGTACTTATGCAAATTGTGTTGATGTGTGCTAAACACACAGATCAACCAATCAATATACTCTGATTGGTTGATCTGTGTGTTTAGCACACATCAACACAATTTGCATAAGTACAGATTTAAATGGGAAAGTACAGATTTAAATGGGAACCTGTTACTAATAAAATGCATGATTGTAAATAAATATAAGATAAATAAATTCATAAACAAATACATGTAAATAAGTATTAAATAAATAAATAAATAGTAAATAAATTAAATAAACAAATGAATGAATGAATAAATGGATATTAATCGTGTACATCTTTATATTTGTGCTGTTGTTTCTACTATCTGCTGCTGCATTGATGATTGCAGGCAAAGCATTTGGTAAGAAGGGAGAAAAAGTGACTCCAACTCATCCTTCTCATCAAACACAGGGCGAGTATTAAGAATAAATAGCGTAAGTAAGAAGTGGCTGGGTAGATGGTCCTGAAGGGGGTGTCTGATCCCATTTCCCAGTCTATTGGCACAATGCCATTTCCAGTTATATATTTTGGAAAATTCCCACTCCCATTTCAAGTCTTCAAGAGTTGGCATTGTCTGCCATCTTTGTTCATTGCGTAAGTACTTAGTGCATGGAAGACTAAGTGTATTGAGTAACACCGCTGACCATTAATATCAATGACATGCTTGTCGATGGGGAACTACACATTGATGTAACAGCTTTCCAGCCTGCTGTATTGTAGAACTGCTATTTCTTTGACTTAAAAAATTGTTTTTTGACTTTCGTTTTTAATTATTTTAAGATAGGTAAAAACAGGGTTCGTGCTGATGTCAGTAAACAAAAGGAGTTTTCAAGGACCAAAAAGTAATTTTTAAGCACTTTTTGGGACAACTTTGATATACGAAAATTTACGAATTTACGAAAATGATGTACAATACTAGAATTTTTACTTAACTTAAATTTGCAATACTAGAATTTTTACCCTACTTTAGCTAGAATTAAGGAGTTTTTAAGGAGTTTTTGCTGGTTTTCTAAAATTCAAGGGCTTTTCAAGTGCCCTTAAAACGTAAATCAAATCTAAGGAGTTTTCAAGTAGCATGAACCCTGTAAAAAGCAAATCCCATTCCCATCTGCTGTTCTACTTCACATTCTCAGTAGACAAAAATACCAGTCCCAGGGAATCCAATCCCATTTTCCCAGTCCAAAATAAGGCCAATCCCAGTCCCATTTAACCCCTTCAGGACCCTCTGGGTAGGAGTCTGTGGATACTTACACACTGAAGAATACAGCATATTTCTTTTTCTGGTCAAAGGTTGGTGGATAGATTACCTTGGCATAGATATCTAAATAGAAAATAGTATCTAGATAATATGCTTTCAAATAATAAATGTATAAATAAATCATGTCAAGATTTGGTGGCAATTTTGTGGTGGAGAGTTTATCTGTAGGCGAGTTGACTGTAAACCTTTGCAGAACCTCCCTAGTGGCTAATATGACAAGACATGTCTGACACACTTACATTCACTACCCCTTTTGACACACAAAACTGCTCAGTTGTTGATTTTTGACACTTGGAGTGAACAACATATCAAAAATTCTAAACTCACATACGGTAATAATCCATGTCCAAGCCTGGCCTTACACATTGACCATAGCACACATAGCAAGCATAGTATCTTAGATATTTTATATAATTTTCTTTATTATAATTCAAATTAAAAGTAATTGTTGACTTACAATTAGTAGAATCTCTTGGTACTTTGATGATTTCTGTCCTCTTTTGTGGATCAAGCTTTGGATATTTATTCAACTTATCTTTTAAATATTCATTTGTCTCAAGCATTTCAACTAAAAAAATAATAAAAAGAATGAATTAATCAATAGATAAATGAACGGATTAATACAAAAACATAATTAACATTAACTTATTGGTATGTAAAATCATTATAATGATAAAAATACATATGTGCACTATACACATATTATATACACTGTTGATCAAGTGCTTTTTAATGTCATAATAATTAACAGACCTCTTGAGGTAACTATTAATTGTTATTATATAATAAATTCACACCTTTACTAGGATCTTGGGTATTGTATAATCTACTCCATGGAACAGCAGGTCCTGTATTATCAAAATGATTAGAATCAAAATTATTTATATATACCTAATTGCAAGATCATTGTCCTGACTTTTGTAATTTTGTGAGAAATGAATTATATAATTAATTAAAAAGACAATTTTAAAGAAGATCACTCTCGCTAAATCTTTCTTTTGTCATTTAATTCTTTCTTACTACATTATTGAGATGTTCTTTTTCCAGTAGACATTATTCTTGGTGTAAATATGTAATTATGTCATTTTGTGATATAAAGATTTTATATAAACCACCATACAAATTAATATAATATAGCAGTATCTATAGGTCCTTTTATACCTCAATTTTTACATTATTTAGGCACTACCAATAAAAGGTTATAAAACATTTTAAAGTATCTAATGATGGATAGCAGAGGCTATCCAAAATATCAAACTACTGTAATAACTTGATATACTTCTTGTTATACAGTTTATTATCTAATCCATATATAATCTTGAACTGAAATATTCATGTCTGCATCATTAAATCAAAGGGAATTAGATTCTCAAGACTATCAAACTAGCTACCGGTACATACTGCCATGTTGGGTTTTCAAACAGGAATCAAAATTACAATGTCTATTTCCAGGAATTATCACCACCACATTACATGTTATGGTAAGTTAAATACATGACATTATTTTACCCTGTTAACATTGAGGTACCTACCCTTACTGTTAAGGATATACCATCCACCTTTCAGGCTGAATGAAGCAGAAAAATATGCTGAATTTCCCTCTGCAAAAACATATTAATCAAAATGAGTTCTTATTACGGGAACATTTATGAAAATCCTCATTAATTATTCTTAGGAAATTTGCCAACCCAATGGCATGATTTTGGTCACGTGCAGATACTTGAAACCAGGGAAAGTAGTCAAAGCAACTGGAAAAGAAACCCAAAGTACTGGAAGTCAATTCCAGTGTCAGGCAGACTTGAACAGATTTCCAGGACTTGCTTTCATTGTGAATTATTTCCAGTTGCTTTGGGATTATATCTTCCTTGGCAGAAACTTTCCCAGTATTCAAAAGTTAAGTGACGCTACACTCATTGAATGTTTTCCCATTTGTCCATCTCCAAGTCTTCTATAACGCTAAGATCATTTGGGCTTTTCTGTTCTCACTTAACAATTTCTCCATTTGTTAAACATGTTTGCACTTATTTTATAAAGAGATTTTATGGAGAGATTGTTCTTCCTGATTTCCTGAATTGATTTCCCTAAAATGCTTTAGAAGCGCCTTGAACTAGAACTAATTGTGCGGAGTTGAAATCGTGTCCAGTCCTCATTGTCGGATTTTAAACATTACTGAAATCACTTCATTTGGACATTGACAAAACTGATAATTAACTATATTAACCTACCTTTAACACCTGGAGCATTACATGACAAACATGTTCTTTTCAGATCCTTGATAGATAAACTGAAAGTATTATAGATAAATACAATTATCCTGGTTGTTAAACTAATCATGTAAAAATATCATGTCAATGATTAAAGAAAGTCTTGAGCACTTATTGGTTGAGTGGTTCTCTGTCAGCTAATTTTTGAGAATAACCTAGTATTATTATTATTATTATTATTATTATTATTATTATTATTATTATTATTATTATTGTTATTGTTATTGTTGTTATTGTTATTATTATTATTATTATTATTATTATTATTATTATTATTATTATTATTATTATTATTATTATTATTATTATTATTATTATTATTATTATTATTATTATTATTATTAGAATAACCTAGTATGCATAGAACCTTAATGGTCAGCACCAAATAAATAAAGCATATTAAATTATTAGATAATATTGGAGTGATGCTTTCAATGTTTTCACTAAAATAAAATATGATATCTTATTAGACAGTTTGATGTGTAATATGGCTGGATATTTTACGAGTGAAACGCTGTATTTTGACGAGCCTCTGAGCAAGTCAAAATGCAAGTTAACGAGTAAAATATCCAGCCATATTACACATTAAACTGTTTAATAAGTTATTTAAATTATCCAATCAAAAGGTTTTTGTTATTTTATAATGCAAAATATTGTTTTACCTCAGGGCTAGATAGACGAGTAAAAATATTGCTGGATATTTTTACTCGATCCAGTCCTACTCCTGCGATATTTTTAGTTAGTTGGATAATAAACATGTATTGTATCATATATTAACTTTTATTTAATATTTGAAAATTATTCATAATTTAATTTAATAACAAATGAAACAATTGTAATATTTCCAGTACCTGTAAATGTGTCTTTGTGAAGGTTCACCCTCCTTTTTACCTGGTGCCAATGTAGCTTCAAAATAACTGAAAGTTGTAAAAGTAAAAGTAAAAGTTTAAATTTTAATTTAAAAAGCACAGAGACATTACTTTGTGTGGACTATTTATTCTACATAAATAAGTAATAAAAATGCCTGAATTAACATCTTCTTATAACAATGTGTACAGACACATGCAGTCAAATACGAAATAAAATGATTGTCTCATGGATAACAGACGAACAGAGAAAGCACATGACTCTCAGCTTTTACATAAGAAATGAGGAGGACTTAACAGACTGCATGCATTGCTGCCTCATAGTTTACCAAGATGACTGTGAGTTTTATATGAATTGCCTCATTATAATAATACAATGTTTTAGGAGCATGATCAAAGCTCAGCTCAATGCTTTTACAAAAAAACAAACAAATAAAATTATTGAAAAAAAAAAAAATGTTTTGAGTTTGGACAAAAAGAAGAAGTGAAACGAGAAGAGCCTGACATCATCGTGTTCAAAAAGCTCCGTTTTCGCCGTCCACATGTATACGATAAACCTCCGGGTAAAACAATCTACAGTCTGGAGAGCGTATTCGAAAACCTCCGTTTTCGGTGACCGGGAACGCCGTTTACGTGTGGATGGAAGGCATAAACGGCTATGTGTGGCCCGTCCTTAGTCTACTTGATTACATATAGTTAGTACTTATATCTACAATATTAATGTACTTACACAATCTCATTTTTGTCATCAAAAACATAAAGTTTTGTTACCACCCATTGACCAGATGTAAGATATGTCATTTTGCCAGTCTAATCAGAAAATATTTCATAATTAAATAGTTACATATTGAATTAAATGTCACTGAATGGGTATTTTACACAAATTCAGAATGCTTTTGTTGCAAATTTTTATTTATTAAAATTATCATAATTATCATTACAAGAATTATTTTCCTATTCTGACCATCATCATCATCATCATCATCATCATCATCATCATCATCATCATCATCATCATCATCATCATCATCATCATCATCATCATCATCATCATTATCATCATCATCATCATAATGAGTATAGTTGTAAATCTTACCGTGACATCTACTTTTCCAATGTGTATAAAATTGCCAGCAGGCCCTTGTTCAAATGGATGCATTGTCAGGTAGTAGTGAGTGTTGCCTTTGTTATAGTACATTGGTACCATATACTGTTAGACATTACAACAAAACATCAATTTGATTTTGCAAAACATTCATTCATTAGTCGGGCTAGCCATAGGCGGCCCGACTTTAGTTCTACCTTTTCTTCAATCTATCTATCTATCTATCTATCTATCTATCTATCTATCTATCTATCTATCTATCTATCTATCTATCTATCTATCTATCTATCTATCTATCTATCTATCTATCTATCTATCTATCTATCTATCTATCTATCTATCTATCTATCTATCTATCTATCTATCTATCTATCTATCTATCTATCTATCTATCTATCTATCTATCTATCTATCTATCTATCTATCTATCTATCTATCTATCTATCTATCTATCTATCTATCTATCTATCTATCTATCTATCTATCTATCTATCTATCTATCTATCTATCTATCTATCTATCTATCTATCTATCTATCTATCTATCTATCTATCTATCTATCTATCTATCTATCTATCTATCTATCTATCTATCTATCTATCTATCTATCTATCTATCTATCTATCTATCTATCTATCTATCTATCTATCTATCTATCTATCTATCTATCTATCTATCTATCTATCTATCTATCTATCTATCTGGCAACGTCGCGTATAGTCCCCCATGATGCTTTACAAACTCGACCACAGGGATCCCAAATCGTGCTTTTGTCAACCATGATCTCATAGTTCTCACTAGTTCACACCAGATCGTTGATGATCATAGCAAAAATATCACAAATGACAATACAAATGACAGTGACAAAACGAACTATACTGAAGTGAATTCCTCACAAGATATGGAAAGCAGCAAGGTATCGTCCGAAGAGATCAAGGTCAAACTGAGACAAGACGTGAGTTTGAATACGTCCGCCCTAATATTGGAAAACAACAACCTACGGTATTATGTAAGTCCTGAAGACACCAAAATAACAAACTTTTTTATGTTATTTACTTGTTTTTTACTTATTGTAAGCTCATTAAGCCTATTGAATGAAGTTGTTTTCGTAATAATGTTAAATAAAAAGGCGATTTTATTTAGCATTTTCATCGCTTTTAAGACTTAAAAGTCTTATCTCGCTCGTGTCGCTCGTATATGTAAGAATACAACAGTCCATGAACATTTTGTTAATGTCGTTAGAAAACGATTGTAATTTGTTTGAAAAAGCTGTACAATTGTCTGTTGATGTAAATACAATTAATAAAGATTATATGTCCAAACAATGTCTGAGGTCTCGATTTGCAAAGTTTCTTGCTTCTGAATATGCCGTGGAATGTGTAATAAACAAACCTCGTGCTGTACTTCAACGTGATAGAGAACCAAGAGAATCCCAATTAAACAACTTACACGTATATTAAATGAAGAAAAGCAGGAATTTAAGAAAGGTCATCCGTAAGTATATTGCAAAGAAAGTACCCATAACATCTAGAATACATTGCCATGTTAATAAATGTGGTTTCAATCACTCAACTCATTGCAAATTCAAGAGTTTTGTTGTTATTGGGTCAATTTATTTCATTCAGCTACTCTAGTTACAACTCCACTAGTGAGGGATTTTGAAGTGGTAGTAATTTTTATTACAATTTTTTTTAGAGGCTGGATAATGACTATTATACGTGGTGAATTTAAGGGCTGTCAATTGAGAAATGCAACTAAACAATATGCAATTAACTAATAAATTTTGACGTGATCTGGTATCATTTTCAATAGCGATTTGCTTTGAAAAAAAACTTATAACATTTATTAACTTTTGAGATTGGCACCACAAAAAAAATATTACTCTAGATGCTAAAATCGTGAAATACGAACGAACACTGTGTTTCTCTGTTCCTGGCCACTGCTTTAGTTGCACCACAGGAAGCCCGCAGCCCTAGCCCGACTTCACGATCCCCATGATCGTCTAGTTTTAATTATAACCAAAAAAATTAATTCAAATTTTAAAAAATGTGATGTAAATAAAGGTTTTTAAAATTTTTTAATAAATATTTATTTAGCATCTCTTTATTTAATTATTGTATGTTTTGATGACTTGTTAGTATAGGTTTTATTCAACAATTTGTATTCAGGTTTCATCTGTTGTAAGTTCAATACTATCAAAATCACATGAGTCATGTGGTAATATAAAATGCTTGCTTGAAATCCTATCTTAATTATTGAACATGTGATCACTTCTGGCCAATCATTTTGCTCAAAAAAATTTGTCATCTGGTACAAGAAAAAATCCACACCTCCAAGGCAGAATTTTGTTGAACTGGTATTTAACCAGGCGCTCTTACTAATAATTTTCATTATAGCATATTTGTTTTGCAGTATTTTTTGTACCTTATCATCAACCCATCCATGTTTAACTTTAACTTCATGACCCTGCAAACAAGATGATTGAATTCACAGTTAATCACTGTACCTCAACAATGAATTAAATGCTGTGTCAAATTTTTCTTATACTTCAAAGTATGTTTAGTTAATAAATTTACTAGAGACACATAGATGTGTACATAAAAATAAATAAATAAATAAATAAATAAATAAATAAATAAATAAATAAATAAATAAATAAATAAATAAATAAATAAATAAATAAATAAATTAATTAATTAATCAATTAAACAAATGAATCTAAAAAGAATTAAAGGAATAAGTGAATAAAGAGATGAATGGATTGATGCCAAGGATAGATGAATGAATGAATGCATGCATGGACAGGCCCACACATGAATGAATAGATTGGTGCATGAATAAACAGATGAATTGATGGATAATGAATGAATTAATAAATGAACAGATGGATGAAATTTTATGATCTTTTCTTATTCATGTAACTGTATTGTATTGTATAATTTATATTAGTATAAATACAAAGGTGATTATACAAAATCGCACACTCTGATTGGTTTGCTATCTCAGATTATCAGCCGATAATCACCTTTTCGGACAAAATGGCTGCCAGTAGTTGTTTTGTCACTGTTAGCAAAGATGAAATTGAAAACTTTAAAGAAAATGCTGTCCAAAAATCAACAATAGAAGCTACTAAGTTTGGTGTCAAGCTATTTAAAGGTATCATAGTAAATTTTCACGTTTTTTTTTGTCATTATATGCAAGACAAAGTTTACAATTTTTATGCGTAACGGTTGTGCTTTTAAAAAATAAAATATTTTCACTTTCAATGCTGTTTCCTTCTTTCTTTTTTGAAATAATCACCTTAGTATTTATACTAAAACGATTATTCACCTCAGGCGATGTGATTAGCGGTGAATATTTGCCTCGCAGCTCGAAGACTCACTGCTCGGTAAATATTCACTGATAATCACTTCGCCTTCGGCGAATAATTGTTAAATAATGTTATTTGTAAATTGTTTATAATTGTTTTTTTTAGAAGGGACTTACACATACCTTCAATGTATCACAGTTAACCTCATTTCCTGTTATCAGGCAAAGCTTGTTGATGCCATAGTTCTGATCTCTATTGAGCCACTGAACACTCAACAGACTATTTGATAACCATCCAACCTCCACTACATAGTGCTCTCTGTAAATAGTACATATTAAGATATTAGAGATGTCAAATAAAGAGCACCTCACCTCTAGACTATCGCAAAACAGTATCACTAATGTGGATAAACTAGGGTTTAATAGTATTAGCATTGTACATTGCAATAGCTCACATATAACACCATTGATAAATAACAAATACATTAAATTGTATTCAATAATTAATAATATAATTGTGTTTTTTTTAAATAAATTTATTTAGGAATAATCACTGGTCAGGAGTAAAAAGTAACCAAATTTTAATCAAAATACAAAAAGCACTTAATAACTTACATATCCTTGAGTTGAGAAGGTACTTCCAGTGATTTGTAGGGAGCAGGTATTTTAGGATCATTTGGTAGACCTTCAAGGTTGATAACCCTGACAGCTACCTTAGGATTACCAGAACCAGGCTTAGGGTAGGCTATCTTATGTTCTGATATATACTCTTCACTAGCAGGGCCATACCAGGAAAACACATAGTCTTTAACATCAGTATCATCAAACTGGATGTATGTTAAATACTTGCCATCCTTGGAGAAGTACAAGGCATTATCTGAATTAAGGACTTCCTCTGGAACAAATCAAGGTATAATTATATCAGCATTCATATGCAAAGATTTACTTATTGATTAAAATTATTATTAATAAAGTAAACGTTCTCTGGTTTTTACTTTACTACCATGTATCCTGGTTTCTCATCTATTTTCAAAAATTATTGTTATTACCATCATCTCAGTATATATCATCTAAGTCTATTATACAGTGGCAGATCCATGGTCAGATACATAGAACACTAGGATACATAGAACACAGACAGTGTATTATTGTTACATAATAGAACACTGGGGAGGGTTGCCACAGGTAGCCCAAGAGCATAGAAAAGAGGTTCCAGACAGTGTATTATTGTTACAAAGAGGGGTTCCATGGAACCGTTTGACCTCCCAGCGGATCCTCCACTGTAATACATAATAGAACACTAGGGAAGGGTTGCCAAAGGTAGCCCAATAGCAGAGAAAAGAGGTTCCAGAGAGTGTATTATAAAAGCTGGAACTTTTGTCATTAAAATTATCAAATGTTCTTGATTGTGACTTTTAGTAAAATATGATTTACATTGGACTTTCATGAGTACTATACAATATTCGTGCCCAATCTGTATGTGTTATATAATGGCTCGTCTGAAGTCAACTCGCTGTTGTATATTGCTTACAGATTGTCTGCTCATATTGTATATAATTTATATTACTAATTAACTCAACAAGTAGCATTAATTTACCAACCTTGATAAACCCAGTCAGTGACACCATTGAAAATGACACGCTTTTTACCAGTGTTGGTTAACCGGTTAATGTTGTCTTGATTTGATATATCTTTGATGTAATACATGTCATTTTCTGCTACAAATACCTAGGTCAACAAAAAGACAATAATTATAATAATAATAATAATAATAATCAATCTTTATTCAGGAAATGCCTACGTCACATACGTGTTTTACAGTAGGGTCCTGCAATTTAACCTCAATTATGACTAATAAGACAATGTAAAAGGGCAGCAGAAATGGCAGTTCTTTCTAAATGTACAATAAATAGTAGTATTCTTACCACAGAGTCATGAACTGAATTCCAGTTTGCATACTGTAACTGGCTATCTGACTTAATTTTCTTCTCAGACCTACCAGTTTAGAAAGAAATGGTTTAAAAATGTTATAGTGCACACCAATGGTGACCAATTTCAAAAATATTTTCTTAACTGGCTTTTCATCATTTCTATGACACCTGAGCCATACATTTAATGAGATATTAAGCTATTTACTTTAATGGTTCACTCGTATAGGTCATTGTCTATAGTTAGCTTGTATCTATAAGCTTGTAAGATAATGTTAAATGTAAACAAAAAATTGTAAAACACGATGCTGAATAAAATATGCATTGTATTGTATGTATTGTTTAAGTATTAAGTGTCAGTTTGATGTGCTGATGTGATCTGACATAGGTATTCTATTGACGTAAATTGAATTAAATGTTATAATCTGACTGGTTATGAAATAAGTTAAAAAGCTGTTCAAACTTATAATGGCACTTATAAATGTTCCATAAAATATTCATTAGACATTATGTAGTTGCTGTAAAAATGTATGTGACTGTATTATTATTTACTTTAAATGATACAATAAATTATCAAATTTGGGTCTGTGCTTGATATAGCCCGAAAAAGGCTTACAGTACTTTGCGAAATCGAAAAAACAGATTGTGCCCCTTCTCCTCCTCCCTGACCTCACCAACCTTGCGGCTGCAAAAGGATGTCCCAATTTACAAAAGTCAGCTAATTATTAAATAAACACAAAAGAGAGAATGGATTTTATAATGCCAAGCAATGGGAATGACTTACTTGTTTTCCACATCATAAATGTAGTAGTCTGCAAATGATGAATATCTATATTGCTGTTGAAAAAGAAGCCACTATGCTTAGAATTTACAATAAAATTATCGTTTAACATGTCATGTATATATATATAAATGTTTAGCTCATGGCTGTATTCACAGTCTTTGAGTGATCTCTTCAAGATCATATCTCATAACTTCCTCTCAAGAGCCCTTCTGTAGAAGCAATCTGCTGTTAGTCTCTGGGCAGCCAACACTCTCTGTTCCAATGTCTCTGTAGGCCGGCCCGTCTTTGTATGTTTGTTGCTGTTAAAAAGTAGTTGTTTAGCTGTATTAAGGTTTGGTCTTCGAGCAACATGGGCAAGGTATCTTGCCTGTAATACAGCCGTGAAGTCAGTCACTGACGTCGTCCTGCATATGCGGAGAAGATCTGTGTTTGAATATCGATAACGAAAGTCAATGTCACCATCATCGTCCGCATTCTCGTTATTGGTTTCCCCTAGGTACTTTCCATCTTTCCTGATGTAGCCGTTCTTGATCATTGCACGTAGCATACCGTAATAGCAGCTGTTAGTTTTGTTTGTTTGGGTGGTAGTTAAGTTCCATGTTTGTGCCGAAAAAGTTAGGTGACTTCTGACGAAAGCATTTAAGAACAGCATTCGTATTGGTAGGCTGATGTTAAAATTCCGTAGTTTTGGCTTCAGTTCTTGAAATTTAGCTTTTGCTAGGTTGATGCAGAGTGTTATTTCAGTATCGCCCGTGGATGGTTCATCGTATTTTATGTCGCTACCCAAGTATCTGAATATCATCTTATTTTCGATAGGTACTTCGTTTAGACTGACAATGGTGGTTGGGTATGGGTCTTCCTTGTTGAGATATTTATAATTAAATATCATGGTTTTGGTTTTGGTAGCATTGATCTTTAGATGGTAGCGTTGAAGCGTTATGTTGAGCATCACGAGAGCTTGTTGTAGAGTGTCCTTATTGAGAAAGAAAAGCTCCAGATCATCGGAAAAGCAGACTAAATGTGCAGTGTAATGAAACATTCCATTGCATTTTATGTAATATGTACATGTAGAAGTTAGAACAAATATTATAATATTATTACAAGTTAGAACAAATAATATTATTGTTCTTGTTCTTGTAATTGTTCTTGTAATGCTATTCTTAAATCATATACTGTTCAAAATGTCTTGGCCACATGCAAAAGTGCTTATTTGTTTTGCCAAATTATATCAATAATCATGCCATTTTACTCACACTTGAAACATTCTTGGCAACAAGAATATACTTCAAAGAAGGTGATAAATGAAACTTACTCCAGCCAGCCTGGGAAAAATCAAATAAATCAAATAAATACATGCAATTTTATTCCTGTTCAGTGACAGAACTACATGATTGTATAGATAGAAAGAATTACCAACAGTAATAGCCCAAAATCTGATGCCTTTGAATTAGACAAACAACTGATTAAAGACACTGCAACTAATTTTAAAACTGAACTCAAAACATTTCTCTTCTGTAAATATTTTGACACTGATCCTATTTTGTAAGCGCATTGAGTTTTAAAATGCGCATAGTAAGCACCTAGTATAAATCAATCAATCAATCAATCAATGATCAATCATTCAGTTGGTTGGTCCACAGGCAGCCCAAGCAATTCACTTTTACAGTAGAGATATGTGAGGAAAAAATCGATCTTTTTTATTGAAATAAATTTGAACATTTTCAATCCTGTGTTGTTGTTAAACTTATTTAATGTCATTCTAGGTGGTTTTTGAACGTTTTAGAGCATATTTTCTTAATGTTTGCCCACCTGTACTTAAATATGGAAAGGCTGGTCACTCGTGATCGAGATCGCTTGTCTTTGTTGGTCGAAAAAATTATGTTTAATCCTTCCTTTGCTTTCAAAATCCCCTCAGCAACATAGATTAATGATCCTTCTGTCCAGAGACCAGCAAAAGTTTCACGGATCCCCAGTCAGACCTCACGAAATCATAGATATTGAACGATTTTCAACGACAATTTTCCTTCAGATGATTTGTGACTAGCGCTTAACAGACACCGATAACTTCGCAACCAGGCCTTCTTTTGTAAAACTCATTCTGATTGGATGATTGGTAACCATGGAATACAGTCGTCCAATCAGAATGAGTTTTACAAAGGAAGGCCCGGTTGCGAAGTTATCGGTGTCCGTTAAGCGCTAGTCACTGATCATCTGAAGTAAAATTGTCGTTGAAAATCGTTCAATATCTATGATTTCGTGAGGTCTGACTGGGGATCCGTGAAAATTTTGCTGGTCTCTGGACAGAAGGATCATTAATCTACGTTGCTGAGGGGATTTTCAAAGCAAAGGAAGGATTAAACATAATTTTTTCGACCATCGAAGACAAGCGATCTCGATCACGAGTGACCAGCCTTTCCATATTTAAGTACAGGTGGGCAAACATTAAGAAAAAATGCTCTAAAACGTTCAAAAACCACCCAGAATGACATTAAATAAGTTTAACAACAACACAGGATTGAAATATGTTCAAATTTATTTCAATAAAAATATCGATTTTTTCCTCATATCTCTACTGTAAAAGTGAATTGCTTGGGCTGCCTGTGGTTGGTCCAGGGTTCCAGATGATTGATGAGTTCATCACTTAATCATTGTTCAGTCATTCAATAGCTCCAACTTCATTAATAAATTGATGAACCAAATCAGTCAGATAGTATATCAAATGAGTCAACCAATTAATTATTATCCAAAACATTTCAGTCAGTCAGTCAAGACAGTATTATCATTTATGAATCAATCAATTATTCAAAACATGTCAATCAGTCAGTCATCCAGTCAGTCAGTCAAGACAGTATTATCATTTATGAATCAATCAATTATTCAAAACATGTCTGTCAGTCAGTCATCCAGTCAGTCAAGACAGTATTATCATTTATGAATCAATCAATTATTCAAAACATGTCAATCAGTCAGTCATCCAGTCAGTCAAGACAGTATTATCATTTATGAATCAATCAATTATTCAAAACATGTCAATCAGTCATCCATTCATTTAGTCAGTCATGAATTCAGTCAGTCACCCAGTCAAATGTTCAGTCATCCAGTCAGTCAATGACAACCAATTTAAATGTTTTTGATCAACTTGTACATGTATGTATAGAGTTTAACTTAGTCTTCATTTGATGAATACATTGTCAAGTATATTTGGTAGAGTAAACATATGTTACCAAAGTGTTTCTCTTTGTTTCTGAGTGAGGAATACTTACAGCAATATTAGCATCCACTAGTGTTTTTGTTTTATTTGTACTTATATCAATGATATCTATACTCCCTCCAGGACCACGCTTCATATATGCTTTATCTGCATGAAATTCATTCATTAATATTATCATCAACATATAAATAAAAGATTATTTTGTATTATTTTAATCATAATTATTGAGCTTTTTTTCTGTCTCCTAAATTTGAGTGTATTCGAAATTGCGGCAACAAAGCTGCGATAAAATCGCCATTGAAATCGCTGCTCTTGTCGCGCAACAAAATTGCTAGTGTAAATGGGCCTTTAGATTGCTAGAGAGCCATTATTAGAAATGATGAATATTCTTCTCAAACATCATATTTGACAAAATAAGTGTACTGACTTATAAATACTCAACCAAAAGCTGGCCATAGTACATGATAACCATAATAATTAAACAATATGTCATAATTGTCACTCTCTTCATTGTAGAAAATAAGGATTGATTGGCCAGCCTTATTTTCTACATTAAACAATATTAGATATGTTATTAATAATAACATGTAACTATGTACGTAATATCTTACCAGATATCCATGTGACCTGATACTGCATGGGGTTATATACTCCATTCAGAGCATCATCTAATGTAAAAGGGACTTCACTCCTTTTTAATCTATTGGTTTCTAATTTAGAACTATTTCCTGCAAGGAAAGAAGATAGGTTAAGATACAATAAAAAAATGATATGATTCTAAGAGAGGAAAAAGAAAAAAGCTTGAAAATGTTAGGGGAAAATTAATGGAAGGGAAACAAGAGAAAATGCTGTGAAAAATAAAGACAGAGAACATATGAAATGCATGCTTCTCTCACAGGTTTTCTTCATAATATAAGGAGAACTTGAAGAGCAAATTAAAATCATTAAAGCACAATGTCAAAAACATTTGAAGGGCCAAGAATGAAAAGGTCCTATGTGACTTTTTTAGCTAATTCTCAAACCTTGCCCAAATCATCCCAAAATACACCAAACAACTTGTTTTAGTTGAAATATTAAGGTTTGCTATCCACTTTCAACGATTTTTGTCAAAAAAGAAGAAAATTGGCCCATAGTTACGTTATGGTTTTGCTTAACAACCGATCATTCGTCCGTGAACTTCGATTAGCGTCAACAAACGAATAAACACTTCGCTTTTTTGTTCAAAATAATAATAAAAGATATTAATATCTTCCATCAAATCAGTCACAAGAAACCAGCGATTCGATTGAGCACAAAAAAAAAAAAAAGCGAAAAAAACGTTATTTAAAGTTTAGCAAACAAGTCAGAAATGACCGTTGTTTTATAGTAAAATCACACTTTTTGACCTTGGATTTTTATCGAAATTAATTTTCATCAGCTAGAAAGTCTTTTTTTACAACAAAATTCAATCGTTGTGCCATGACTCAAGCAAATTTTTACTCTTTATTTCAATTCCCGAACAGAACTACGGTAATTGGATTAGAACCATCAAAATAAGCACGTGCGCTTCGTAATTTACGACCGCAAAGGACTATGGGTGATCACGGCCATCTTTCCGCGCGACATTCATAGCATCGTGCTATAAGAAACTAATATTAAGTCTCGAGTCACCTCGGATTTCTGCCAAAATTTTGCGCTTGTTGTGTTTCTCTATGGTCACAACTTCGTTAAAATGCCCTGGCAGGTTCGAGAATTTGCCTCAAATCGAACTCCAAGCTTTACTTTGTTTCGTTGCAATGGCGGCCAAAACCAGTTCAAACAACAACAAAACGTTTTTCGCTGAACAAAGTGAAACGCCTCGCTGACTTCTTTCAGAAAGTGAGTTCTTTGCTACCTTGAAGCTTAATGATGCTCTTCCAGTAGTAACTAAAGGCAAAAAATGACTCTTAACTTAACAAAATTCCGATTCAAGCCACCTTTGAGCAAGTGCAGTCTTCAAACGATGCCTTGAACCGATTTGAAGACACTTGAGCCCTGGATTTTACAAACCAGCAGCAGCTGCCATGGTTACCCTAAACATGGACTCGGGAAAAAACTTCATTTGAGCAAGGTTTGAAATTAAAATTAACTGAAAAGTGATTTAGATTGTTTTAATTTTCATCCTTCAGTTGTTTGGAGTATTTTTGGATGATTTGTGCAAAATTTTAAAAATAGCTAAAAAAGTCACATAGGACCTTTTCATTCTTGGCCCTTCATTTATATGTTCAATAGTCATAACTTATAACCATTATGTAGGCTGAACAAATATTTACATTAACTGTGGTTTCATTAACAAATACACCTCCACACTATAGGCTTACCAAACTTAAAGCAAACATGTATGTTTTAACATAAATTAAATTAGATTAAAAATTGTATTCTTTGATGTGGCTAAAAAGGAAAAAGCAACTGCAGATATACTCAGTCTGGATTAAGTTTGTTTTTAGTGCCAGGTATGTACAAGTGGTGGCCTATAAGGGGATGGTGGTCTAGTGTCCCCTTGTCAATAATTTCAAACATTTGTGTCAACTTTTGCTAGAGTTGAAATGTCGGTGTTGCTCTAAATTGCTCGTTTTGTATGTCAATGTCACTACTGCTCAACATTTCAATGTTGTACGTCGTCTTCGAGAAAAGAACATGATGCCTCTTTTTAGTATACATGTATGTTACATGTCACCAGGACTTTTAATAGGCCCCTACAAATGTCACATCCACATCTTATATTCTATTATAATATTTTTTACATTATTAAAAAAACTTTGCAGTATCTACAATATAACACAATATTGCTCAATAATTTATAGAAATATAAAATATATATCTAATGTCACTGCTCACACCCATTGCGTAGGTGTTGAAAGTTGTACATTGTATTTTAAAATATTTGTCTATAGCATTAGTTGCATAAGTAAGACATACTTAGGTTGAGATGGTGATGAAACCAAATATTGGAAAATTCTTTGTTTGTAACGTTTTTAATTTACAATGGGCCCAAAATTGTTCAAAGATGTGGGTGACTTTATAATAAAGCCATTTAATAATTAATATAAGGCCCTAATGGTTATTTAATAAAATATATTCAAGTTGCATAAATTAGAGAAAACAATTAAATGTTCAATGCAGATCAGTACATCCTGTCAAGTTGATTGTTTAATATATTCTTTTAATTTATTAGATTCTTTTTAATCTTCTGGCCGAAGTAAAGTTTGTTTCATTAAAAGCACTTTAAAACAAATAATTAAATCTTCAATGCAGATCACATCCTGTCAAGTTGATTGTTTATTTTCTTTTAAATTCTTCTTCTTTTTAATCTTCCGGCCAAAGTAAAGTTTGTTTCATTAAAAGCACTTCAAAACAGATACATACAAAATATATAAATTGGTACGCAGAATCTCATAACCTCTTATGTGTTTCTAGTGTACATAACTAATCCAAGACAACTACATGTTACATGGAAAAAAACACCCATGGTTTTAATATAATGACCACAGGAAAACAACTGCAGCTGTGCAGATTGATAGTGTATTGATTGATTGAGTTCTTGTTTACAAAGCAACTATACAAGACCATGACTAGTGATTTTATTATTTTGATTTAGTGCTTCCAGTATTAAATATATATGTGAAAAAAGAAAATATTTGGTAAGATAAGGCTTATAAAATTTGTTATTCAGAATTATTAAGTTTTTATCACTGACAGTTATAACATTTCTAATTTTGAAAATTTTCATGATATATCAATAAAGTAGAGAGTCAATAACAATCAGAAATAATACAAATATTTTACACAGCAGATCACATGTTGATTTTTTGTGAAGGGAAGAAAAGTGTATGGTATGGAAGAGAACAACACATCAAAATCAATTTGCATATGATCCGGTGCCCAATTTGGGACTTGAACCTGCTCTCACCACTCAGCCAACCATATGCCATACTATAAAATAACTTAATATACTGTACATGTAGCTGAAAATAACATTAATACTTTGATACTTTGATTGACTGCAGCTAAAAACGTGTTTCACAATGAGCCATGGGAATGTCTGAGTTCTCAGAAAGTGGAAAACCGCAGTACTTCGAGAAAAGGAAAAAAGGAGTGATTCAAAATATTTTTCAAAAATAAATACATAAATGAATCTCAACATTAAATTTCTATCTTCTGTATTTTGTAACATTTTCTAAATTTAGAGGTGTTTTTGTCAAAACATTGCTACTCTAATGACAACAAGATTAATGATAAAGAACTTGAAAATCAATTCAAATGTAAACATAGATATGCTAAAAGACGTGTCTTTAATTTTATCCAATAGCAAAGCAGAACTATTAATTACCACTCGACATTGCCTTTCCTGTTCGAAGGAAAAGACTCAATTTCATATATAAATATATGAGAAAATTAGTTTTAGTTCCATACTCAAAAATTCAAATTTTCGTGACGATGATATCAGTCAATAAAATAAAGAACTTTTACCGATAATGATAATTGGAAAAAAGCAAAAATGAAATCAATTGAAGTTTCATGTCATACTATAAAACATATCTTATATTTTAGTTTTCCCAAGGGTTAAAATTCAATGTGATTCCTTAAAATAATATTTACACATTGAAATATTTGATGAGCAGAAAGATGTTTCTTTATTTTGGTTTTTGCTGGTATTGCGATTATAATATCATATTGTTGTAAATATTTTGGAGAGTAAAAACAGGTATTAAAGTTGTGTCGAATTTTGCCTTATCGGCTTCACGGCTCTCAGCATTAGTTCCATTACTTTAACTAAATTTATTATTATAATTTGAGGTTTTGTATCTCAAACCGCAAAAGACACTTCTACATAAACTTGGCTAATAGGCTGTAAAAGCTAGCCTTTATTCGCTACCCCAGATCGTTTCGTTCGCGTTAATAATATATGGGCAATTTTGGTTTAACGAATTAAATAGACCAGTTTTACGTAAAACCTGCTCTCCATCTAACTGTATTAAAAAAATAAGAGATACCGGTTTATAAATTTAGATAAATTGTAAAAAGAATTGTGCTATTTCTGGCTGAAGAGTTCAATATTTGCCGTTTCATCGAAACCTGATCCACCACTAGTCACTACACAGGCTAATGAGAGCTTTACAGCTGCAAGATCGATAGGTCAACGGAATTTGTGTCAATTTTTACTCGAATACGCGGGTAACTTGTGGCAAGTTTATCTATCAACATATCCCTGATGTTAACTGGTAAATGTCCTCTAAAACTTACCAGAATACAGGGTGACAAAGACGGCAACGATGATAACTGCAGCGGCTAAACTTGTAACCCCAAAAAAGACAACAAGAGCTCGTTTGTTGATTCTCAGCGACGACTGATTTTCACCGTCAATTAATGGAGATTCTGTTGTTGATGAATTAGGATTATCCATTTCCATAGCTGAGTAATGTGTTTTATCAGTGTTATCGTTTAGCAATCGTCGATTACCTTCTGCCATAACATGAAGCGAAGCAGATCAACGATGCTATTTGGGTGACTTCATCTATCTCGGCACTTCAACAACCCATCTCATGACGTCTGAGTCCACAAGCACTGTCTCTCAGCGGTCTCACTTCGACTCCCGCGAAATAAAAATAAAAGCTAAATAAATATTAGTTGAAATGTGCTCACGGAAAATTGAAAACCGTTAACGTTATACTTACCCGTATTTTAGAGAAAATATTTAAAAATTGAATGTTTCGAAAGTATACTCGACTTTGTTTATTGAAGACTTGAAACGAATGCAAATCGGTTCCCCGGGGGGGGGGGGGGGGGGGGGGGGGGGTACTCCGCTACGATTTTGTTTATGACAAGTGATAAAAATGGGACCCTGTTTATGACAGTTTAGGACCATGTTTATGCCGCGAAAACGTGCTGAATTTCCCGAATGACGAAAGACCGCGCTGCTCATCATATCACCTAATTACTATACCTGATTATGACAAAAAAAAAAAGGAAATTGTGAAATGGGGTAAATATATACCCTGTTCATGACAGAAAACTAAAAAAACCATACCCTGTTTATGACAGAAAACTCGAAAAACCATACCCTGTTCAGCGGATCATCCCCGTATAGTAAATATATGGGAGTACCCCCCCCCCCCCCCCCCCCCGGGATCGGTTCGAAGTCTGTCTACCCCGGCCAGGTGTTACAGCTATGGGCTAGGGACTTTTATTACACCACGCGCAGCCGTTAAAACAAAAAAGGCTCTGAAGGATAGCAAATGTTGGTCAAATAGGGAGAAACTGCGTTCTTTTTGCCTAAAAAAAAGAAATTTTGTTTTCTGTTATGTTTTTAAAACTATTCCGATTCATTAGAAAAATAATTTTTCCTTTGAAGAGCAGGTTAAAAATATCCTCGACACGATTTCAATCATTATATTTCAATAAACACAGGTAGACCAAGCTTACTGTAATTAGTTGAAACCTTACTCGTACTCAGAGCCTGCGCTCTGCAGGCTTTGGGTACGAGATTGTTGCCTTCAGTATATCCACTACACTAAAAATTATAAGAAAACACAATATCAAAATGTTTATGTAGATAGCAACAAAACACACACAAAAACACACTGATAGGCAGTTATCGCGAGGGAGGCAACCTCGAAGGGAGAGGGCCCTGGGAACGAGGTTGCGAGGGAGGTCTCAAGCTACCCGAGTTCAATAATCAGACGTCTCAATGGTATCTTTACAGACTTTACAATATAGGGGGCTAAATACATATACATTTCTATCCACAGATAATTCCCAAATCTTTACCTTTATTCAGTACAACTGACTGGTCTTTTTTAAGATTTTACAGAGTTGGGCGGAGTTTACGAAAGTACGGACCCTAGCGGAGACCCATTGACAATCCTCAAGCAACAAATATGGAACAACAGATATATCAAAATTGACTAAAGATTAATACTGTATATATAATAACTTCTTATCTTTGGCGGAAACTTATTGACCTTTTCGACTCAAGAGGGGAATATTCCAGTTTCCTGTTGTCTATCTACAATTTGACAAAATCGCATTGATTCAGAGTAAATTATTGTGTTTCTATTGTTTTATGCGGTAGTATTTCCCCGTGCTTGGCTTGGAATTTGTGAATATTTTTACAACACATCGAGGCCTGTGCAAATGCGCCTTTTGTCAAATAGTACAGCGGTACTAGATAAAAATGTGAAAACTGGGGTCATCTTACTTGGGAAACTATAAAAAGAATATAGGAATTGGAAGAAAAAAATATTTAGCTGGACTGGAAAATTACACGCGCCATCCCAAACCAGTGGAAATTAAAATTGAAAGTACACAGTATCTAATATTAAAATGCCTAAAATATATACGAAACAGAAAAACAAAATACTTCCCTGAAATGGTAAAATCAAACGGATTCAATATATTTAAAGCTTATCAGTGAGTCGATAAAAAATTTAAACTGCGCAATAATTGTCAGGTAATCAGCTACTTTATGAGTTGCGGGATCCCTATGGCGAGATCAATTCTATTTTTTTTTTATTTTTATATATTATTATTGGCAGTCAAGCTAATGGTTAAAAAAAAAAAAAAATGAAATACAAGTTTTTTTCCTTTAAGATTCTGCAGTATCATCAGATATCTGCTGAGGAAAGCGAAAGAACTTTCTAGCACTTTCCAGAGCTATTCGTCATGTTGCTAAAAATAATACACGCATGTCCAGTCCCTCACGCCAGAAGGTTCTAGAAACTCGACCTCATGTCCTTATATAGAGCGCTTGCGTAATCCACATTTCAGTTGCACACTACTAGTTCGCCGGTTTGGTAAAGTTTTGTTATCCGTATTAACGTTAATTTCTCGTCTTCTTCATACAAAAATGGCTAAAGCTCCTGCTATTGGCATTGATCTTGGTACTACATATTCTTGTGTCGGTGTATTTCAACATGGCAAAGTAGAAATCATCGCCAACGACCAAGGAAACCGAACTACTCCAAGTTATGTGGCCTTCACCGATACAGAGCGTTTGGTTGGCGATGCTGCTAAAAATCAAGTCGCAATGAACCCATGTAACACAGTATTCGGTAAATAGTAACTCTTTAATACATTTTTATTCATGAATTACTTTCTGGAGTTTTTAAGATGGGAGTATCTTTACATTTCTAAGCATTGTTTCACTTTCGTTATGCAGATGCCAAGCGATTAATTGGGCGTCGTTTCGAAGAATCTTCCGTTCAAATGGACATAAAACATTGGCCTTTCCAGGTAATTACATTGTTTTATTCTCCAAACTGAAAATATTCAATCAGTTCACGATCTTACAATTTCTATTTGGAGAAACGACCAAAACTATCAAGACTATCAACGTGGAAATGGATTGCGAAATTCAAAACCATGCCATGTGCTTTGATGAGTGACGTCATATTCTTTTCTTTCAAAGGTTAATAATGTCGGTGGTCGACCAAAAATTGAAGTTGAATTCAAGGGAGAGAAAAAGACTTTCTTCGCCGAAGAGGTAAGAGTTATGTTAGATATATTTTAAAAGAACTATTTCGAACAGAACATTGAAAACGGCCTTCCTTGGTTGACATGAGTCAGCATACTCATTTGATCGTTACATAACTCTGTATTTATAAGATCTTGAATACATCCTTGATTTCAGATTTCTTCCATGGTCTTGAACAAAATGAAAGACACCGCTGAAGCTTATCTTGGCAAGAAAATCACCGACGCAGTGGTAACAGTACCAGCCTATTTCAACGATTCTCAACGTCAGGCTACTAAAGATGCCGGTAAGTAATTGTCCCGCAAAACTGATCAATTTTTAAGTAGCATAATTCATTAATATTAACCCAAATACGAAATAATACTGTTCGAAGACCATTCGCTTTAAATTATAAATATTTTTTTCCTTGGTTGGTTTAATTCTCTCAATAATTGGTATGTATGAGTATTTCTCTGCATTCTATGAACGGATATGGATAGGTTAATAAAATAAGGTTTTTGTGATATCTGGAATATTCAAGGTTCTATTAAACATTTTTTTAGAGAAGTTTAAGCCAAAGAGTTTTTTGACCAAGAAAACAAAAGTATAGAATTAATTGATATTTTTGGCATTTAGTGACTATTTTTTTTCTATCTGTTAAGTTGTTGGATTGTGAAAATAAACTTTGGTAAGTGCTCGATTTTCTCTAAAACAAAAGTTGTGGTTACACGACTCTAATTTCCAGAGGTAAATCTACCAAGGTTAAACTTGCCATGGTTTACATATACCTGGGATGACATGCAGATCGGTTACACATAAATCTGTTCGCCGTGGTTAACAATGATATGATTGGCATGTTTTCAATTTTTTTACTAAAAACTTCTCCAAGAAACAGCTTAACCCATAACCTCAGAATTCATGGAATGGCATCATGTTTGTATTTTGTTGAGCCTAGACAAACAAATTTTCTATTTTAGTACAAATTTCTGCGTATTTATAAAACACTTAAGTACTAGTTTCAGCATCGTAAGAAAAAATTGTCATTTCCTGGATTATCTAATTGGCAATTTTACTTCAGACTCAGACCTTAAATCATCCTCGGGAACCCAGGGGTAATCTTCTGTCGCTCGTTTCTCGCTCCCAGAAAAAATACCCCTGGGAAAATAGTCTGTTGAAGCTTGTTCTGGAAGTCAAAATTCGGCTCTTTCCTGATTAGTCGCTGAGGTCGACCAATGAAAATCAAGATAACCATTCAAAGGAAGTCATTAAATAATTTTGAATTTTGACTTCTGGAACAAGCTCCAACAGACTCAATCCCAGGGGTATTTTTTCTGGAATCAAGAAGAGAGTGACAGAAGATTACCCCTGGGTTCCTGAGGATGACCTTAAATCAATGTCATAGGAAATTATTTTGTTCTTTTTGACATGTCTAAGGTGATATACCATGGTAATTTTACAAATGTTTGTAACACTCTAAAATCAGGCCCAAGGGTCACTGCAACTAAAGTATAGTCCTCTGGACATTCAGTAATTATGTATCAAGTTATTTTCTGCTTTGGTTTTGATTATTGCTGTCCTATATTCTAGGTGTTATTGCTGGAATCAATGTCATGCGTATTATCAATGAGCCCACAGCTGCTGCCATTGCCTATGGTTTAGACAAGAAAGTTGGTGCAGAAAGAAACGTTCTCATCTATGATCTTGGTGGTGGAACCTTTGATGTGTCAGTTCTAGCTATTGAGGAAGGTATCTTTGAAGTCAAGTCTACCGCTGGCAACACTCATTTGGGTGGAGAGGACTTTGACAACAATGTTGTTGATCATTTCATTGAGCTCTTCCAGAGGAAGTACAAGAAAGATCTGAGTGTCAACAAGCGTGCTATCCGACGACTCAGAACTGCTTGTGAGCGTGCCAAGCGTACATTATCATCAAGCTCTGAAGCATACATTGAAATTGATTCTTTGTTTGAGGGAGTCGATTTCTCTGAGAAAATTACAAAAGCAAAATTTGAAAATATCAACAAGAAAGAGTTCAGATCAACAATTGACCCTGTCGAGAAAGCTCTTCGTGATGCCAAATTAGACAAGGAGGCAATCCATGATATTGTACTCGTCGGTGGTTCTACTCGTATCCCTAAGGTCCAAGAACTTCTCTCAGACCTTTTCAACAAGAAAGAGCTGAACAAATCTATTAACCCTGATGAAGCTGTTGCATATGGTGCTGCTGTCCAAGCTGCTATCCTTCATGGTGACAAAGATGAAACAGTACAGGACTTGCTTCTTCTTGATGTTGCTCCTCTATCCCTCGGCCTGGAGACTGCTGGAGGTGTCATGACATCGATCATCAAGAGAAACACCACCATTCCTACTAAGCAAAACCAAGTCTTCACTACTTACTCCGACAATCAGCCCGGTGTACTCATCCAAGTCTTTGAAGGTGAACGTGCCCTCACTAAAGAAAACAATCTGCTTGGCAAGTTTGAATTGACAGGAATTCCACCTGCTCCTCGTGGTGTACCACAGATTGAAGTGACCTTTGATGTTGATGCCAATGGTATTCTAAATGTAAGTGCTGTGGACAAGAGTACAGGCAAAGAGAACAAGATCACCATTACCAATGACAAGGGTCGTCTTTCTAAGGAGGATATTGAACGTATGGTACAAGAGGCAGAGAAATACAAGGATGAAGATGAGAAGATCAAAGAGAAAATCCAGTCCAAGAACTCTTTGGAAAGCTATGCTTACAACATGAAACAGACAATTGAAGATGACAAAGTGAAAGACAAGATTCCAGAAGAAGACAGAGCTAAAGTACTTGAAAAGTGCAAAGAAGTGATAGATTGGCTTGATCTGAATGAAGCTGCCGAAAAGTCTGTATATGATGAAAAGCAGAAAGAGATTGAAAGTGTGTGTAGTCCAATCATTACCAAGCTGTATCAAGGTGCAGGTGGTGCTGGAGGTGCTCCCCCACCAGGTGGATTCCCAGGAGCTCCAGGAGGTGATGCCGGTGCTGCACCAGGTGGTGGTGGATCATCAGGGCCAACCATTGAAGAAGTTGATTAAACAACTTCATAGACAATTTCCACATTTGATCATGTGAACACTGAACTTATCCTCTTTGATTGTGTTTAGTTAATTCATTACCATTGAGTGAACTTGAGCAACTTGTAAGAATGTTAATGTAGAAAATAAAACTTTCCTAATTATGTGCAACCAAACAGGTGAAATGTGATTTTTTTTTAAAGTACTTCTATTTTCTGTTCAGCGTGCAAATAATGATAATTTAACATTTGCAAATTACAGTGAGGATACTCGAACCGTAAACACTTGACTTTTTCATGTTATTATTTTCTGAACCTTAAACTGCTTCTAAACCTCTAAAAATGAAGCAGTGAGTTCTAATACACTAAGTGTTCATAAAACATCTTATTTCTTATCTATTCGCTCATGGGATGTGGATTAAAAAAAGTAACAAAAAAACTAGGCGTTCACGGTTCGAGTATCCTCACTGAAAATGTGCATATGATCGAACAGTATATACGCGAGATAAAAAATAGGCAGGTTATGACTGCGTAGGGCTAACTGTGGATTCGAAGCTCTGCCTCTCGTGTACACATTACACATAAGTACATTACACAAAAGTAAGTTTTTTTGTACCGAGACTCTACTTGCTCTAATTTTTGTAGTTCTTTTCAATAAGATTTCTCCTGCGTCTTCTAACGTTTGACTCTTTTTTTTGAGCAACATTATTGCAAATACCTACTTTTACTATATTTTGTAACTCTATAACCAAATCGGTGACCCCAATATTTTTTCACGTTTTTTGACTTGCCTAACCATGATCTATAAATGACAGGATTTATAAAAAAAAACAATTATTGAAGAAATCTAAGGGGTGGACCATTTGACTTTTGAGGGGGGGGTGGATGATTTTGTCCGTGCAGGAAATTTTTTTTAGCCCGCTGGCATGTGCACGCAATTTATTTTATAGAAAAGCAAAGATTTCAGTGGCATTCAGTGGAAATTTTGGCTTGCAGGATTTTTTTTTCGGCCCTTCGGGCCGTGCAGGAAATTTTTTTTCAAAATCATCCACCTCCCCCTCAAAAGTAAAATGGTCCACCCCTAAGTGTCCGAAACTATTGACCCATATTTGCAAATGATACTTATAACGGGGAATAGTCGTAATGCTTTTCCTATCGGAATACTTTCGCGAGTTATTGCAAATAATTTTAGTACATCTTGTAACTAATCTATGAGAGCGTCTTCGTGGCGCCTACGTTTGTGGACAAAAACAAAATTATGCAAAGGTAGCGTAGTGGTTTACCGCGCGCCTCGCAGCTGTGATCCAGGTTGGAGTTGGTTTTTCTCCCTCCGCAAAAATGAAAATGTGAGCAGTGTTGTGTGATAAGATAAATTTATATTTATTAACTTATAAAGCGCCAATATCAATATACATTTTTATCGGCGCATATAAATACAATTGAGACGTTTATAAAAGGTGTTTTATTTGAATGACAGGATTCTAGTTCTATTGAGAGAACTGGCTCTATTGTTTTGACCACAAACATGGCTGGCGTGAAATCCCTCTAATACGATCGATTAACCCCATTGATCAGTTTTCACGGGAAATTTGCATTATGACGTCGTATACTACCAAGCCCAGGATGCTCTGCCTACTTTATTTTGTGAAATGATTAAAACTTTGAATTATAAAGAAAAGTTGTAAAGCATTCTGGTGCTTGAAAATGACCTATTGCCACCTGTGAAGGCCTTAAGGGGACTGGGTCTCGCTAGCTATGCAGTAAAAATGAATCGTTATATTGGACATCTATATATCAAACGTTTCTCAGTGATTCAAAACCATTCTTTACATGCATTACATAGCTCATGCAATTAGCCTTACAATATTTAATTAGTCTCCTTTGAATATAAGTGAATCGTAGGAGAACCCTATACAATGTGAATATTGTCTGGCCATTTATCTATTTTGCTAGTCTATTTAAAACAAAGATGCCTTCTTGTTGTTTAAAGACTTGTCGATGTCCATTGCGCATCTCTGCTGCAGCAAACAGAAGGTTGTCGATTCTTTTGCCAATGGTGACATTCGATGTCTGCACAATTTCCTGAAATAATGTAAATTGTGCAAAATGGTAAAACTATATCAGACTTTACGGTTGTACTTCGATACAGTCAGGTTTCAGTCTGCAAAATGTCTGCGCATTATCATAGTATAAATCCTGCATTGACCTTTCATCGCTTTCAGGTCTGTTCTGAATTGTTCTTTTGATGCGCATTTTAATTCCATATATGATCAACAACTGCGCATATGTCAATTGATGTATCAGCCATCGAGATCGACGTTATTTTTACCCTGCGGCATGCAGTTAATCCTGCTGTTAACGTACATTATTTATACATCGAATTGAAATGGGTCCAAGGAATGTCGACCATTTGTTTTGCAATTTTGTAGTACATATTAAATGTGTTCCAATCAGTTGTTTCTACTTAAAATATCATTAAACTGATACCAAAGCAAACAAAACGGAATGCGATATAGTGGTGCGAAATATCTCTCTCAATTATTATACTTCCGTTCAACAAGCACCAGTGGACAGATCACTACAAGAGAATCGCTCCCTTTTTCTCCTACAGTAGCTGTTGATAGTTTAGCTAAGTTTGCTATTTCCTGTTCTTGAAACTAGAGTCCCACAGTCTATTTTCCAAGGACTGATCACGTTAATGAATTTAAAGTCATTTTTGTCATACTTGTTACTGGGCCTCATATGCATTCCACTGATGCCTTTTCAATTATCTACGGTCAGTTACTATTAGTGTAGCCGACTACTTACCAAATCGTGAATTAATGTTCCGGTGTCTTCGCCAGCTTTTCTCGTGCTTACATCCATTTCAAAAAAGAGTTTATTCAGCATTTTATCTCGCTTGAACTGTGGCGAAAGCCTTGGTCTTGACAGATCCACAGAAAATCGACGTCCTCCAAAACTCTCTCTGCGTGCAAGACCGCCTGTGTTTTCAAACGAAGGCCTGCGACCAAAGCTGCTAACACAACTAACTCTTCGTTGCGGTGTCGTAGGACGTTTGTCAAAACGTTTTGTCTCTAAATCCATCACAATATCTTCCTGTGTTACACTCATCCCGGAACTGGATGAGCTTGAACGTCTTGTTGGAAGCTGACTGATAGTGTCCGATGTGTCGGCGTCTTCGTGGACCATTTCTATCTCAGCTTTAGACTTCTGCAACACAGTCAATGATTCTTACATCTGGCTCACTGAGCTAAGTAAGAACGTAAATAATACCACAATGAGTTTTGTGCATATCCCATTTCCGCAACACAGCGATTGGTTAATGCGTATAGAAGGGTATGCTAGGAATCTTGGGTACAACAGGCGGCTCAGTTATTTTTAGGGGAAATTAAACTATATATAAACGATTGTTACTAATCGTTATTACTAGGGATCAATACATTATTATTGTTATTCGATGTTACAAAAACGAGTTCAAGAACTTTGTCGTGACTCATTGCTTTTAATAGATATATAGAGATGTATCCTGGCCGATAAAGTGTCAGTATTGATATATTTGATTTGGTTGTGATAATAGTGGAAATAATATGTAAATGATAAACAAAAAAGATCTTAATAAAGACATAATAACTATGGGTGTGTCTCCGGCGTATTGATTTTTCATATGATTGATCGATCTCACGCATCCTGTATAGTCTTTATAAGCCTTTCGTTTACTCCGTTTTCTCAGCCTGGCTAAGGCCCATAAATGGCATGGCCTCACAACTATAACCAATCAATCAGTAGTCAAGTTACATAGATGGTTTAACTCATAGCAACTGGTTTAAAATAGAACTAAATCTACTTATAAAGCAGACGATAACCTCTGGCAAACTTGATCGATTCCAGTTTTTAAAGAAGAAAACAAGTGATGTGCTGTAAGAATGAATACAGTGAGTTATTTATAGCATTTTTAATGTGTCTACATGCATAATTTTTTAATTAAATTTACGTTTTAAAATGCGTGATAAGTCAGTATATCTACGATAAATGAGTACTACACACGGACGATTACCACCCAACGTTCACTAGTCATTGGCTGCTTTTCCTATTTTTTACTCTCACCGAATACACCCTATGCAAAAAGGCGTGGCACGTCATAAACTTTTATTTTCATTTGGTTCTAAATTTCGAAAGGCAAACACAAACGATGTTCACATAGCAAATTTGACCAAAATTCGTCCAATAGCAGCTGAGATATGACCACTTGAATATATAATTTCCCCTTACAAAACACTGCCTTTTCGGCTCTGTTCCAAACTTTTGGAACAGCCCTAGGGCGTAAATTACAGATTTGTATATGGGGAAATAATGTCAAGTGGCCATATCTCAACTGCTATTTGACCGATTCTCGTCAAATTTGGCGTGTGAACGTTTTTTTGATATTTCATCATAATTGGCAACCAAAAATTGTTAAAGCCAAAATTTATGTTATAGTGACGTCACACTTAAGGACTCTATAAAAATACCTTACTTAATCAGTTTTAGGAGACACCAGATATAATAGCTTTCACTAGAAAGAGCACAACGAAATTAGTGAAAGCTACAGCTTTTTGAATTTACAAAGATTTGGATTAAACCGTTTGAACTTTGGCCTTTCGTACGGAGCCTCGCTTTCAGCTTTTTGGTACATTTCAAATGCTCATAACTCTGGAGTCACCTCCTAGTATAGGGATCACTGTTTAAGGAGTATTAACATTAAAGCATTAAATAAAAGGGATTTAATATGATAATAAAACTCAAAATTAAAATTACTTATTTAGACATGCTCTTTGGAAAAATATTATATTATTGTTCGTGGTGTTTCGTGTTGCTCGTTCCCAAGCCTGTACGTCCTCGTCCTGTATTAGAGATTAGTAAATAAACATGTATACATTGAGCGCAGTTGTGTGGGATACCTGTGTTTAGAGTAGCCACTGTACGAAAGCACTGTTTTCCCGCCAAGATCGTAAATTAAGCCGAATGAGAATCAAAGCATTGTTTACTTCTCTAGAATATAAATAATATTTAGACATGGGGAAAAGAGACAAGCGTATTGCATTTGCACCAGTCAGTTGTTTCCACCCCCCCCCCCCCCCCCCACCCCCCCGGGACATAGTGGGGGAAATTTGAAAATGCAAATGGTAATTTTAAAGAAATTCCCCAGGGTATGGGGTAAAATTAGCAGTAAAAATCCCCTACCTCCAGGGCAATGGTAAGAATAAAAAGGACTTCACGCGGTTGTTGGAGCGTAGGTTCCCTTGCTCCAAGCAATCACGCCCCAAGGCCGATCACGCGCCGAGCGGGAAACATTGATGATGAATGAAAGTAGACTTATTAAAAATGACTCTGACAAATAGTGTTGAAACTTTGTTTTAAGGTGACTGGCTACTTTTGGAAATAATGCCGGTTAAACTTTTCTTTAAACTACGATTTTTTAATGTGAAATTTACTGCTGATTCCAAAAATGAAACGAAAAATGGGGTGTCCTGAGCTCAATTTTGAGATAATCAACATTTAATGAACGCCTACGCGCGAGATTTTGAAGAAAAACCTGCGAAAACCTAAGCGATATGAAAAAAATCACGACTCATAAGAAAATAGTTTTTTCATACTATATCAAGCACAAATGATATTGCCGGGTAATGAATCATTCTACAATACAACATGGATGGTTTTGAATAAAAGACAATTAAGAAATACCTTGATCTGACATATTTCGTCCTTTCACATAAAGTCGGACAAAAAATAGACCTGGCTATGGGTATGAGGAGAATGACTCCTTGAATGATGAAAATACAGTTGTAAAGTACAAACAAACTAGACGCTCTATGAGCGTGAAGTCGGGCTAGTTGAGGATTATGCAATTTAGTCTATTAGCCCAGTAGGAGTGGTGGGACCCAGTTTTTGACAGCTAGAGATTACTGGAGCTATAACACTGATGCCCCTTGGATATACTCTGAAGATATAATAATCTTAATGAATACTCCAATTTCGAGATCTCTTTTACTCAGTGTTAGCCTCAATTGTGTGTAAAATATGCAGAAATTTAGATAAAACTCGTGAGATTTCGATATATTTTTATTGTCTTCTATGCTCACAAATCTCTTTCATTTGCACGGACTGTTACTGAACAAAAGAATATATTACATGGTTTTGAGGCTAACACTGAGTAAAAGAGATCTCGACACTGGAGTATTAATCTTAATTGTCTGTTCAAGACAAATTTGTAAAATGTAGATGAAAAATATTACAGAAACACCGTATTTCATGACTTTAACGCACTGATCCTTTTGAAATACACTAAAAGAGCATTATAAAGCAAAATAAATATTTGAACTTCTAAACACAAAATGCAAAATACGTATATTTGGTTAGTGGAAGAATATTTTTCTTGTGGATAAAGAAAGTAGCTTTTATTTTTTTCGTTATAAAAATCAAAAATAGCTTTATATTCGAGCCATGCTTCAAGTGTGGGGGAGGGGGGCAAGTTGTTGTTTTGTTAGCGCTTGGTCGCTCTCGATTGTCAGAGCATAGGGAGAAGGCACATTTCGAACGTTTAGCAGAACTTTTTATGGGGAAAACATTGATCGATTCGTTTGAAATTTTGGTATTTTGTTCTTTTATATCTACTTTGTACTGTATCAAAAGCTGAGTTTTGTAGTCACAGGAAAAGAGTGGATTTTCGGGTGATATTTAGAGGTGATTGGTGTCCGCTGGGCGGCAGGTCTAAAGTGCAGACTGGAATCTGCAGACTGGAATCTGCAGACTGGAATCTGCAGACCAATCTGCACTTTAGGCCACCCAAAGTCTAAACTGCAGACTGCTATTTTATTTCAATCCAATTGCTTCAATTGTTGAGTTATCACTATCCTTGACCAATTTCTTGCATTATCTAACGTTATCCCTTATTACTTTCTCGTCAAACAATCTATTTTAGGCCAGTCTGCACTTTAGACTTTAGGCCAACCAAAGTCTAAACTGCAGACTGCTATTTTATTTCAATCCAATTGCTTCAATTGTTGAGTTATCACTATCCTTGACCAATTTCTTTCATTATCTAACGTTATCCCTTATTACTTTCTCGTCAAACAATCTATTTTAGGCCAGTCTGCACTTTAGACTTTAGGCCAACCAAAGTCTAAACTGCAGACTGCTATTTTATTTCAATCCAATTGCTTCAATTGTTGAGTTATCACTATCCTTGACCAATTTCTTTCATTATCTAACGTTATCCCTTATTACTTTCTCGTCAAACAATCTATTTTAGGCCAGTCTGCACTTTAGACTTTAGGCCAACCAAAGTCTAAACTGCAGACTGCTATTTTATTTCAATCCAATTGCTTCAATTGTTGAGTTATCACTATCCTTGACCAATTTCTTTCATTATCTAACGTTATCCCTTATTACTTTCTTGTCAAACAATCTATTTTAGGCCAGTCTGCACTTTAGACTTTAGGCCAACCAAAGTCTAAACTGCAGACTGCTATTTTATTTCAATCCAATTGCAAAAATAAAATAAAATAAAATAAAAAAATGAAAAATAAAATAAAAAAGGGAATTAAATAAATTAATAAATCAAATAAAGAAACCAAATCTAAAATGATAAACAAATAAATAAATAAATTAGAAGCAATATAGGTGGAAAGATAAATCATTGTGAAAAAAAAGGAAATAAAGAATAACGACAAATTCTATAGGTAAATTCATTGGAGGACGAGGGAATTCCACGTTGAATTTCACGAGAGAAATCAATATCGCATGAATCGCGGAGTCCGCGGAGCGATGAGTGCGATATTGATTTTTCGAGTGAAATTCAACGTGGAATTCCCGAGTCCAAAAATGAATTTACCTTGAATCCCATACCGACATGGTTTTTATTGTAATGTGAAGTTTTTTTTAACAAAAGTAAATTTTATTACGCGCGACTAAAAAGCCATTTTGTAGCTCAGCGTGCGCTTAGCCAATGAGAAAGCGAAAAGAAATCGTAGTGCCTTCCCTCTACATACTATATAGCCGGCTTGACACTTAGAAATTTTTCGCCTGATTTGAAGACATTTGAAAGCATTTTTGCCTGTCATTTAGTCCATGCCAGACCGTGACGGGCAGTAACGTAACACATCGTTGATAGTTGAATTGTACATGACCAATAAATAGAGTTCTTTTAGCTCTTTCTTTTCTATTTGAACTAAGACTAGTTCAATTTACCGTTTGAAAGAGTTTCCTTTCGATTTTGAGAAAACTTACGACCGCCCAACACTCAGTCACGAAGGCGAAAATTTCTAAGTGTCAAGCCGGCTATATAGTATGTAGAGGGAAGGCACTACGTCCTTATCCAATTCCGCTTAGCTCGAAATAAGCGCTTGATATTTCTATATGAAATAAAACTAGTTTGATTTGATAAACTTCAGCCATTCTCTCGAATTTTGTACAAAATTTTGGACTGCCTGTCATTTAGTTTTTTTAAGACCGCGACGGGCTGCCGTACATATAGACACTGCGAAAGTAATAAGGTAATGATAGATAATGCAAGAAATTGGTCAAGGATAGTGATAACTCAACAATTGAAGCAATTGGATTGAAATAAAATAGCAGTCTGCAGTTTAGACTTTGGGTGGCCTAAAGTGCAGATTGGTCTGCAGATTCCAGTCTGCAGATTCCAGTCTGCAGATTCCAGTCTGCAGATTCCAGTCTGCAGATTCCAGTCTGCACTTTAGACCTGCCGGTCCGCTGGGTCGAGAGCTGTGTAATTGTGTAATTTTATTGACACGCCGATGACCGTTGAAATTCGCCATCCTCAAAACCTCCTTAAATGGCCACCAAAACCCAAGAAAACCACACAGAAACGTTCATAAACTCATAATCTTTTATTATGGAAAAGAAAAATATTACTGACTAAAGAAGAGATTTCAAACGGGACCATATTTGAACGTTATCCATATTGAACTTCGAAAGAGCCGTTAAATACCACAGGAAGCCCAAAACCACAAATTGATAGTGTGGGAAGCCTGTGATTAATCTGCTCAGTTCTGGGAATTCGAGGATCGAGATGGCTCGAGTATAACTGACTGTCTGATATTGACATGTTTTAGAAAATCTCTTTCCGTAAAAACGTTAGAAAAAAACAGCTAGCAATTGTATAATGACTTGAGCAAACAATATACCCAAATCCAACCCTGATTTGGAAGAGTAAATCGATGTGAAGTACGAGAAATCCAAATGAGTTCAGGTTCAAATCCAAGATGGCGATTTGCTTGGGCTTCCTGTGGTATTTGCGCATGCTCATGACGTAAGGTGGTCAAAACGCGACATGATACATAGATAGATAGATACATAGATACATAGATACATAGATTGACGAAACTGTAGAACTAAAGTCGGGCCGCCTATGGCTAGCCCGACTAATAACATATTGTCTTTTTATGTATTTTAATGACTATTGTACACTAATTCTTTATTTACATTTTCTTTTAAAAAGCCAGGTGCCAATAAACTGTGCCATAGAGTCTGATAAAGCAAGGAATCACTGATCTGCAATTTACTGAGAATCATCAGTTGAAGACATTTTATGTGGTTCTTTTAACTTTTCTCCCACAAAACCATGACACATATATATATATATATAATACATATGAAGTCAGCTACAGAGGTTGCTAAAGTGTAGTTCCATCTCTTTGTCAGAGCATCGTAGACAATCATTTTCCTTTACTGTCAGCAGTGATCACAGGTTTAGGTTTGATCAACCGTTTTTCTATGACAGTGTTTAACAGATCATTGAACATATCATAGACACCAGAACTATTTGCAGATGAAGTCTCATAGTATCTATTAAAACAAAAACAAGATACTTTAAAACAAAAACAACTGATGTTGAAAGCAATTAAAAACTACATGTACATGTAAAAGGAACAAAACAGTTTAATATTAAATTTAATAACAAATTTAATTTATGAACAGCAAGATAACTTCAGCTCAACTCAGGCTTTCAACATGTCACACACCAACATCAGCGATCTTTTTTGATTGCATATACCTGGACAATCACTATTTACACAATTATGAAAGTTTACACTGTTTAAACAGAAATTTAAAAACTCATGACATAATGGATGACAATCCTTTGTCAGAGCAAGAAGGGAAAACAGAAAAAAGTGTTTATATAGTCACAAGAAAATGTACATGTACAGTTTACCAAAACCATGGAAATACAATACAATAAACTTTATTTTACAAGGAAAAATACTTATTAACACGAAAAGTTATCTAACATACGGCTTTCATGTACAGTACGTCTGTAATAATTAGTTTTATTATAAAGAATACTAGTCAGGCAATATATATATGTGCAAAGATTATAGCATTCAATATGTCAATTTGCTCATTTAGGGGGTAGGGTAAAATTGTAGCTAATGTACTAATTAAATATTACCTGGCGTCATGAGCATTGGCCCATTTTTGTCCTTCCTTTGTACTAACAACTCTTCTTGAAGTAAGATCAACCTAATATCATAATAAACACACCTAAATATATATTCTCATTATCAGTCTTATGGACCGAATCGAAATATGCCCGGGGGGGGGGGGGGGGGGGGGGTTCTCCCTTTATCCAAGTGGTAGGGGTGATCGGCGTACCTTTTAGGGTTAAACTATTTCCAGTGCGTACCTTTTAGGGTCCATTTAGAGATTTGGCTCAAAAATCAGTTCTAAGGGTCGTTTTTACTCTGCTTTATTTGTATCTGAGCGTACCTTTTAGGGGTCATTTTCAAAATCTCCGCCGATCACCCCTACCACTTGGACAAAGGGAGTACCCCCCCGGGGAAATATGGCGACTTGCTACTGTTCTTGACTGGCTAGCCTCATATTTGCATTGGAATACAATGGTTTTTTAAGGTGACAGCTGGCTACTTTTGGAAATAATGTTAAACTTTTCTTCAAACTATGATTTTTTAATGTGAATTCTCATGCTGATTCCAAATATCATTTTCAAGATAATCAGCATTTAATGAGTGCTTATGTATGCGTGAGATTTTGAAGCAAAATTTACAAAAACGAAAGCGATATGAAAAAAATCACAACTCATAAGAAAATAGTTTTTTAATACTAAATATCAACTGAAGCACAAATGCAGGCTATAATGAATCATTCTAAAATACAACATGGATAGTTTTGAATAAAAGACAAAGAAAAAGCTTGATATGTCATATTTAGTCCTTTAAGTGCTTTCAAAACTTAAAAGAAGTCGGACAAAACTCCTACAAAACCTTTTTTTTTGTACGTAAGAAAAATTAACTTTTCAAAAATATATGATATAACAGATTTTTTTAGGTTCTTTCAATTAAGTAGTGTGAGTGAGTGTTTTGCCCTGTTGAAGCTCAAAACATGTATGATTCCTAAATAAAATTTTGTATTTTTTTCAGCAGTTTTTGTGTGAGCGCACATCGCAGGCTTGAATCGAACGTTCAAAAGGCGTTCAGAAGTAGCCAGTCACCCCTAATACATGTTTGAGAGGCTAACCATGCACTCAAGAATAATAGTAATTCAAATTTGTCGCCATATTATGATTTGGTACATACTAGTTAACAAATTATAAAATGTATACCTGCTTATAAAATTGTACCTTATTAGCTACCACTGCAACAACTGCATTTTTGCCACCTCCAGAAGTGAATTCATGTAACCAGTTACCAAGACTTTCAAATGATAGCTTATTGGTAACGTCATAAACAAGTACAACAGCCTATATTCAAACAAAATACCATTTTCAGTGTCAAAGATTACAGAATTTAAAACAACCATGGGAATTTTGTGTTTCAACTAACAATTCATTTAACTGTCAGATACAACTTGTTTGTAAAGTGTCTACTCATAGAGAAGTTGTGTTTTATTGAAAGACTGGAGAATCTTACTGTAATACTATTACTAATTACTAATACCTGTGTCTGTCCATATAGCTCAATCCTGATTATATCATAATCTGGGTTTCCTCCAAAATCCCAAAAGTTTATTCTATCTGTAAGACAACATTGGTAAATATTTGTAGATTTGTTCAATTTCTGTGCATATTATTGTGTGATTATAAAACGTTCACAAGAAAGGTTCTATTGTAATTTTTGTATCTTTTTAAATATATGCACAGTCAAATATGTTGTTTATAACGTTGTCTGTGTAAAGTAGACAGGTAATATAATGAAATCTGTAACACCGTAAAAAATGTTGACTTAACTTTACTGATGTTGTGAGCTTTAGCCCTTTCTCGGAGTAAATAAACCTTACTCCTTACTCAAACAAAGGGCTAAAGCTTGAAACGTCAGTAAAGTTAGGTCAACATTTTTTACGGTGTTACAAATTTCATTATAATACCTATTGTTTATATCAAACACTGACGCAGGCTATACTAGTTTACTCGCTAGTTTCCATTTACTGTAAAAAAATGTTGACTTATTTAGCCCTTTGTCAGAGTAAATAAACCTTACTTCTACGAAGGGCTAAAGCTCAAAACGTCAGTAAAGTTAAGTCAACATTTTTTACAATGTTACAAATTTCATTATATTACCTATCATTTATATCAAACACTGACGCAGTCTATACTAGTTTACTCGCTAGTTTCCATGTGCAGCAGGGACCCCTAATCAATTAATAATTATGAATATATAAAATAGATGAAAAATGCGCGTGCATGCGATTGTTCGTTACTTGGGCTTCCTGTGTCGACTACTGCTCGTGATATCTGTTGGGCTTCCTGTGGCCTCCGCACCCTTTCATTGCAACTTGTCCACCCCTTGTGATAATAAATATGTGACATATTACTAAACTAGAGAGATTTGCCGAGAAAAGCTACGTGAGAAAAGTTTTTGAATTTTGCCATTCGTCAGCCATTTGTCACCAAGCAACGTGCCACAGGAAGCCCAACATTGAATTTTATTAACACAGGAATCCCACGTAATTTTCATCAATCATGCGCGCGACGAAAAAATCACAGTACTGTCATGTACATGTGTTGTATTTTCCACATTGTTTAGTTTTATATATATATATATATAATTTGCAAAGTTTGCTACTTACAGTCTACCCCATTGATTTTATGGATTTTAAAACCTGTATAAATTAAAGTAGATGTTTTTTATTGTTTTACCAATAAATTTATCGGGAAGAATTAATGCAGTAAAAATGTCAGTTAATTAACTTACCATAATCGACTCCAACTGTTTGGTGATAGTTTCTGGAAAACTACACAAATTTAAAAAAAAACTATGTGTAAACAGGTGTCTAATAAGAATGAGTGAAAAAAGTACGACAAAGAAAGCGAAAGAGATTTTATAAAACATCTAAGACAATTAAAAGAAATGAAAACAAGACATTTATACAAGACAGCTATATACCTTCTTTTCACAGAAATTTTTCACAAGACATGTTTTTCCAACAGATTCATTTCCAATCCCAGCAACCTTAACAAAATGCAATTGCAAAAAAGTTATTTCATTTATATGTTTTGACTGGTCCGTTTATATTTTATTTGGGTTTCCATGCAAACAAACACAGCAAGACTTGACAAAAACAAGAGAAAACTATATTACCTTTATCCAAAATAACGATCCAGCTGCATCCTTTACAGCTTTATCTAAGTGATTGTCCTTTCTATCCATTGTATTTCTTTATCCGATCATGTATTTTTGTCCATTGATCATTTGATGTTTACGTTTTCGTTCTCCGCCATGATAATCAAACAGCGGTCGACCTTCTAAAGGCGCGTTTTTAAACTATCACCCAGAATGCTTTGCAAATTCAAGATGGCTGACAGAAGTGATTCAGTGTGCACCAAACTTCTTATTCATTTTATGGGATTATCAACCGAAATTAAAATGATGTGGTAGCTGCAAGTCAAGGTTCGTTCTATATTGAAAACAATGGCTGAATACGGAGCGCATTTGAATCAAAGCGCTAGCACGGAGAGCCCTACGTTCTTTGAAGTGATAGCTCAGGAATCAATGACTAGTGTTCTAAGACCCGCAGTGACCTATGCTCTAAAAATCATCGCTAGCTATCGCCCTGAAAAGTTAGGTTGGCTTTGGCGATATGGAGATGAACTGTATGTTGTACTTGACTATGCATTACAAAATTACTATCTGAAGAGATACAATGGGACATTTTCGGAGCATTTTTACGGCCTCAAACGTGGTCAGCGTAGCAGCTCCCCTTCTGTCAATGGCCTTCCTCACGTTCAAAGCAACACATCCAAATTATCAGACAGACAGAGGTTTATGTCACTCCTAACAATAGTAGTTATCCCGTATTTGAAGTTGAAGCTTGATCAGTATTTTAATAAACTTCGTGAAAATACACCAAGCCCAGGATCTTATACACCAAAGAGACAAAAATTCCTGCAACATATGAAGCGTGTTTTCCTGGCTGCTTACCCCTTTGTACATTGGACTTGGGAGACAACCTTTCTCTGCTATCATGTTACGTACATGTTTTCGAGTTCTATTGCTCATTCTCCTCTACTTCAATGGATTGGACTTAAGCTTCAGAGACTGACAAGGCAGGATATTCTCAAAGAGGTTTACAAGGACGATGTGTTGCTGCATTTGAAAGGAGAAACATTACTGAGTAAAATATTTTTCCTTCCAAGTTCTCTGAGTAGTTTTCTTGTGAAGGTAATTGCTAATGGATTGCCATTGATAGTGTTCTTTCTTAAGTTCTTGGAATGGTGGTATTCTAGTGAAAATAGTACTACAGTTGCAGCAGTAACACAACTTCCTATACCTCCTCCACCACCACAACCAAAGGTAAGGGTGATTCAGCTAATTTAAGAATGCTTCCTTATTGGCGACCCATTTTGGATTTTTGGTTGGAAGATTTTGAAAAAAATTTGTACACGGCCTGTAGGGTCGCAAAAGATTTTGTGCAAGGCAAAATCTTTGTAATTTTACCAAAAAAAATTTGCACACCTAAAAAAAATTTCTTGCTCAGACAAAATCTATGACCCCCCCCCCCCCCCCCCCCCTCAAATGGATCGCCCCTTATACACATTATAGATAAAGAGGGTAACAAATTAAACAAATGATTCTTAGCAGCAGCTTTCAAAATACAAGGGTTGATGCCCAGACTAAAGGGATTATGAGACAATCCTCATGAGGGGAGAGGGGAGGGGAGAGGGGAGGGGAGAGGAGAGAGCAATCATATCACTCAAAAACGAGAAGGCACCAAACCTAGACAGAAAGTTGTCAAACAACTGAAAATATGTTTATCCATGCATGGTCATCACTTGACAGTTGTAACTTTTAATTTGACAATAATGCCATTAAAATGTTCAATGTTTCATATTACACCAAATTGCCAGAACCAGCAAAGAATCCAATTTTTTATCATATAGTACCTCACAACAAAATGCACAATCATTCACTACTCCATAAATTGATTTTGAATTATTGTGTTATCTCAACCTTACTTTTGTCTGACACAAATTCAATGAAACCAAAACCAAAAACAAAATTTGTTGGGAAATTTGTCTTGAAAAACTTAAATTGTGCAAATATAGTAGGACCCAGACGTAAATCAGCTGGTAAACCCAATATTTACAAATGTGCAATATTCAAATATTTACAAATATATTTTCTTTAATGTATGTTATTTGTTTTACCAACATCAGGCTGCAGAGTTTGGAGTTAAGCTACCTAGTCATCCAGCACAGTGTCCACTGTGCAAGAATGTCCGCTCTAATCCAACTGTTCTCATTACATCAGGATATGTGTTTTGTTATCCTTGTATTTACCAACATCTTGACCAGCATGGATGCTGTCCAGTTACACATTTACCAAGTACTCAACAACAACTTGTTAGAATTTACATCAATAAAGACAATTAAAGTAGTAAAATAATGCTATATCTTAAAATTAAAAAAAAATTAACCACAGGGATCCTACTCACAATACATTGATAGTCTTCAATCAATCTAATTAACAGACACATGGTGCACAATATTTTCACTTCAGACTGACATTCTCCAAGCATCTTCGTGATAGTGTCTATCATTTGAACCCCTTCAACTTTTTTGTCAAAGTTTTTACATAACATAAATGTTAATTGGGGCTATTGTCAACTCAAAGCTATAGTTAACACCCATTTCATGCTGTTAGTAATATATACAATATGAGGGGCCAATCTGTATTGGATACACAACGGCGAGTGGAAGATGAGCTGTTGTATATCTCGTACAGATCCGAAACGAATATTGTATAGTACTTATAAAAGTCCAACATTAGTTTGTTCATATTTTACTAACATTGTCAAGATAAAAGTAAATCTGGTTGAGAAAATTCAAGTCAAAACTGGACAATTTTGTATCGAAAATACAACCTTCATTAATTACGGACCCGATTTCTTTTGTCAAATTCTCATTAATTATTCATGAATTTTATAACTTTCTATATTTTTAAACATGATTCCTTGATGTAATATATCAAACATGAGAAATTTTTTCATCAGGTTTTCAAACACCGAAAAATGGGCCCATTTTAAGGTGTTTGAAAACCTGATGAATCACCCTTTCGAGTGTTGGATATTACTTCTCAAATTATTGGATAATTATTGGAGAAATTCAAAGCGAAGTTGGCTTAATTTTATGCAAGTGTTTCATCAGATTTCAAACTTCTTCACGCTAGTGATTTTGTCTTTGTTTTCTCTTCATTAATTATTCATGAGTTTTAGAAGTAATATTTCAAAAACGAGTACGAGTGTTTCATTAGGGTTTCTAAACACGATAAAACATTTGAAAGCACGAGGCCGTAGGCCGAGTGCTTTTATTGTTTTTGAGTGTTTGGAAACCCTAATGAAACACGAAGCACGAGCTTTTTGGAATTACTTCTCAGTCGAATAAATAATTCATTATGCATGAATGTGGCTAGTTCTTTATAATATAATAGGTCATTCATTATATTGCCTGGGATTATTAGAGTTATTTTGAATTCCTCTCGTGCGGAATTTGTTTGATTTCGAAATACTGTAGGGTTTATAAGGAGTGTTACGGGGTTCTTAATTGAAGTTGTTCAAAAAGGCTTAGAAAATGTTCCTTTAAATCCAGTTGAGCAATATTTCAAATTGTACTCTGTACTCTAAATATAACTTGTAACTACCTACATAAGTAGTTTTTTTCATTTTCTTTAGAGAATAATCCAAATTGTCATTTAAATATAAGTTGTAACTTCAATAGGGATCATTAAAGATGCGAATAAAGTTCATTTATGTGAGTACTTGACGTCAGTGTAATTTCTGATATAATATATACAGAGTATTTGATGGTGTAGGAAATAAAACTGTACTTTACCAACAAAATCACCAATAGCTCAGCTGGTATGAAGAGGGAATTCAACTCCAAGGGTTGCAGGTTCGAGACTCGGACACGCCAATAAAAAAGGAAAAAAAAAGGTAGGTAACTAGGGAATACTAATTATTTTCAGATTTCGCACCACTATGTAGATTTAGAAATATTTTCATCACTAGTGATGAAAATATTTCAAACACCGGTCAACCTATAATCGTGTTTCATCGGGGTTTCAAACCCATGCACGTGGTACAGATGGTGTGCTCACATTGGTTGATTAGCTCATGAATTATTAATGAGTTTGAGAAATATAGATTATATTTTAAATAAAATGTATGATGAATATATGGCTACAAAAAATATTTAGGCAGATTTATAGAAAATTCTAATGTTTTATACAAATAAAATTGTTCTAAAGCAATTGCTTTTGAAATTACTTATTTAAAGTGCTTATCGCCTCTGATGGTTTAGTTCAAAATCACTATACATATAGGGTATATAATATGATAGTACAATATTTCCTGGATATATAGGATCAAAATATTGCAAATTCAGATGACATCAACTTACAAGTCGAAGACAATGTAAATTCCAAATGAATTATCAATATTAGTCAATGTCCAAGAATATTTTATCATTGCATTATTCCATACATGTAACAGTGATTTTCCTACCATTTCCCATCATTCTCAAACATTTTATCCAGGAACTAGCTACAGGGTTCGTGCTACTCTTTGAAAACTCCTTAGATTTGATTTACGTTTTCAAAGGCACTTGAAAAGGCCTTGAATTTTAGAAAATCAGCAAAAACTCCTTAAAAACTCCTTAATTCTAGCTAAAATAGGGTAAAAATTCTAGTATTTCAAATAAAAGTAAAGTAAAAATTCTAGTACTGTACATCATTTTCGTAAAATATGTTCAACAAGATTAATTAAAATCGCAAAGGAATTATCCGACAACCTCCCTGCATCTATTGAGGGGTACTGGAAATGACCGTCCCAGAATGCACCAGCCAATGCATGGCGCAAAAAGTGCTTAAAAATTACTTTTGGGTCCTTGAAAACTCCTTAGATTTTGTTTACTGATATCAGCACGAACCCTGTATAGCTATCACAATGTCATGGTGCTCTGGTTATGTGCAAAACATTCACTACATGTAGCAGTAATTTAGTGCAAAAAATTGAACCATACAGTAAAATCAAAATTGCATTAACTTACATTTGTATCATTAATAGTGGCCATTGGTCACATGCTCAACTCAACCCAAAACAACTATGTCAAGGGTAATATTTGTTTATCACGTGACAAGACTTTGTCTTTAAAATTATAAAGAATATTCTTTGTGGATTGAGATAATTTAGACTGTCTTTATTTGTGATATAAAATTAAACAAATTAGGTAGAAAAAAACGTTTATTTTATTCCATGACTTATATTAATTAGCTGCCTGCTATGTAGCTATGAACTAATTCTAATACACTCAGGTGCCTGGAACACACAAAAAACCGGCCATGTATTGCATTTGTACTTGTTCTACTCTAATACAGGTGTACTTTGTACTAGTCAGCTGTGCATATAAATAGTAATAATCCATATAAGGTATGTTTTCATTAGAATTAGAAATTACAATTTTGAAAAGATTAAAAAAACCTGGATTATATCCTTTTCATTTTCTAATTTAAAAGTGACTGAATGAAGCTATTAATGCTATGTAATCATAATAAAAGAAAACCACTTAAACCATGAAATAAAAACAAAATAGTTCCTAGCTAATAGTTTCTATTTAGTCACTATCACTCATTAACCAGAAACATCAAGTACAAAAGGAAACAACATCTCGATCCTTGCAACTTAACTTGTTTTTGATATCGACTATAATAGTCACTAAAGAAGAACTATTACACAGAAGCCCATTATGAGCTCCTGACAGTAGTAATATCATTTTATTTCATGGATATAGTCTATTATGGAAAAGGCTAAAATATTGAAAAAGGCTAAAATATTGGACACATTACATAATATAAGGATATTAAATATAATGATGTTATCTTAATTAATGTACATATATATTTACCATGGTGATGTGAATATATATATTTTGGGGAAGTACATAGATCAACTGATTTTCTAAATGGTTACATAATTTGAAACCTTCAGCAAACATTTCTGTCGCTTACGCAGTATGATAGAGAGAATAAATTAGTGTCAACTGGGACATATATATACCAATGAAATCAGCTGAAAAACTCCAATAACTATTTCAAACAAAATATGGAGATCTATCGGATAACTATTGATTGATCATGAGTAAGATATCATATCTGCTGCAAAAACAATGATAGAACGAAAACACTAGAACCATGAAATAAAAACAAAATAGTTACTATAACTAATAGTTTTTATTTAGTGACTATTTAGTCAGTATCACTCAACCAGAAACATCAAATACAAAAGGAAACAATACCTCATTACAACTTTACTTGTCTTTTATAGTAACAAATAGTCGCTAAATAAGAACTTTTACACACTAACAATTTGATTTTGTTTCATGGTTCTAGTGTTTCCGCTCTATACTAATCAGTTGATACCAAATTAATTATTTTAAAAAAGAAAACACTTTGTATTTTTGCCTAATACTCCGTGCTTCCCAAATTATTTTTTAACAATGCATACTGGAGCGCAAACACTTAATCCGTGAAATAAAATCTATTTTTTTACTGTCTAATAGTTCTTATTTAGTGATTATTTTAGACAAGTAAAGCTGTAATGAAGTATTGTCTCCTTTGTATTTGCCTTTTCTTAGACTGTTCTGGTTGAGTGATAGCCACTAAATAAGAACTATTTGTTAGTAACAATTTTGATTTTATTTCACAGATTAAGTGTTCGAACTCTATTTACATGAAGCTAGCCATATCATATAGTAGTTTTGACTAGCAGTGTCTTTATTTGTCAACCTGTTCAACCATATATAATCAATTTAAACACCTGTTACATATAAACAATAAATGTGTTCAAGTTTCAATTTCTTGCATGATGACTCATCTTTAAAACTCTGATCTATCTTTTTCTGATCTAGTTTCAGAGTTTTTGCTTGCCCTTTTTGATTTAAGATTTGAAAGAATTTCATAGGCTTCTTGTATTTCCATAAATTTCTTCTGAGCAATTTCTTTATTGTCAGGGTTTCTATCTGGATGCCATTGAACTGCTAGTTTTTTGTAGCGTTTCCTAATTTCTTGCTGAGTTGCATCTTCTGTAAGACCTAATACTCTATAAGCATTTTTTTCTCCTCTAGGATCTATTGCTTTCACAAAATCATCATAGATTTTATCCCACCCATTTCTTTGGCCTTCTTCATATAGTTGTTTGAGAGTGTCTTTAAACTCCAACCAAGCAGGAGAATTGAAGAAATGATTCACTGCATCTCTTAGCTTTATCGTTTCACCATCATCAGTAGTAACTTCAGCATTGAAGTAGAAGAAAGAGCACCACAATGCACCAATAATTAAAGCACCTATACCAATTAGTTTCAAACGTTGACACAATGTTTTGCTAGGCGGTTGGACCTCTTTCTTGTACTCGCGTTTATACTGAAAGCACATGGCTCCAAATAAAGCCACATACATGTTACCGGGTTCCTCTCCAATCAGCAGCGTGATTATAGAATAGGACAATATACTTCCTATAAACGCGTACTGATAATCACCTCTTTCTCTACCGATGTTGCCAACGAGGTAGACACCGGCTGCAACAGCTAGTGGAATCAAGACAGCAACAGCAATCTTCGGAACAGCTTCCGGGATTGCCAAGCGCATCAAAATACCGTAAAAATACCCAACAAGCATCTGGCCAGCAAACCGAGAGGTGCTAAAAGGTGGTTCTTTGCCCTCTCTTATTTTTTTTTTGCGTTTTTCAACTTCAGCAGTGTTCAAGTTTGCGTCGCGGACATACTGTGGAATTCGCCATAAATCTCGAAACCAACCAATTCCAAACACACCTCCAATAGTAGACCACCAAACAAAGGCTTGAAAATCACGACCCAAGTAGAAATGATGCACTCCTAGCCAGCCCCATACAATCCAAAGAACGTAGGTTAGAATAAGACTCTTCTTTCTTTCAACCATGTTCATGCAGTTTCGATATTACTTTGATCGAACTTTTACTCGACATTCGATCAATAAATAATGCATAAATAACCGCAGGTCAAACATATCGCAGTTTCTTTCACGAGGCTTGCTTTGATTGGCTGATACTTTTCTACATGGAGTTTAGTCATTGGTTCATTTTTCGCGGGAATGTTTAACACAGGGAGCCCGCTAGATCCCCGAATAGAAGACTGTGTGTATGATTATGATCGTCGCGGAGAAATAAGCAATTTATGCAATTGCAGAAGACTGTCAATATTCACTTGGTTTTTCCTATTCTATTTTTTTTTAAACTTATATGCAGAATGAAGAAAATCATTGATTATTTTGATTTTATTATTGCAATGTTTAACCGGCGTTTTTATCAACTGACCCGACAACAGGTTTGTAACAAACGAACACCTATCAATATCTCTTTTTATTCTGTCTAATTAGATATTCCGTCCAGCAGTACTTTTCTATTACCGGGCTTCCTGTGTTACAATGAAGCTCGACAAAACGAAATGGGCCATTCTGTAGAGGGGAGAGTAACAGGGATTAAAATACCCTTCCTCCCATATTTTATACCATTTCAGTGTACCTCCTCCTTAATTTTTTGGACCATTTTTCTCTCCTCCCTGATTTTCTTTGTTCTTTATAAATATAAGCTATTGAGGCTATTCATTAGAGTGCAAATGGTACAAATTTGAACCATTTAATAGTTTGTATTTAAGCTGTTCGCATAAAATTGGCCCAAATGATATTACAATCAGGCCAATAAGACCTTATAGTTCAATAATAGGCCCTTTGCAGGACATGGTCACGTGTTTCATTCCTCCATTCTCTTTATGTCACAGAAAAACATCGAAAAATATACTAACTCATGAAATTTTAACGGGAAAAATTAAAAGCTACCCCGATTACTAAAATTAAAATGAGTCGCTATCTTGCGTGATGCACAAAAGAAGATGAATAGAAAACCATAATGAAAAGTTAAACGCTACTTTTTCATGTCAAAACAACATTTCAAGGAGGTAAGACGGACGGCAGGTTTATAGAGGAAGAATTTTAAGTATTAGATTGAATTGAAACTTCAAACTAAAGAATAAACTATTTCCAAAGTTGAAGTGTTTTGCTTTTCATGTTGTAATTTGTTTTTACCGGCCCGCGAGGCATCTTTGCACTCCAAAATCCCGTTCCTATGCGGTATCTAGGCACGTGACCAAGTCCTGCATAATTAGGTAAAATCGACTTTATCCCTCCTCCATCCCTTTATATTTTAATTCTCCCTCCTCCCTGTTTATTCAGTTGCTGTTTCTCCCTCCTCCCTGATCCGTTCTTCTCCTCTCCCTGTACGATTTAGGTTATAGTAAACCCATCTCGAGAGAAAAACTGCAGAGTAGACTTTGTACTTAATTAGAAGTATTCATTAGAAGTATGATTCCCACGTACAAGGAAATATTAGACTTTGTACTGTCTGTCGACCATGTGATGATGATGACGATGATGCATGATTACTAATGATGATATATGCCGTGATGATGATGTTGATGCGCGTCAATTATTCCGTAATGGAGGCAAGAACACTTTCAACGTAACATTTTGGCATTGGAGTTCATTACACGAAGTACAACTTTTTGAATCCAACATTCATTGGTGTAATATAAGCTCTTACTTTAGCATGTACAGAGACATTTCTAGTATAATTACGTTAGGTGATATAGAAATTGTTGACAAAAGTTCGTACGCAAAAAGGAAATATGAATTCTCATCTTTAGTAAAACATTTCTGCATTTCTTATTCATTCGCAGCTTCAAGTTCAACGTACGAGGTTCAACTTTTTTCCATACTGTTGTGCCCTACGGTCATTATCATGTATTATTTCACACTTGACACGGTTTTCTTTGTTATTCATAGGGATATATCACGGATGTAAACCCCTCATTATACCAATTCAAGGGTTATACACCTATTTCAATTAACGTTGTCCATCTGGAATGGTTGATCTGAGACCGATAGGAATTGTGGGAGCTCGTTAAACTGCAAATACACTATTATAATCACGCTCGAATATTAATGTTTACTTCTGAAATACTGTTATCCATAATTCAGCACCATTCAAGTGTGATTAAAACAATGTATTTGGAATTTAATGAACTCCCACAATTCCTATCGGTCTCAGATCAACCATTCCAGATGGACAACGTTAATTGAAATAGGTGTATTTAAATATAAACCCGGGTCTATATCTAGTTAAAAAAACTCATTAATAATTCATGACCATTTTGTCCAATCCGATGCTCCTCTCTGGTCACGAGGAAGGCATTGTATATCGCATAATCTACGTTTGAAACGCGGAGGGATTATAGTGTAGAATAGAAGAACAATGGAATGCAAATGAACATGAAGGATTATATAATGGCACATGTGTCATTATATAATGCTTCATGTCCATAATTCAGATATTACCCTTACCCCCATCCCCCCATCTCTACTGACGAGTGAACATCAGACTTAGAAATAATTTACTTTTAGATTTGTGGCGAAAAAAAGTCTTTGATCGTGAGTGCCAATGCCAGGATTCGAACCGAGATCTTCTGCTTGGTTGTATCCGAGCTTTAAGCCATTATTCCACTGCATGAGGCAAGCGATGAAAAGTTTGCAACGAAATGTCATCAAGTTCATTAGCATTCAAGTTGGTTAACATTCCTCTATTATTAGTGTAGATCAATTCCCAACTGCAATCAACTTTCCGTTTTCTTTTGTTTCATCGATATTGGACAAAATGGTCATGAATTACTAATGAGTTTTTTAAGCCGTTCAATAAACTCGCAGAACGTGTTTTATCAGGTTTAAAATCCCTTGGGCTTCGCCCTCGGGATTTTAAACCTGATAAAACACTCCTGCTCGTTTATTAAACTATACTTATAACCCTTGCATTTATTAGTTATTGTAACATTAGACATTAGACAAATAATTTACTATATAGATAGCGATTTTTTGAGAAAAGAGTATTTGAGTACCATTGCCAGGATTCGAACCGAAAACCTCTGCATTGCTGTATCCGCGCTTTAAGCCATTATACTACATAGTCATCCGATGGAAAGTTAACAACAAAAACTTGTTTAATGTCATCAAGCTCGTTAACATTCAAGCTCATTAGCATTCCTCTAAATAGAATTGAAAAGCGATTGTTTAATATTTCCTTGTGGGAATTCATTGACAAAAAACATTTAAATGGGTACGGAGCACTGAGAACCACAAAAACTGATTTGAGTGATGAATATTTCATCTGAGTCCGACATCTTCGCCGGTCTCTCCTGAAACAGCTCTGACAACTGCTGTGAAATCTTTGGACTGAATATTAAAGAGCTTATAGAAAATATAAATAACTGTACATTGTTTTGCTATATGAAAGGGCGAATACAAAACAAAGAACATTCATCAGTTCAAATACCGCGCCTTTTGAATAGAAATCAACCCCTATTCAGTATATGTGAGGTAAAACAATAGTAAATCACTCAATTAAACATTTTTTATTCCTTTCAACAACTCGTGCGAATTAAAAGTTAGGAAGAAAGGAACTCATACATTATGTCTTCTTGATTGCTTAAAAGAACAATTCTGAAAACCTCCCCAATGTAAAAATAAGCCAGTTATCGGCCTTCAGCTCGTGGTTATGTGATATATGCGCCCTCTGTGAATATATCACATAACCCCTCGCTTCAGGCCGATAACCCTTACACAATGATGCATAACGAGCTACGTAACATGCAGGGACTGGCGAGAGCGGACGTGGTTCTAATTTCTGGCCATGCAAACCGTTCCCTTTCAACTCCATAAGGTCAAAATATTTTTAGCTAGCTGTAGCCATGGCTACCTTTTTTTACATTTCTGAAATTATTTCGAGAAAAGGACGAAAAACCACGATTTTGAGGCCTTATTTCTGCCTGTTTGTATGGACGCTGTGAAGCGTGAAAGTATAGCTGACCAAATGTTAACACGTGTTTTCCGATGCACATTTACAAACCAATAGAGCGATTTCACATAACGCATTTTAGTATGCTAATGAGTAAAATAACATGCTAATGAACTTCGCGTTGGGGTATGCACATTTAGCGTAAATGAATATGGCTTTTCGTTTTTTGTTCTATCTAATACACACTCATTATAATACAACAGCGCAAGTTCTGATACTAATTTGTCTCTTAATTTTTGTCATATTTATACTAGCAATTTGTGATAGATATGTATTGTACCCGTGCTCACGTGTCCACTTCGTGATTCATGCATGTTACATAACCATCTCGTCTTACACAGTGAACCCAAAAGACTGACAAAACAACTAAATTTTTGAGCAGAATTTACCATTGCTATAGAGATTTATATCAATTCAGTGATATGATTGGTTGATTAATCTGAAAGCAGTAAATTCATTGGCTCATAAAACAGTCTGATTACAATTAAGTGTCCGATTACAGCCAACTGTCCAATTACACTGCATGTCCAATTACATTAACAAGATTGCATACATACATACATACATACATACATACATACATACATACATACATACATACATACATACATATACATACATACATACATACATACATACATACATACACACATCCATACATACATACATACATGATTTATTTGATAAAGCAGGTTAAATAGATTGGCAACACATTTGTGCTGATGTGGACCTAGTGGAAAATAGAGCAGTCTGTCAACCAATCAGATTTGAGCAAATGTTAATAGTTATGATTAATTACGGTATAGAACCTTTCAATTTACCGATATCAGAGTTAATCAAATCATTGTAATCAAGAATTACTCCTTAATTGATTTTGGGAAAAACGGTTGTCATTTGAAAAGCCAATCAACATTGTTCTCGGGGAGGGGTTTTGCAAATCAAATTGATATTTTATGACATTCGATATATTTTTTGTAAAACCCAAAAGAAAACTTTATAAAAATGTTATGATGTCCCAGCAATTTTGAACATGGTAGTAGTTTAAATTAGGCCTACATTTTGAATGAATGAATTAATTAATTAACAATTACCTCAACAAAGGGACGGCACTAGGGACATATCCTTAAAAGGACATTTTGGGGGGAAAACATGCGTAATTAATGACGTCAATTTTTTAACCGGCTGTGAAATATCGCTGTAAGTGACCAACAAGCATAAAGACTGCATGCGTCATTAAGAAATTAATTCAACTATATAACCCGTGAAATATTGCAAGTAACCACAAATAGTTTTTCAAGCATAAAGACAACATTGTGCTTAGATTGTAGAACTATGTCCCACAAAACGCAAGAAAAACAACTATTTGAATCAAATTCAGCTTTTGGTGATAGTAGCTTTCGAACTTCAAAACTCAAAAGCTCTAGTACTAGCAATAATTGTCTGTCAAGACCAAACTTTGATTATAAGGAAAATGGTTCCGATGAAAGCCGCAGGAAAAGCATTATTCCCATAGCCCATGAACGGTTGCTGAAGCGTCGCCCAAGAATGAAGCAAGCCACATTGCTTCAACGCCAAGATTTAGATGAAAAACGAACAGAACATAAGATGATGGACAGTTTGTATATAAACCAAGACCATCACCAGTCAACGCTGTCCAGTGTTTCGCCGAAGGCTTACCAAGCCGACTCTGCAAAAGTAAATCCCCAATACCAGCTTCAAAAAGAGTCCTCACATGGTACCAAGAGACGCGGGAGAAATATTTTCCAATCAGACGATCCCAAGTTCAACCAAGGTATTGTCGATAGTTACTGTGAAGACAAGACACCATCGCAGCAAAGCCTGAACAAACACATCTATGTAGTCGACCAAAAGAATGAGTGCCCATCCAATACGAATAAAAGCCCTCACGAAGAGAAATGTACGTTCAACTACCAACATCCCAAAAGTCCAGAGAATGGACCTTCATTCATAGAAATTCACCTGATCAGCCCTGTTCCGAAACCGTCCCTACAGCATTATGAAATGGCATCATTTTTCCAGAACGAAGATGTTACGATAAAGTCGCATCAAGCAAAGCACAATGAGAAGAGTCAATGCCGGAACGCCACAGAACAGCCAAGATATAGAGAACTACCACACAATTTTGAAATACAGCACCAATCCAGCAGAATGTCAGACACAGACAAACAAAAACGAAAAATACATAAACAGCCTGAGTGGATGAAAGAGTTAAGGTCATCAAGAAATTACTACGGAAAGGAAGAAGAGGAACAAAGAGAAAATACAGCCATGGAATATTTGTTTCCAATCCAAGACTACCAACCAGTGTTGTCACCAAAGGCCAAAGTATTCCGTACTTTATCGCCTACACCACCGAAATCACCAAATGGTTCCAAATCTCACTCAGAGGTACATCCACAATACCAGTCTAAAAAAGAATCTTCTCGTGGTACTCAAAGACGCGGGAGACAAAACGATCCCAAGTTTAACCAAGAAATCACGCACCATCAATGCGAAGAGTCGGCACCCTCGCAACAAAACCCAAATACACACGTGTATGTAGTTGACCAAAAGAATGAGTGCCCACCCAAGAAGAATAGAAGCCCTCACGAAGAGAGGCGCAAGTTCAACTCCCGACAGCCCAAATCACCCGTGAATGATCCCTCATTCATAGAAGTTCAGCTTATCAGCCCTGTTCCGAACTCTTCCCTACAGCATGATGAAATGGCAGCATGTTACAAGAGCGACGACCTTACCGCGAAGTCGCATCAAACCAAGCAGAACGGTAAGAATCACCGTCGGAACGCCACAGAACAGCCAAGATATAGAGAGCTGCCACACGATTTTGGAATACAGCCCCAATCCAGCAGAATGTCAGACACAGATGCAGTATGTTTCCAGAACGACGACCTTACCGCGAAGTCGCATCAAGCCAAGCAAAACGGTAAGAATCATCGTCGGAACGCCACAGAACAGCCAAGATATAGAGAGCTGCCACACGATTTTGGAATACAGCCCCAATCCAGCAGAATGTCAGACACAGATGCAGTATGTTTCCAGAACGACGACCTTACCGCGAAGTCGCATCAAGCCAAGCAGAACGGTAAGAATCACCGTCGGAACGCCACAGAACAGCCACGGTACAGACAGCTACAACATGATTGTGGAATACAGCAACAACCGAGAAGAATAACAGAAACATCAACAAACAGCCAGCAAGAGATAAATACAAATGAGCATGACGACTGGATCGAGGAATTGAGGTTGAGAAGAATAACAGCAACAGCAACAGCAACAAACAGTCAGCAAGAGATAAATACAAATGAACATGACGACTGGATCGAGGAATTGAGGTTAAGAAAAATAACAGCAACAGCAACAAACAGTCAACAACAGATAAGTACAAATGAGCATGACGATTGGATCGAGGAGTTGAGGTCTTGCAACAATAAACATGATAAAAATAGCCGCCAAACCCCAGACAAATCCAATATATCCACGAAAGACATAAGACGCAGAAATGACAATATCTTTGAAAGGATCTATAGTCGTTTAACACACACCCAAGAGCAACATCAGACACCCCACTATCCTTATGGAAGAGCAGCCTCTAAAGACTGTCAAGTTCTGGCACGACGAAGCTGCACTTTGAGACGTAGTGAGGTTTGTGATAGTCTAGATCAGTTTAGAAAGAAGAGAACCCAGACACGTGCTCTGATGAAACGACTTGGGGATGAAAATGTAACAGAAATGTATGGATGACAACTTATGACGAAAAAGTATCTTGTTGCAATTGGCAAAACAATTTCGTGATGTCAGTTCAATAACTTTAAAACAAAAACAATATAAACTTGCTTAAAAAATATGTATTTGTGCTTTTTTCAAAATAATTCATATCAGATTTAGTTAATATTATATCCACAAAGTATTTTGACCAGTCGGGGTTAGATCCCGTAACAACAAGAAACCGTCCTGAATCGGCAGACTCACTCATGCACTCTCTTCAGTTTGAAATCACAACGACAAAGACTCTACTGACAGGGTAACTCGAGTCCGACAGCACCAAAACAATGACCTTGCTCTCACATCTCGGCCAGCCATGCCAACCTAAAAAATACTTTCCGACTTGAGTATTATCTGCTTCAAACATAGATTATCTAGAGAGCAGGGTCATGAGATGTGGAATCAGGGATCACATGCCTGGGATCGGGGATCACATAGTCCAAATCATCTGAAATCAGGAGTCACAGCATAGGGATCAGGATCGTATGAATATAAGTTCAGGGATCAAAATATTGGGGGGGGGGGGGGGAGGTATCAGGGATCAAAATACGCGGGCTTTGGGAATCATGGATCAAACTTATTGGTAAAATATCGGGATCAATCACGACAGAGAGCCGAGAGAGAGCTGTATAATAATTTGCATTCATAGTAGTATAAGTATAGTGTTGTTATGTATAATCGTAATTTAATAATGTAGTATTTATTTAGTAAATCTTCATTGAAGAGAGAAAGTATTTAAATAATGAGGATTCCTGTAAGAATGTTAATAATAAAACTGTCGTATTAGACGAATTCTTATGACTGAGTTTATGTGTACTTTCAGCAGCTACCGCGACACATTACCACATATCACGATCGCCGATACGGTAATGAGTTACTTTGTTTTCTGCTTATTAATTACTATAATTAATAAATTTGAGAATAGGATTTCAAGCAACAAGGCGTAGCCGAGTGGTTTTAGAACTGATAAACCAAAATCTGCGAGCTTATTTAACTGCTTCAACGCACGGGAAAAACTAATGATGTTTGAACGGCCTTACTTTCCATGGAAAAAGAAATAGAAAGAACAATTATGATTCAAAAGTATAGCAACACCAATTGAGTTGAAATTGACATCAATCAAAACTTCAATCTATGTTTTGTATCTGGTGCAAAATACATCTTGATCAGATCAGGGAAAGTTGATCAATTCGCTAAATGAAAATTGGAAGTGTGGTCATTAAAAAACTAAGTCTACTGGGGAACACCATAATTGACCTAAATCAACATATTTTTAAAAACGTACTCACACACACTTATTATAGTTCTCGTCAAGGCTCAACGATCGATCTAGAATGCCTCGAAAATAGATCTTTCTACATGCATAAGAAGAGCAAGATTTTATATTTACCCACATGCATGAGTTATAGAAACAATGATAATAAGATTTAATAGGAAATCCTTGAAGTGCATTGTTCGAGCTCTGTTTACTGGGCAGGTGAACAAAAAGACATCAGTGGCTCAACGTTGCAAGACTGACTGTATTCAGCCCGTCCGACTAAAAGCACATTCAGGCCAATATCTTTCAAAACTCAGCTGGTGGGCATTCTCGTCATTATCACCCTAAGTGGGACTAAAACACTGTTTTCAAATTCTAAAAGGGACGACGAGGACCACCGCCCCCTTTTTATAAGGAAGTGCTTTAGCGCGGCGTATAGCCCAGCCATTTGTTTAATGTTTTTGTGTAATATCTCTTAGGGGTGTTTTTGAAAATACCAAATACTTTTACCCCTGAGTCTCCGGGGTGAATCTATAGCAGATCAACACGGAAATAATATGTATAGGGACTATGCAATAGCCGTTCTCAGCCAGTCAACTTGATCCCAACAAAAAACAGTCAAGCACATGTTTTCCGCTGCCAAAGGCTTGTTTTCTCCCTTTGCATACAGTTAGGCAGAGAAGTGTTGATCTAAATCTTTGGTATTCGTTGCGCGGTGCAGCTTGGCTTATTATGGTTGCAGAAATGCAAATTAGGCAAATCATGGAGCGAATCGCGAATCGAATCGTTTCTGAAGAAATGTATTACTTTGCATGCAACATTTAGTTTCTGTATGCAGTCCTCACTCAACATATATCATTAGTATAATTCGTTATGGGTGGCATGGGTGGCCTAGAGGTGAGAGTACTGTGACCTGGGTTCGATTCACGGCTCGGGCGACAAGTGAATATAGCGTTTGTTTGATGTGTTGTTCTCTCTCATGCCACGAGGGGTTTTCTCCGGGTAATCCAGTTTTCCCTCCGCAACAATGTGAGCTGAGTTGTATGCTGAAATATTTAATGTTTGGGAAGTTAGTGTGAGTGTGTCGAATACTTAAACATTAGCCAATAGTTAGGGGGATAACGACTCCAAGTATTTCGACGTAAAACAATGATCTTTCGATTACTTTTGTTTAATTTCATAAAACAATTTTACAGTTGCATACAGCTATTTCAAAAAACGTTGAATACTGATTAGAGTATTCCAAGACCGAAATGCATTTATGTCATGTTATATTATATAACTAAAATAAATAATAACAATATAACAACAATCTATTATATATTTTTGTGCCTTCTATCCGAAACAATATACTAGCTACATCTAGAGGTCAGACAGCTGTATATTTACTCTTTAATTTTCACATTGATGTGACCCACAATGCCCTTGGGTCTTGGAATACACTATTCAGTTTTAAACGTTTTTGAAAATAGCTGTACAGTGATTGTACACTGATAGCTAACAATACTCTACAATGTGCCTAACTGATAACTAACAAAAATCTACATTATAAAACAACTATTTGAAATCACCTATTTTGATTGGTTTTAATAGGTGCGTGCTTTATGAGAGCACAAAGCACGCGCGTTTGCATGTTGATCAATTTGTATTTTATAAAAGAAATAGAAAACTTGCTTTCTGTCAGCTGTATGCAGTTATAAAGCACTTTGGAATTGTCAGAACACAGCTGGAGAAGTGTTGAGCTTCGCGTCATGCTTCTCTTAACACTTCTCTCGTGTTCTGACAACTCCGCGTGCTTTATAACTGCACACAGCACGCGCGCGCGTTTTCTATTTCTTCAATAGGTCTTACTGATAACTAACAATAATCTACAATAGGCCTTTGTATACATATTTGAACAGCCATATTTTACCAATAATGAACTGACTGGAACCAGTTTTCAAAAACTATATATGAGTGTGAAACATGCATATACGTTCCATTTGTATAGGAAATCGTACGAACTTGAGTACAATTCGTAATTAATAGATACGATTGATGTTTGGAAAGTTTTCAAAATTGGACGAGCCTTTTATTTATTAGGAGAGTCCAATTTGATAACTTTCAAAACATCACCAGTATCTATTTATTACAAATTGCACGAAAAGATCGTGCGATTTTTTTTATTTGTAATAAACTGAAAAACTAATTGGTACTCTGCGTAGTACAATTTACGATTTAATTGTACTCCTCTCATCCAATCAGAATCGAGTAATTTTGTACAGCATACTATTAACCATTTAATTGTACTCCTCTCGTCCAATCAGAATCGAGTAATTTTGTACAGTATATTATAAGGAGTAACATAGTAACGGACACACCATTAACACATTAAGGCCCGGGCAAACGGCTTCAACATTTACTTCAACATCCGTTCGATTTTGTTGAATGGCAATATTGAAGCCGTTTGTCACCCCATTTCAACATTGTCATTGAAACCGTTTATCCCCCTATGTTAAACATCGTTCAATTGCAATAATCATTCTACAGCGTTCAACAAAATCGAACCAATGTTGAAGCAAATGTTGAAGCCGTTTGCCCGGGCCTTTATGATGTTTCAGATTTCAATCCCCAAGTCGAATTGAAATACCTGTGTTTAAAATTTTACTCCGAGGAAGGGTTAGTGTTCTACTATGCCAGGGACGTTAAAAACCTAGCTTAATTTGACTATCGCGCGCTATTCCATACTGCGTGATGCAATTATCCTTTTTACTGCATCTGCAGTCAACAAAGCATATGTTGGTGCCTACACTGATTGATCTATATTCAATCCTAATAGCACTATAAATATCACTTTTAATATTGTTCTATAAATGTAGTAATGTATCAGAGTAATATATGATAGTTTTGACAATTAAAGGTCACACCTTTCCGCGCAGCCGGTGGGACATTTTTGCAAGCTGTGACGAAATTCATGACCAGAACAATCAGCTGGTGGTTATATATACCTTTGAACTGGAATCTCTTAAACTAAACAAGACTATTCAGGTTCTAGGTTCATCGAATATCAGAAATCATTTTACTCAATTATAATCGTATTAACTAAGTTTCATAATGAGTCTTTCACCAGGCTAATTGTAGCTTGTCGATTATTTAATATATCCAAATCCAAATCTATCAATTTGTACTAGGATCCACTATTTAAATGAGTTATATGTGATGCCTTTGTCAGTTTAGTTTTTTTGGTTGCATGGATACGGTGTTCGCTTTTGCACTCTGGCTCAATGATTGCACTTTCTTAGAGCGGCTTTCATATCCAGTTAAAAGTTACTTTATGTCGATCTTGTCATGTTTTCAATGGGGATTTCCTCCCTTAAGACGTCCGGATGAATTATGCGATCACTGCGTTTGATTCGCAATAGCCTCCATAGTCCATGTCTGTAGTTCTCATTGAGGAACAGACAGATACATGGGTTGAGCGCTGCATTAGCGTACACCATGAATTCCGCCGCAAAATGCAAATGCATAAAGTAAGGGAACGGAGAGTAGCCAAACTTAAAGTAGTAGGCGATCATCAGGAACACAACAGCTTGCGGGAAGTTACATAGTGCAAACACAATGACTATGATAAACGCTTGCCTTGTTACACTTGCAATGCGCCGGTGTCGGATTAGTGTTTGACCGTTTGCTTGGATGCGTGCTTTAGCGCGACGTAGCCCAGCCATTATGATCACATACAAAACAATGACCAAAACCCACGGTAAAAAACCATAAAGAACTCCAATGTAAGTTGTAAGGATAGTCAACGATTTGATGTTATCCAAAGGACTCCAGTCCATGATGCAGTACACTCTGCCGTCGCCTTGGGGTTTAAGTTTCAAGGTGGAAAAGTAATGAGAATAGCTAAGAATGGCCAGAATCCAAATAAGAGCAATGATCAAACCCCTGGCTTTGTCAGGTATCAAACTGATCCTTAATGGTCGCATAACAGCGTAAAAACGATCTACTGTGATACAAACAATACTAAGAATTGAGACCGCCGGTGATAGATCTTGCAGTAAAGGCTGCACTTTGCACATGACCATTCCTAGCGTACCACTTACTTGCCATGCACTCATTCCAGTGATGAGCACAACGAGTCTTTTAGGTATGGCTACGATAGGACAAAGAAGATCACACACAGCCATATTGACAAGAAAGTAATTCACTGTCTTTTGCAATGACGGGTTCTTCAAGAACACTGCTATCACTAGCGAGTTAAAGACCAATGCACTCACCATAACGGTGCAAAGTGCAACAATTTGTATAGTAACTTCTACATCTGTTGGATGAACCTCTTTTGTACCGTTGGTCATGCTAACATTGTAAGCTGTTACATTGGATGGATGCATTGTCAAATGAGAAGCTGCGTGTTCTGATCAAGATCGACTGATGATTCTAAAAGGTCTGCCGAATGTAGTTATGTCTTGTTATCGCACTGGTCTTTGTCTTGACATGTTGCTTACACAACTGCAATACCACTTACTGTACAAATAGACGATTTCCGATGCGGCTTATATCATGAACTTGTACGAGCTTTCCCATTTAGAATGATTCTGGTTCATTTTATGATCGACTCTGTTTCTTGTAGATTAATTCAGGCTCGAGAGGAATCGGTGTATTGATCAACAGATTGTTGGCATTCCAGTGAAAGATGGGAGAACTTGTATTAACTTGCTTCCTTCATTCCTGAATAATGATAAAAAAATCATTCACATTCTGCTTATAATTATAACCCTTTGACACTAGTGAAGTAACTAATACCAAAGCGGCAATAGCTGTAACTATGACAAACACCTCCATTTAATATCTGCTTTTCCTCTTCTTTTTCTCTAAAATACAATAAGTTCTAAGGTCTCTACTAACCTGCCAAAGATTGAGGTGAAGTAACAGGCTATACTTGAGAGAATGACTTCGATTCTAGCTAGACAGCGATGAAGGTAAACCCAAGACACATACATGCATGTACGCTGGCTATCTCTGATCTCTTAGCCTGGTACTCCGTGTTTTATAGTGTCACCACAAACGACAAAAACACTTGACAATCTTTTTGTCAAAATTTGATAATGCCGGCTGCAAGTCAAAAGGTATATGAGTAGTTACTTCAATATGTCAAGGTTGTTTCGTGTAATTAATATGCTGTAGGATTTATCAATCAGTTGGATCAGGACTAAGGACTTCACTTAGTCTCCTCTACCAAGATGATAATATATACACGGCTCAAGGTTATAAAACTATTAGTAGATTTTAGATCAAAAGTCTTTTCATAGGAGGACAGCTATACGCTAGAGTGAGGATATAAACTTAAGACTGAGTGTTATAGGATTTAATATAGTAATTCAATATATTAGAATGACAAAATACTGACCCTATGAGGCGAGATTAATGTGAGTGTTAATTCATTAGTCATTTCTTCTTGTTTCCATCCGGAACTCATTTCATCAACACAGCATAAAGAGAATTACTTTAAGTAGATTGCTGCAGTAGACTATTATGTGAGTTTATTGTTACAAAATGCAATATCACATTGATGAAGCCGTATACTATGATTTATATGGAATTCAGTATTCCAGCTGGGGATCGTAGTACTAGTAGTCTGTTATAATAGAATTTCGCTCGTATAAATAAGTTTCAATTCTCATAAAATAGCATATTCTTTCAATTTCTAAGAAAATTGATTAAATTGAAACATTTTGTCATGGTAGTGACTATTGCACAACGCGATAATGGGTAAAATCGGGTAAAATCGATGAAAAAGATGAAACAAAATTGGATCAATGCTACTAACATCTACGTAGATCTAGATGGATAGTTAATGGGTTTTAAAAAAATGAACAATGTTATCTGCCAGCTGCTGATGGCTATTGTTAGTATATCTCGTATTTCTTTTAACACAGTAAAATTTGTCCCTCTCTCTATGTATCTATTACTGATAGTATTCGAAGTAAACAAATTCATCGGAAAGAGACCAGCACCTATGTTCGCAACTTTTTTTTTGATAGACTTTTTTTTTTACTATGCGGCGTCGATCGTCGAAGGGAGCGAAAACTCGAAACTCAGTAATGTTATAAGTATCATTCTTTTTGTGACTATATTCGAGTGGGATAAAGTACCAACCTTTGATAAGAAAATTTGCAGTGTTCACATTGAATAAACGGCCACTTATTTACCGAAAAACAATAACTCTATCTCGGTTTTCTTTGTGATATTTCACTGAAGCGATTTGCAAAACCAATTTGAATATTTTTACATGACAAAGTGCTCAGTACGAATGACTTCATATCATCATCATCGTTTTTGTACTATTGTACACCAAAAATAAGTGGAAAATGCCCACGAAATAACTAAAAGTTACACTGCATGATATAAGTCGGATCCTGAGTTCGCTCTTTGTTGGTATTTTGGTATGAAATCAGTTCAACTAAAAGTTAACTATCCAGTATTTTTTTCTGATATTTGAGCAACGAATTCCCTTGTATAAGTGAAGTAATCGATGCTTATAATATTTTCTATAATGGTAAGATAACAAACAACAAACAACCCCGAGCAATTTAGTGTTGATATATGATATATGGTCAAGCTTAATCAATTTTTATTATATCTCCTATATATAATGGTAAGAAAACAAACAACAAACAATCTCGGGCAATTTCGTGTTGATCCATATATAGTCAGATTCTAACAAGAACTTGTCTGCGCAAATGAACCTACAATACCTCCAATAGTGATTTAATCGGTGTATTTATATAGGTTACCATTTGTATGACTATATAGCCTGAAAGGAATGATATTTGCTTACTTACTACTTATTTGTAACTCAAAACAATGGTAATAATAATAGGTTCTTGTACAGCGCACTACATATATATATATATATAGGTTTAAGTGCGCTTATGTAAAAATAAATAAATGAGCTAAAATGCGTGTAAATATAGAATGAAAACGTGAGGAATTCAGAGTCTTCATTCATGAATAGTTAATTATACCAGTAAATTCGTAAAGCGTTCAAAAGTCGGAGCATTTTTGATAGTTTTAGCTAAAATTCTTCCTAAACTGATTTGGGAGCGGCGGCATAGAAGAATACATGTCTCCAAATGAAGATGTTTTAATTCCTTTATGAAGTGGCTTAAATACATACAGATAAAGTTTCAATATCTTTCAAGCTGTAACATTGCTTGTTGTGCATAGTTGACTAAATCCCCTCCCCAACTATAAGAGCCGCTACCGGCAGGCTTCTAAATTGGTGCGGCATTATTGTCAAACACTGAAGGAAGGAATGATTATAAATATACAATTTAGTTGATTGTTTCTACCCGCCCTAGGTATTGCAACAGTATTTATATGTAACACTAATCAGAAAAGTATAGGAAAATCTTCATTTGTAATTTTTATAAAGTATAAGAATTATTCATATGCAGGTTCATATATGCATAAATATTAAAATGAAAAATAAAGTTTGTCTCTTCAAAGAAGGATTATCTTGTAGTTGTGAGTGTTTTACGACGTCAATCGCCCCTCATTCGATCGACTGATCTTCAAAATTGTGTTGCCCTTTCCTGGCAGTGATAAAAACAAGATATTTGTAAACCCTTTTGTACACATTAACTAAGTAAAACAACCCTGTCGGCCTTTTGTTTTTGTTACAACTAAAAACGCTCACTAATTAGAAAGCATTGGACACATATATAAATGTAGGATGTGATTTGTTAATGGTAACATCTATATCAATTTGCACAAACTTGTCATCATCAAGAATAGCTCAACATATTAATAACACCGAACATGAATTCGACTTTGACAATGCTACAGTGGTAGACAATGAGAACAATTACCACAGAAGAGTCTTTCTAGAAGCGTGGTATTCCAACCAGGACAAGAACTCTGCAAATGATAGAATGAACATTCCACCTATATATTCTAATTTGACAAATAAAAGCGCGAGCTAGTTGCTCTAAACATCTTAGCGCGCGCAAATTTATTGTAATCGTTATTTTTTTAAATTCTCTCGCGCACGCAAACTTGTACAAATTGTACTGATGAAGGCTAAAGATTTAGCCGAAACGTCTAATTAAAAATCATCAAATTTAGTCAGAGACAACCTAATTCGTTTGTAAAATCATGAATCCTGATTACAACAATCATATTTTAAAACATCTATAGTGTTTAAGAGCATTGTTTATAGTGTTCTATAAGTTCCTTGTTTGTAGCAAAAATACTGAAGGGTGACACGTTCATACATTTTTATTTTTGAAAACATTCGCCCCTTCTAGTTCAAGTTTTCATTTCTTCTAAGTTTTTAAACTTATTATTATTTTAAAAAGTGTGGGTCTAGGGTTTATAGGCTTAGGGTTTGCAAATCATTATCAAGACTGTAATGGTGTAGGGCTATATTAATAAGTATAGTCGCGACAATAGCTTCTCAGTCCATTTTCTCTGCAAATCTATTTATGACCAATATAATACTTTAGCGGCGACATCTTGGTGTTTTAAAAGCACCCATTTAGAGCCTCTTCACAATGTCAAAACAAATACCAAAAGAAACTTAACAACAGAGTTAATAACCATGTAAAATAGTATTTTGTAAGCGGGGGTTAGAAACCGCAAAATCGCACAAACAAAACCGCACAATCGCACTAAAATTTGCCTGAAGCCGCAAGATTTGTAAAACCGTAGATATAAATGAAAAATACGCTGCATAACCGCACCAAAAATAACGCGAAACCGCATTACCGCAAACCCTTACTCCCCCTCTTAGACTGCTTCAAGATCTCGTCCGATCGACACTGACTCTTAATTCCATGATCGAGCACTACGTTTCACTGAGCTTTTTAATTAATCAAAAATCCCTCTCAAAGAAGACATTTTTTTCAGCTTAAAGAGCAAAGTCTTATATTGTATTTTTAGAATACATAAAGGAGGGCTTATATATAGGTTTAATATTTTGCACACAATAATTACACATAATAAAGCGACGTCGTCGTGTCCTATAATTGGAAGGTCATTTTCTATTTCATTGCTTAACAAATGAGGTCTAATGTAGAGTACAATGTGTTTGTATATAAACCAGTATATACTGCACTTTCCCTTCAACATCTGCATATCTTAACCATCATATTTTCATTCAGTTTCACGATTCACCGCTATATATCCCACATTCCTCACTGACACACATGCATTCAAGTCGTTCCTTTATTAAAATATATACTGTTTTCAAAGCATATTAGACTAAACATTCCTTTAGCTTTTTACTAAGATTCAGAAAATTAAACTAAGATTAAGAAAACAGCAGTGGCATGGATCTTGTACGACACAAATGACTGCTCTTATCATCTAACTAATACAATCATCCCGTCGAGCTTCATTGCCCATGCATGTTATAATATGATCTGTGTTCTTTCTTAGCTATTTCTCGTTATTCCAAGAACCTCTTCTTTAAGTGGCTCCTGTCAAGTATAAGTGTTATGACCGACATAGCCCTTTTAGCGCAAGGAGGTTTTTGGCAGAAATGACAAGCCATTTTAGCGCAGCAATACAATTTGAATCAAATCAATGATCTCATGAATGAGTTTTCGCTTAATCATAAAGATGCATCATACATACTTAAGTCTTTTTAAGATTTTTAGAGTTTTACAATGTATATCCTTGGCTGACATAATTGATAAAATGGCTTTTATATTTAGCAGAGTGAATTTCAGTGACGCGCAAAGGCACAATAATGAATAATGTTTCGGCAATATTTCAAGGTTACCAGTAACAGAATGTACACCTGCTAATATTTTAACTGATAAAAATTTCATCATGTGCAAATGTTTACTATATATAAAGAGTACAACAGATTGAACCCGCTATCTAATCTTCCGGAACAGATCGATATAGGACTTCATATCTATATTTGATACCGGTGTTTCTTCGAGAGTTCTTTTTTGTCCACTCTATGTTATGTAACTACAATATTGTTAAAAAGCACGCCAAAACTTTCATTATTATATTGCGATATGCAACACTGAATCCGTCATTATAATCATCATCATCACCTTCATATATATATTACCGGTGGTTATTCGAGAGTTCGTTTTTGTTCACTCTATGTTATGTAACTACAATGTTTCAATTCTATATTGTTAAAAGCACGCCAATACTTTCATTATTATATTGCGATATGCAATACTGAATCCGTCATTATAATCATCATCATCACCTTCAACACTATCATTATTTCAGTATATTACCATGATACTCCTTGTTTATAGAAAACAAAACAATGAAGATCAGAGTAGCACGTACATATATCTATATTTGAAAAACGTTCTAGCCTCTTCTAGTTTTATAGTTATCACCATCATTATCATTTTTACCATTATATCATGATATCATTATAGTACAGACACTTCAATATTCCATGCAGTCTCACGTTATACAGCAACGCTGTATTATTTGACAAAAACTACATGCAGGCCAAGCCTAAATCAAAAAGGGAAAGGTAAATTCAAAATATTTCTATATGAAATATCATTTTTTCGTGCTATGCTTTGAATTTGTGGAGGCTTTGACAACAAATCGAGGCTTTATCAAAACGTACAATGGACGGTGCTAGCCAGTAACATGAAACTGCTTTGGAGTATTCGATCAGGACCACTAGCTTTGATAAAGTCAGACCGATCAGATTGCACAATTTGTACCAAAGGTTTATTTAAAAAAAATATAGTCGATTTCAATCGATACACTTTCTCTTTGGCTGATTACATCTACAATCAAACTAAATAGATAGATAGATAGATAGATAGATAGCTTTATTATAATAAATGTATGTTGTAATGTGATTGGTTATGATAAAAGCTAAAGAAAGCATTCATGATCATTTTTGATTACTATTATTATAAATAGCAGCGTCTATTTTCAGTTTATCATCATCATCACATAATCATCATCATCAGCCAATTGTTGTTATTGCAGGTGCATATATATACACTTACCTTTTCCCTGACAAAACCCTTGTCAACGAGGTGTTCTTCAATATCTAATCAGTTGATTTATTTTCAACTGCTTCCATTATTCTTTATTCAAAATTTCATGCCACTATTCTAGAATTTGTCCATGGGTTGTAGTAATTCACTATTCTACAATACTTTGAATCAGTTTTTCATTACTTTGCTTTAAGTCGCCGATACAATTCAAGGGTCGAACTGGCAGTACAAACTTTACCTACAGTAGATAAACATCTTACAGCTTAGAGACAAATGAATCCCATAATTAATGGCCTTTTAAGACGATTTCAATGTTTGTGCTAGCGGCATTCAAAACTAGGAATTCAAACTACCGACAAGTAGACCTGTTTATAATCCGCACCTCGTCTCTGCCCACCGAAATAGAATCTTTCTCATGTACAGGAAAGCAAGGAGAAAAACGTGAATTCCTAATTGCCATGCAGTTGATTTTAGTTCTGAAACACACCCAATTCAATCGGTCTCAGATCAACATTAATTGAATAAGAGAGGTATAGCCATAGGGTTCATTGATTCGTTATTCTTGATTATATAAGGACATCGTACTTTACACGACAAGTAAAATGACCATTCCATAGTTCATCTCTTCGTACTGGTTTGCATAAAACAGCGACTGACGCAGTCTATTCAATTATAGAAATTCTAATTATTTAAAAGCGGCCGCAAACTATATACGCAACACTGTAGTAGTCCTATATTGCTTCCTTAGATACACTGACAGGACCTAGTCTAATTGATATTTTCAAATAATAATAATATAAATATATAAATTTTATTTCTATAGCGTCTATATCACTACTTGTTCTAGGCGCTTTACAAAGCTAAGATATATATATATATTATAAAATACAAAATTATCAATAATTTACAATGCTAATAATATATAATGAAATGAAATAGTCTAAATAATTATAAAAGAAGGCAAATATACTTATGAGAGCTAAAAATTTAGATAATTTATAAACATGAATATATGATAAAAAATATAAACTTAAAAATATGATTTCTTAAATAAATATGTTTTCAAGTTCTTCTTAAATGAAATTAAAGATACAGTATTTTTCAAGGATTGTGGTAGATTGTTCCATAGAGTTGGTCCCGCTACAGAGAACCGTCGGTCCCCATATGTTTTCAGTTTCGATCTCGGGACCTGTAGTAACTTATTTGTACACGAACGCAAAGAATAGGAACTGTTCCGAAAGTTTAACATATTGCATATATAACTTGGCGAAAGTCCATTAATAGCCTTATATACTAGTAATAAAATTTTATAAATAATACGGTATTCAACAGGTAACCAGTGTAAGTCAAGTAAGCTAGATGTTATGTGATCATATTTCTTAGTGAATGTTACAATACGTGCTGCTCTGTTCTGAACTAGCTGTAAACGGTTTAAAAGAACTTTAGGCAGTCCGTAAAGGATAGCGTTACAATAATCCAAGTTAGTAGTAACAAAGGCGTGGATAATAGCTTCAGTGGATTCACGGTCCAGGTACGTTCTGATCTTACTAATGTTGTTTAGATGGAAATGACAAGTCTTGCAGATTTTTCTTACATGATCTTCCATGGTAACGCCTGGATCAAATATAACTCCGAGATTGCGGACTGAAAATGACGGTGGAATTGTCTCGCCGCCAACCTGGACAAAGTCCAAAGTGGGACTAGGACGATACCGTGAGCTTAGGAGTAGGAGTTCGGTTTTTTCTTCGTTCAGTTTGAGTCCATTGTGAATCATCCAATAGTTAATTTCTTTGACACATGCTTCAATGGTAGACTTTGCAGACGTGAGAAGATCATCGCATCCCAGATCAAATGACACATAAAGCTGAGTGTCGTCAGCATAAAGGTGGTATGTAAGCTTGTGTCTTTTAATGATTTCAGCTACTGGTGACGTGTATAAAACATACAAAATGGGCCCAAGAACAGATCCCTGTGGTACACCACATGTAAGTTGACGCAGGGACGATTTTGAACCTTCAATTTGAACAAATTGAGTACGTGATGAAAGGTAGGATAAAAACCATTTCCTCACAGACCCAGTGAGACCATAACGTTGAGACAGTCGATTTAAAAGTATTTCATGGGACACGGTGTCAAACGCAGCAGACAAGTCCAACATCAGTAGAATAACAGCCTTGTTATTATCAATAGATTGAAGTATGTCATCGTGGACCTTGACCATAGCAGTTTCGGTGGAATGAAGCGCTTTGTATGCAGACTGAAGGGGCTCATGTAGACTATGCTTCGTCAAATAGTTGTTCAACTGGAGAGCAACACACTTCTCGATGATTTTAGACACTACTTTTAAGTTAGAGATTGGTCTGAAGTTATTAAACTGCGTAAAATCTGCGTCAGGTTTCTTGAGTAAAGGTGACAACACTGCGGATTTCAAACCCGCAGGAATATAGCCTTCTCGCAGAGACATGTTAACGATGTTAGTAATAGTTGGTAACAACACGTCGATACACGGTTTAACAATGGAAGATGGCAACGGATCCAAAACACAGGACTTAGAAAAAGATGATGTAGTCAGTTCCTTAACATCCTCTTGTGTCATCTCAGTAAAAGTAGATAGTACAGTCGAACACACAACAGGTGTATCATTAGAAACACAGTCATCAGAATCAATAGCAGTATCCTTTTTAGCTAGGAGATCATTGTGTAGCATGTTAATCTTGTTGGTGAAAAAATTAGCAAATTCATCAGCTAGAACGCGGTTGTTGTCAGATGGTGGATACTGGTTGATAGTTGGCTTTTGAAGTAGTTTTTGAACCGTTTTAAACAACACTTTTTGATTGCCAGCATTTTCCTTAATAATAGATGAGTAATACTCCAACTTCAGAGACTTGATCAAGTTGTTCACGACGCTACATTGGTAGACGTAAAGCTCGCGGTCGCTGGCAAGCCGCGACGTACGCCATTTACGCTCAAGTTGTCTACGTTTCCGTTTCTCCATGGTGACTTCATCGGTATACCAGGGCGCAGATGGTCGAACTGTCACAACTCGTTCCTTCATAGGTGCATGTTTGTCTAGTAGAGATCGCAAGACTTCATCATAATCATTAACAACTTCATCGAGATCATCATGAGGTTTGAGGAGGACGGAACTTACAATATCCTTTTTAAAAGAACTCATATCAATATTACGTAGTTTTCGAGAAGTGACAACCTTCTTTTCATATCCGGGCTTTTTCAAGTGAAGTGTAGAATGAACAGCCAGGTGATCAGAGATGACAGGATCGGTTATTTTAACATCGCTTACAAAATGATCCATTGCATTAGATATAACCAAATCAAGGGTATGGCCACTAGCATGCGTTTTCCCACTGACATGTTGCACGAGATTGAAAGAGTCCAATAAGTTAATAAATCTACTTGCAGTAGTGTCACTAGGGTCGTTGATATGAATATTAAAGTCACCAACGATCAGCAAGTGTTTATGTTGTTCAGCAGTAATGCATTCCAAGAGCCTAGAAAACTCTTCGAAGAACAGCGATGTTGATAAGCCAGGAGGAAGATATACAAGCATAATTCTCACGCAGCGCACAGTGCGTAGGTAAATATCCATTAATTCAAACGATTGATACGAATCAGTGATAGAGGTGTTTAAACGAATACTGTTCTTAAATATAAGTCCAACACCACCACCAACGGAATGAGCTCTTGGGACATGTAGAAGTCTATATCCTGTAGGACAGATTGTACCCATTTCAAAACAATCATCTGTGCCGGGACGAAGCCAGGTCTCGGTCATCGCAAGTATATCAATACCACTGTCAACAATGAAGTCTTTTACAGCCATGGTTTTATTGCGCACTGATCTTGTGTTGAGAAGACAAAAATGTAGATTCTTTGATATGGAACACAAAGGCGAAGATAAACACAGCTTTCGCGGTACAGTGATTAAGTTAGCAGGATTAGCATAATTAATGTGATGCGGTTGGTTAAGTTGACTGTGACCATCAAGTCTTTGAGTAATACGAATTGGAATACGAAACGATGAAAAGTTCACTTTTGAATGAGCAAAGTCATGGTTTCCAGTAGGAGGTCCAGGATTTAGCTCTATATTAAAGGATGCATCATCATTAGAATAGTACCTGAATCTTGATTTAGTAAATTTACGATGAAGCGGATCAATGAACATCCTTTGTTTGAGCGATGGATAAGCTATTGTTAGGATGCAAATTCCTGGATACCATGTCGTAAGACGTTTTTCCATATCAAAAAGTATATTTTCCTGACATGAACATGATTTCCAATGAAGAGAAACCAGACCAAAGACGGGATAAGGTAGATATCTTTCATCATATCCAGGAATAATATTCCATCCATAAGTAGTAGCGACGTAAAAACTAAAAATTGCAGCAGCAAAATACAAGCGACCTGCCATGCTTGAATAAACGATTATACACCAAAAATAATTGTCATCTAAGGGAGAACACCAATTGAAAGTACACGTATTTTTTCTCGTAACAAAAGAATATTGTAATCGAGACCAGGCAAACCTTTTACTGATAACTGAGAAGTTAGACACTTGAACTTGGCTAGGCCGGTAAACTAAACTGGTAGTAAAATAGTTAAAATGAGCCGCGCAAATAACGTAACCTGCCCAAGGTGATATGTGGCCGACTCGTTTGTTGCTATTACCAAGCTATTAGTAACTTTAATATAATCAGAGGGATTCGTTTAGTACATCCGTCAGTAATCAGTTTTAAGGCGAAGTGAGTTGTTGTTAATGTGTATCTATTTTTTTGTAACTTGTCAAAACCTTTTGACTATCTTTGTTTTTTGTCCCTGTTTGTTCCAAAATATGATATCGTAAGGGCCCGGGCAAACGGCTTCAACATTTGCTTCAACATCGATTCAATACTTTTCAAGAATGTTCAAAGAGTTCAAGTTAAAAGCGTTAAAACATTGCCATTCAACAAAATCGAACGGATACATAAGACAAAGAATCTTATTCCAAACATATTTGAATTAGGTCAAAACGTACATATCAACATCGATTTCTCGAATAGTGGATTTTGTCTATAAGCCTTTTGTTAAGTTATGTCAGGAAAATACAGTCTTACAAGGCCTACATTACATAAAATGCATAAAACTAATAAAAATGGGATTTAATAAATGATCATGACTATCTGAAGCAATTATGATAAGAAAGAAAGGGTTTCTTCCTCCCCCGCCATTCCAACTTCCCCTCTTCCCAATCCCCTATATAGCGCCACTTCTAGTCAGGTTCCATTCTCGTACCCAGACCCTACTCAGCTTTCTTGCAGATCGTAGGCTCTGGGAAACCCTACAACCGGAAGCCAGAATTGTTGTGACAGCGTCAACAGAGCGCATGCGCCATCTTTAATTCGACCGAGTTGTTTGGGCACGAGAATGAACCCAACTTCTGTACGAGCCTTGGCACGCTTGAATGTGTACGTGCAAACTATTTATGTTTTATGAATTGATTTTAATGGTTAAAGAAGTGCATTTGAGCGGTAAAATTAGGGATGGATAAGGAAATATTATCGTAAAATAACATTCTTGGATCAGAATTCTATAAACTTAAAAAAGAAAGGATTTATGAGCGTGTAAAGAATGTTGACACATTTACTTAGGCTCTCCGAAGCTGCAGCCTTCGAATTCCCGGCACAGTGAGGTAGGCGAATTTAAAAATAGCCGTAACTTGTTCAATTTTAACCCAAATCGCTTGAAATCTTCACAGACGCTTAATTAAATAATAACTGAAAATGACACTAAAAGTTTTTATTGAATTGTTTTAATATTTAGTTGAAAAACATCGAAGATTTCAAAAGTCGCCTTATATTTTCTTATATAAATATTGACTCTTGGGCTACCTGTGGATATGCCTAGTTAGATCATTGCTATTGTTATACCACTCATCCAATCAGATCACTTGATATTATCAGGTTTCCCAGAGCCTACGACCTTTCGTTAGAAAGCTGAGTAGGGTCTGGGTACGAGAATGGGTTCGCAATGAATGGATACGCATGCGCAAAGGAAACACCTTCAAACAAGATCGTGGAATATGTGCAGCGAAATGCCAAGCAAAGTCCTTCTCGTCTTTTCTTCACGGGAAACAAGAGGACGCTACAATAGTCAAGGACTGATAAAACGCTTCGAAAATTCCGGTTGACAAGGATTTTGTTGCATACTATACATATGCATTCCAAGTCTTCCAAGAACTAAACGAATTTAGCGGTCGGATCGTTATAGTATTTTCCACTTTTTATTTAAAAAATCTTAAAATCTTACTCATTTCAAAAGTTCGTGATATTCAAAACGTTGATGATATTTTTTGCTAAGCCAAAACATGAAATTCTTGATAGTTTAAACTTAACGACATTCATCAGTAACAGTACGTCGCGCAGGCTGATAGTAGGAATGTTGTCAAAATTAGCCAGCTGAGAAACAGACATTCTTTCGCTCCTATTCTCCCCACGAAACATGGTTGCATGAGGGCACCGGCCTTTCACCGCTATGATATGGGTTCGAGTCCTAGCTCAAATGTGAATTGAGTTTGTTTGATGTGTTGTTCTTTACCATGCCACGAGGGTTTTTTCCCCGAGTATTCCGGTTTTTCCTCCCTTAGTAAAAATCAACATATGAGGAGTGATGCATGAAAAATATTCAATGTAGAGGTAGTGAGTGTGACTAGTGCCAGCAGAAGAATAACCACCATGCATGTGGATCTGATGTGGAAAATATTATATTACAGTGGAACCCCGCCTTACGGCCACCCGCTTAATACGGCCACCCCGTTAACCACTTTTGGATGTCCCTTCAGTGGCCGGATTAACGGGGTTCCACTGTATATTATACTAAACTAGTTAAGAGAAGCAAAAAAAAAACCCGTCTGTTTTTTTTTTATCTCAAAATAGGCTTGAAGCGTCAACTGGACCGCGCGGCCGCGTCACACCAAAAATTATTTCAATTCCTCTGAATAGCAGGCAGGACATAAAAACAGTTAGCATTGGATACTTTATGCTACTGATGCACAAAGTAAAACTATATATCCAGTTTTATTCATTTTTTATTTTTTATTATTGATATTTGTCGGCAGCAAATGCGTTACAGGACAGAAGGAAAATACAGTACCAATACAAGCCCCAATTGACATTAAGCCCCTATTGATCTATGGTTTAAAAGGTTTTTTCCTGTTATTTCCAATTGATTCCGGAAACCTATTAAGAAGGTTTAATTGATGGCGTACTAGCCACAGGTCGAAAACTAGCTAAACTATATTATTATACACTTTAACATAAGCGCTTAGAGCGGTTTTCGTATGACTGTGAAAAAGGCACGGTCACCGTACGGCACGGATACGGCAGAAAATTCGAACGTTTTTATAGAAACCACGGCAGTGACGCAGTCACGGCACTGCACGTCCGCTTCACAGTCATACGAAAACCGCTCTAGTATGCTGGTCTTAGTACATACCAAACATAGTGCAATAAAAATTGCTATATACGTACGTTACGGCTACAGAAACAAACAAAGAAACAAACAACAAAACAAAGAAACAAACAACAAAACAAACAAACAAACAAACAAACCAAAAAACAAAACAAACAAACAGCTGACAAACAAACAAAACAAAACAAACAACAAAACAAACAAACAACAAAACAAACAAACAAACAGCTGACAAACAAACAACAAACAAACAACAAAACAAACAAACAACAAAACAAACAAACAACAAAACAAACAAACAAACAGCTGACAAACAAACAAACAACAAAACAAACAAACAACAAAAACAAACAACAAAACAAACAAACAAACAGCTCAAACAACAAAACAAACAACAAAACAAACAAACAACAAAAACAAACAACAAAACAAACAAACAAACAGCTCAAACAACAAAACAAACAGCAAAACAATCAATCAAAGAACCAAACAAAGAACCAAACAAACAAACAATCAAACAATCAAAGAAAGAACCAATAAACAACATTGATTTATCGTGAATTATATTATGGACTACACCCATGAGCTTTCTTGATGTTCTGGTCATCATATGCAGGCTTGTAACATGGTATATGGGATCAGGGATCAAGCCCAAAAATTATGCCCGGATCAGGGATCAGAGGCCAGGGCTCAGAGATCGAAGGGCTGGGATTGAGGATCAAAAAATGTGATGGGATCAAATTTTCAAAACGGGGATCATGGATAAAAAGTTTGGAAAAAATTGGGCTCAGGGATTAAAAATTCCGAAATGATCCGGGATCAATAGGCTCAAAATATACCATGTTACGAGCCTGGTGAATGACTATGGCATTTCTTTTAAATACATTTTAAGAACCCATTATGTCTAAATAGACTGACCAGTTTCGTGTTATATCTAGCACCGCTCAACTATTTGACAAATGGCGCGAATTGCACAGTAATTACAATAACTACCCCCCAAAATACAGAAGACAAATATGGTTATGTGAAAGTAGAGAATGGGATAAAGTTCTGCAATTTACACAAACACCATATATATACCACAATGTAAATTTTTGCTTTTTTAATATTCCAAGTCGAATTTATTAAAGTTCTTTCATATTAACCATCATTATTATTATTCTAAGTTTATACTTGCCATACTATTGTCAAATATAATAAAAATCAAGTCTTTTACGATTGAATTTCAAATCGATCTACAAATTACACTTGTCTTCAACAGATTAATAAAGATTATTTCCGTATACACCTATTTCAAAAATCATTGTCGGAATCAAAGATACAGTCCACACTCTGAAGCCTGCAAAGGATGTTGGTATTTCTATTCTTGATATCGATTTATTCATAGCGTATTTTGATTGTACGTGTTTGTGTTATATGAACATAACAAATTGTTGTAGTGGTAGATTACGAAACAAATATTTCTTAAAAAGCGTAATAAATCACACATTCACACTCATATTACCGACAACCTTTGCAGGCTTCAGAGCGTGGACTGTAGCTCCGGCTGCGACAACGATTTTTGAAATAATAAACTTTCATAATAAACTTTAATGTACAGCTCACAAACATTTTAGTTTTCAACGTCTGTTTGGATATTTCCAGATAATAAACAAAGTATTTATACCATTAGCAAAACCGTCTAATAAATAACTTTAACAATATACACATCTTTACAATGGTTGTCCAAGACAATAGTTATTGTAGGAGCGAAAAGGATGATAGATCGTCATCGATTACAGAATAAAAACAACACCATTAACTTCCATGTTCTTGACGAGAAAAACAATGAAATTTCTTCACGTTAAGAAGTTCAAAACTTCTGTTCAGATATACGCAGTATCTTCACAATATATTCTAGTGTACTTGACCGTGCCGATAATTTCTTTCCGTCTTGAAAACACACATCACCTTAGACAACCATTGTTTGAATTCTATGTATGGTGACAGCATTTAAAAAGAGAGGATATAAACTATAAATATTGACCTTCGGATCGTATAGAAAATAATACAAGAATATACTCCTATTAAAATCCCTTTTTCCCTGTATTTTTTATCGTTATTTTCTCTATATTATCTCTATATCTCTTTTTCTGTCTATATTTTCGTTTCTCTTTCTCCCTTCCCCTCTCTATTTGAGACAGAAAGAAAGAAAGGAAGAAAGGAAATAATATTATTATTAATATAACTCAAACTAATCACCAAATTGTATAGAAATTTCATAACTTGTCTCGTATAAATTCACATTAAACGAGATAAATCTTTAACTAGTATCAGGACGTATTAGTATTTAGTTATCGACTATTAAGTTTCTTTTTAGTTTAGCAAGTTTTCTATTTCTTTTATGAAATACTATTTGATCAACATGCAAACGCGTGTGCTGTATGTAAAGCACGCGCCTCAGCCAATCAAAATACGTGATTTCCCATAGTTATTTTACAACGACTTATATTGCACGCTATAATTGCCCTTTAACTCGATAGAGCACTGCTGCCGAGTTCAAAGTATTCAGTAGCTCAAATCAAACGAATCGACGTTCCGTGCACTGTTGAGTTATAGTGAACGCTTCTCAGACAATCAGAGCGCGCGATTTATATCCAATATTTTACAAACGTTTGTACAAATTAGTGCAATTAGACAATACATTATTAAATGAAAACTAGCGAGTAAACTAGTATAGGTTGCGTCGATATCGATGTTTGATATAAACGATAGGTAATATAATAATAAAAAATATATATATCAAATATATATATCAAATATAATATAAAACAAGTCTTATTTTATTACACATTATCAACTCATTGTTAGTTTTGTTTCACGAATATATGATGTGCACTCTATATCCGTCAGTACTGACGTAAAGACCCGGGCAAACGGCTTCAACATTTGCTTCAACATCCGTTCAATTTTGTTGAATGACAATGTTAATTGAAGCCGTTTGTCACCCCATTTCAATATTGTCATTGACATCGTTCAACAACCATTATACAGCGTTCAACAAGCCAATGTTGTAGCAAATGTTGAAGCCGTTTACCTGGGCCTTAAGAATGCATTATACCAACTGGCTTCGTTGCTGGTTTTTATAAAATGAATACTCTCCTAGAATAAACATAACGAAGTTCCGTACTCGAGTGATGAAAGGTACACGGCCACAGCTAAACATACCTCGGAAATTCATCCTGAAATATGACAAAGTTAAAATTACTACAATGCTCTTAGGGGCTGTTTATATGAAAGCGAGTTGTCCCTGCTAGCCGGGATAACTCATTTGTTTTGTATTCCCCGGGGGACTCAAAACAATAGAGTTATCCCGGCTAGCAGGGACAACTCGCCTTCATATAAACAGCCCCTAAGTCTCCCTCGCAGCCGTTCTTAGTGTCGTCACGTAACGTTCTCTCCCCTAAGAACGGCTGCGAGGGAGAATACAATGTTCTTGACTTCCGTCTTAATTAATCATAATTAATCAGAAATATTTGAGCAAAAAAAATATATAGTGTATAAAAAATATATCGCAGCAGGCGTCTGCAAATCGACATGACTATCTAGAACAAATACCGTGCAGGGTTGAGACAAACAACAAAACAAACAAATAAATAAAAGAAAGAATAAAAAATACAACAAACAAACAAACAAACAAACAAACAAACAAACAAACAAACAAACAAACAAACAAACAAACAAACAAACAAACAAACAAACAAACAAACAAACAAACAAACAAACAACAAACATGAACAAATGAATGCAGTCCTAAGACAAACTTACGAATACTTCGGAGAGCCTTCTGGTGTGTAAAATGTCGTCCCACCCTCGGATATTACTTGAAACTGGAATAACGTTAACTAAAAGAACAAAGAAAAAGAGTTAAAAATTACATCTAGGGAAATAAAATATGGCGGCGTCTCGGCGCCAAATCTCAATTTACAAAAGCATTACCGCATCAGCAGTATATATAATATTAATGATGATTAGCCTGATACTTGTGGCTTTCCCGGCTCAACACATAATCTTTAAACTTACAGTTATTTTTAACATACAATGAACAGAATTAGAACTTCTAGGAGTGAGGGACTGAAACAACAACTTGTAATGAGCATTATTATCTGTCGCTCGGAAACTTAGTCCAAAGATTAGACGAAAAGTGAAGTGCCCAACAATTGTGGAATGGTCTGGAGCTATATAAACCTATTTCAATTGGCCAGTAACAAAACGAGTAGAGGACTGGGTACTAGTTTGCCTTATTAATGCAATTTAGAAACAAAACTCATAATTAAAGAGAGCACATCAAGATATGTTAGATTCCTGAGTTTGGTTGCATTTGGTTGTATTCTGACCAAGATACACCCTCATAAAAATGCCTAAAAATAGAAGGAAATGTATGGTTTGGAAGGACGCCTGTCCTTCCAATCAATACATTCCTTTGTAATTTTGGGCAGTTTTGAATGGCTGTAACTCACTCAATATCCAACCAAAAGCAACAAATCTCAGGAATCTTACATACCTTGATCTGCTCTTTTATATTATGAGGTTCATTTCTTAATTACATTAATTAGGGAAACTAGTACCCAGTCCTTTACTCGTTTTGTTACTGGCCAATAATCGTTGTCGCAGCCGAAGCTACAGTCCACGCTCTAAAGCCTGCAAAGGATGTCGGTTATATGGACTTAATTAATTTGTGATTCATTGCACGTTTTTTAAAGAAATATTTCTATTTATATCTACCACAACAACAACTTGTTATGGTCATATAACACAAACACGTACAATCAAAATATGCTATGAATAAATCGATAACAAGAGACGAAATACCGACATCTTTTGCAGACTTTAGAGTGTGGACTGTGCATGCATTGTTTGCGACTATGATTTTTGAAATAGGTAGATATAAATGTGTCTTTAATCTTAAACATACTTAGTATACTCTTATGTGAGATCTAATAACATGTATATATATTATATAATTTATATATGTAGATTGTAAATTAAAGATAGATTAAAGACAAGACATCACTTTTGCTGTTACTCGGAGTTTCACGTTTACGCGATCATCTGCAGACAGACTTTTGTATACATTTAATCTTTCATTTTGTCTTTTCGGTGAAACAATTCTCTTACCATAAATACCCAAAGAAACCCAAAACAGTTCAGAACAAAAAGAGTTGATATGTACACCTCTTGTCCCATAGCCTCCTGTCAAATAATGAGCAAACATCATGTCACAACTTCGGCCTTTTTTGCGAAAATCATTTGCACCGTCTCTAGGGCGCCTTTACTCTGGATACCAGAGGAGCTTTTCGTCTTTTAAAATACTCCTTGAAACTATTCTAAACCTTGACAATCCTCAAACCCCTGGCATCCAGGGTAGGGCGCCTTTAGAAATAAGATAAATATTATTTTTAACGAAAGTAGATTGTTATTTACATATCAACTTTTGAAAACCGATCGCCTGTGTAAATCAGTAAATCAATGACTCGGTTATTATTTTACGCTTTTAGCTTGTTTTTGGCAAATACTGAATGGCCCTTTTTCACAATAAAGGATGGACACTGAATCGTCTGTAAATTTGTCTTTTTCGTCTCATACAGTAAAACTCCGCGTATAAGAACCTAAAATTTAAGAACCTGTCAGGCTGAAATTTTCATTTTTTTTTTTTGTAAAAAAAAAAGAGCCATGAAAGGTGTTGCAATGAGTAGTGAGTAATAGTT